>NW_026846588.1:130105124-130306454 GCF_025583915.1 Anolis sagrei ordinatus | reverse complement strand
AGGGAATACCATGGCTTTGACTATGCGGATCTTTGTTGCCAGTGTGATGTCTCTACTCTTTACTATTTTAATAGAACAGTACCAAGTTGGAAATTTAGGCCCCTTCCACATAACTAAATACAATCCCACATTTTGTGCTTTGAACCAGGATATATGGCAGTGTATTGTACAAGTGTACAAGAATGATTGACAACTGGCAAATAGAGGGAGAAAACATGGAGGCAGTGACAGACTTTGTATTTCTAGGTGCAAAGATTACTGTAGACGCAGACTGCAGCCAGGAAATCAGAAGACGTTTACTTCTTGGGAGGAGACCAATGACCAATTTTGATAAAATAGTGAAGAGTAGAGACGTCACACTGAAGAGTAGAGACTTCACACTGGCAATAGTCAAAGCAATGGTATTCCCCGTAGTAACCTATGGATGTGAGAGCTGGACCATAGGGAAGGCTGAGCTAAGGAAGATAGATGCTTTTGAACTGTGGTGCTGGAGGAAAGTTCTGAGAGTGCCTTGGACCACAAGAAGATCCAACCAGTCCATACTTCAGGAAATAAAGCCCGACTGCTCATTGGAGGGAAGGAGACAAAGTTGAAGTACTTTGGCCACATCATGAGGAGACAGGAAAGCTTAGAGAAGACAATGATGCTGGGGAAAATGGAAGGAAAAAGGAAGAGGGGCCGACCAAGTGCAAGATGGATGGATAGCATCCTTGAAGTGACTGGCTTGACTCTGAAGGAGCTGGGGGAGGTGACGGCCAACAGGGTGCTCTGGCGTGGGCTGGTCCTTGAGGTCACTAAGAGTCAGAAGCATCTGAACGAATGAACAACAATATGGCAGTGTGGACTGATAGCTTTGGGCCCTTCCATATATCCCTATATCCCAGAATATCAAGGCAGAAAATCCCACAATATCTGCTTTGGAATGGGTTATCTGAATCCACACTGCTATATATTCCAGTTCAAAGCAGATGTGGAATTTTATTCAGTTGTGTGGAAGGGGCCAGAAAATCCCACATTATCTGAGTGTGGACTCAAGATAACCCAGTTCAAAGCAGATACTGCGGGATTTTCTACCTTGGTATTCTGGGTTACAGGGCTGTGTGGAAGTGCCCTGGGTTATCTGTGTCCAACTGCAAATGGAAGTTCCAATTATTTCCAGTTAAATATACAATTGTAATCAGTTAAAATATCTGGAGCCCTCGGTGGCGCAATGGGTTAAACCCCTGTGCCGGCAGGACTGAAGACCAACAGATCGCAAGTTCAAATCCGAAGAGAGCGCGGATGAGCTCCCTCTAACAGCTCAGCTCCTCATGCGGGGACATGAGAGAAGCCTCCCACAAGGATGGTAAAACATCAAAACATCTAGCCATCCCCTGGGCAACGTCCTTGCAGATGGCCAATTCTCTCACACCAGAAGCAATTTGAAGTTTCTCAAGTTGCTCCTAACATGACAAAAAAAAGTTAAAACAGCTGTGTTTCCACTAGAACTGCTATGGGATCTTGTGATTTCTAGTTCACTGAGACACTGAAACAGAGTTAGGGCCTTTCCACACAGCCATATAACCCAAAATAGCTGCTTTGGAACTGCCATATCAGTTCATATCAGTCAGTAGCCCCTGGGTCTTAAAGGGAAAGATCAAAGAGTCCCTGGTGGGTGTGCAAAGTGCAGTATAGACTCATGTATAAGCCAGGCATGGGCAAACCTTGGCCCTCCAGGTGTTTTGGACTTCAACTCCCACATTTCCTAACAACCATGCCTGGCATAAGCCAACCTCATGCATATGTTGGGGGTCAGGATCATGCATTTTCATTTGACCCATGGAAAAGTCAAGGAAAAGAGGGAGGGAGATGGTTAAGTCACCAATTGATGGAGGAACATACTATACACCTCACCTCATCTACCTGAGGACAGGTGTTGGAGCAGGAATTATGCACTTTCATATGATAGGTTCTGGATAACAAGATAGAGTCTGGAGAACAAGCCCTATGAGGAGCGGCTTAAAGAGCTGGGCATGCTTAGCCCAAAGAAGAGAAGACTGAGAGGAGACATGATTGCCATGTATAAATATGTGAGGGGAAGTTATAGGAAGGAGGGAGCAAGCTTGTTTTCTGCTTCCCTGGAGACTAGGACGCAACGGAGCAAACTACAAGAAAGGAAAAAGGAAAATCCAACAAATGCTATGTTCCACAAAGGACAAGAGGGATCTCACTTCTGCAGGAGTCTACCATATAACCATGCAGCTGTGGACAAGTCTACATAGGGACCATCAAACGCTGCAGCGTTGCCCAAACATGAATCAAGGAACATGAAAGGCACTGTAGACTACCTCAACCAGAGAAGTCAGTCATAGCAGAGCACCTGATGAACCAGCCTGGACACAGCATATTATTTGAGAACACAGAAATGCTGGACCACTCCAACAACCACCATGTCAGACTACACAGAGAAGCCATTGAAATCCACAAGCATGTGGACAATTTCAATAGAAAGGAAGAGACCATGAAAATGAACAAAATCTACCAGTATTAAAAAACTCTAAAATTACAACAGCAAAACAACAGAGAGGAAACAATCTGTAAAGTAAAGGAATACTTTAAACAAAAGAACAAAAAGATTCTGATCTAATGAAGGAGGAGATGGAGGGAAGGAAGAGAAAAAAGGAAGACCATGAGGAGAGAAGAAGAAGAGAAAGAAAGTAAAGTAGACCTCCAGAAGACCCCAGGAAGTCGAAAGCAACAGCTTTCTCTCTCTTTTTTTTTAACTGGGCTTGGGGTACTTTAAATCTTTTTTTTTTCCCCTTTGCTTTCTTTCCTCTTTTCCCTTCCCTCTCACACAGCACTGTTTTCCTTTACTTTCTATTTCGGGGTAATACTAATTTTCTACACATTGCACTTTCTTCTTGTAGCCCGGGCTACACATCTCTATCTTTTTTTTTAATGTAAATTGGAAACTTAATAAAGATTATATACAAAAAAAAAAAAAAAAGGAAACAATCTGGGACATCTAATCACCTCTCAACAAAAGATTCCCCAGGCACTGCCAGGCCATCAAATGCTAATCAAGGTGGTCAGTTGAAACATTCACATCTAGCCCCAGCAGACAGGGGTCCTTTGTCCCACCCTGGTCATTCCACAGATATATAAACCAATTTTCCTAGTTCCAACAGACCTCACTACCTCTGAGGATGCTTGCCATAGATGCAGGCGAAACGTCAGGAGAAAATGCCTCTAGAACATGGCCATATAGCCCGAAAAACCTACAACAACCCACAATTGTAATTAGTTAAAATAGCTGTGTTTCCATTAGAACTGCTATGCGATCTTGTGATTTCTAGTTAATTGAGACACTGAAGCAGAGTTGGGGCCCTTCCACACAGCCATATAACCCCAAATAGCCGCTTTGAACTGCCATTTTATTCTACTGTGCGAAGGAGCCAAGAAAACGGAAGCTACGAGTCAAACTAGAAATTCAGCATCACTCTATATTTCGAGCGTGAAGAAGCCGAAAGTTTGATGTCACTCGGCTTCCGGTCTCTAGGACCAATGGAACGCTTCGGGAAAGCTAAGCCGATTTCCATAGGAGAGCGGTGTCACGTGACGGCCGCGCCGAGCCAATCAGAACCGGCGGAGAGGCGCGCGTGGCCCTTTCGCTGACAAGATGGCGGCGGTGGAGGCTGCTCCGGCTCTTCAGGGCGCTGCGACGCCTTCGCCCGCGGCTCCGGCGGCCGCTTCCCCGACCCCTTTGCCGGCGGCAGTGGCTGCCCCTCCGCCTGCAGCGCCTCCCACCCCAGCCCCCGCTCCCCCGGCCCCGCTGGCTGCGCCCTTCCCCGGCGGGCGGGCGGTCCGGCTTCACCCGGTGGTGTTGGCCTCCATTGTGGACAGCTACGAGCGGCGCAACGAGGGCGCCGGGCGGGTCATCGGCACCCTCCTCGGTAAGGAGCGCGTGGGGATGTGTCGGAAGCACTGCCCGCGCCAGATAGGCAGGGGAAAGGGCTCCAGGCAAGCAATTCTTCCAGGCCCAATTCATGTATACAGGCAGCCCCCGGGTTACAAACATCCGCCTTCCAAAGGACTCCTAGTTAAGAACGGGGGTGAGACAACAGGATGTGAGAGAAATCTACCCCTTGGAAGGGACATTATTATTTATAGTATTTATAATCCAGGGACTCAAGGCGGAGTACGATGCACATATACATGGCGAACATTTGATTGGTAGTCCACGCTCTTGTTACATCCCGTTTAGACTACTGCAATGCTCTCTTCGTGGGGCTGCCATTGAAGACGGCTCAGAAGCTTCAATTGGTCCAGCGTGTGGTAGCCATGATACTAACAGGGGTGGCACACAGGGAGCATACAACCCCTCTGTTGCGCCAGCTCCATTGGCTACCAATTTGCTACCGGGCCCAATTCAAAGTGCTGGCTTTGGCCTATAAAGCCCTAAACGGTTCTGGCCCAAGTTACCTATCCGATCGCATCTCCACCTACGAACCCACTAGGACTTTGAGATCTTCCGGGGAGGCCCTGCTCTCGATCCCGCCTGCAACACAGGCGCGGCTGGCGGGACGAGAGACAGGGCCTTCTCGGTGGTGGCCCCTCGGCTGTGGAACGCCCTTCCCACGGACATCAGATTGGCCCCCTCATTGATGGTATTCCGGAGGAAAGTGAAAACCTGGTTATTTGAACAGGCATTTGAATAAGCAGTGCAATGAATTTCAGGAAATGGAACTACGACTGACGAGTTTGGATCATGATTCTAGTTATGAGACGCCACTGAATGTTTATTACTGTTAAATTGTTTAATTTGTTTCTGTGTTAACTGTTTTTAAGTACCTTGTTGATGCCGCATTGAATTTTTGCCTTGATTGTTCGCCTTGTTTTTGCTTGTTGTAAACCGCTATGAGTCGCCTTAGGGCTGAGAATGGCGGTATACAAATGAAGTAAATAAATAATAAATAATATTTAGACATACAACATCTATAGACAGACACAGAGGCAATTTAACATTCCAGCTTTTTCCGGCTTCATTAAGGCAGGCTTGGTTCCAGCCACAGGGGAAGCTGCTGTTTCACCGTCCACTTGTGACAAAGGGTCCTTTGGAGAACCCCCCAGTGGTGCAGTGGGTTAAACCCCTGTGCCAGCAGGACTGAAGACCGACAGGTCGCAGGTTCAAATCCGGGGAGAGGCGAATGAGCTCCCTCTATCAGCTCCAGCTCCTCATGCGGGGACATGAGAGAAGCCTCCCACAAGGATGATAAAACATCAAAATCATCCGGGCGTCCCCTGGGCAACGTCCTTGCAGACGGCCAATTCTCTCACACCAGAAGTGACTTGCAGTTTCTCAAGTCGCTCCTGACACGACAAAAAAGGGTCCTTTGATGTAGTACTTCCTCATTCTTCTGCACGTTGCTGGAAGGTTTTATGGCATCGTAAATTAGTTAAATTCGCCTCCCAACATTAAGCGGTACCTAAATTTCCTACTTGACAGATGCAACTGTCTTTTGAGCTGCATAGGCCAACAGCATGCTAACGGTCAGTACCTTACCCGGGCTGGCTTCAAACTACAAGAAAGGAGATTCCATCTGAACATGAGGAAGAACTTCCTGACTGTGAGAGCCATTCAGCAGTGGAACTCTCTGCCCCAGAGTGTGGTGGAGGCTCCTTCTTTGGAAGCTTTTAAACAGAGGCTAGATGGCCATCTGTTGGTGGTGATTTGAATGCAATTTTCCTGCTCTTGGCAGGGGGTTGGACTGGATGGCCCATGAGGTCTCTTCCAACTCTTTGATTCTATCTCAGTAGTGATTTAATGCAGCTGGCTACTAACTAGCTGCGTCACAGCCCGATCCTCATGGGGACATTCACTCTCTCTCACGCCACGGAAGCTTTATCATGAATCCTTGTTTTCACAACAAGCCAAATCTTTCAAAATCCAATTATTACAGGGAAAGTAATAACAATAATTCTCTATTTCTAGACCACCCACTCTCCCCATGGGGACTCAGGGCAGTTTACATACATGTAAAAGGCATACATTCAATGCCATCATAAAAATCACACAACACTAAAAATGCAAAATAAACAGTAAAATACTTATTGAGGTTAAAAGTGAGGTTAAATCTTAATAGGGGCACAGACAACAAAACAAACAACCACAGGGGTGTTCACTTCCCTGTGCTATCCAAACTCATATATGGGTTCCTGGCGATGCCCAGGATATTTGAAATAAAAACAAAACATTTGTTTGTTTTTGAATGTTAGGTAATATCATTGAGGTAATTTGTAACACTATTTATTAGTGAAAGTGTGTTTTTTATTCATGCTCCCATTAAAAAATGCATAAGAATGTGGGTGAACTACAACTCCCAAAATTGTGGGTCAGTCCTTCCCAAACTCTGCCAGTATTCAAAGTTGCCTGTGTTAGGTATGTGCACCAAGTTTAGTCCAGATCTATCGTTGGCTGGGTTCAGTGCTCTTGCGTGCGGGTGAATTACAGCTCCCAGAATTCAAGGTTAATAAGCCCCAACCCCTTCAGTATGGGGGTCACAGTTCCTCTGGATGTGGGTGAATGACAACTCTCTGAAATCAAGGTCAGTTTCCCCCAGTCCCCTCCAGTATCTTCAGTTGGTCATGGACTGGGGTCTCTTCAACGTTTGGTCCAGGTCCATTATTTATTGGGGTCACAGTGGTTTGTGGAAGTGGATGATAGTATTGCAACTCCCATCACCCATGGTCCATTCTCCCCCAAACATCATCAGCACATAAAATGGGTCACAGGGGGTCTGCCAAGTTTGCGCCAGGTCCCTCATTCATGGGGGTTGCATTTATCTGCAGAAATGGCAGCTGAAGTGGGTAAAGGTACTGCAAATCCCATCATCCATGGTCCATCCTCCTCTAAACTACACCAGGACATAAAGTGGGTTGCAGGAGTTCTGTGTGCCAAATTTTGTCCAGGTCTGTCATTTGTGGGGGTTGCAGTGGTCTGTGGAAGTCAGAGCTCCGGCCAGAAAAATACATTGCCACCCACATGCAAACAAAGAAGTGGAGTTACATTTTTAAAATGTACCTGTTCCGGCCTACAAACAAATTCAACTTAAGAACAAACCTGCAGAACTCTCCTTGTATCTATATATTTTTATTTGTATACATAATAAAAGTGAAACTGTTTGTACCCATATTTCCTCAAATGTAATGCTAATCAAATTTAATGTGCACCTCCGTTTTCAAAATCCTGAAACTAAAAAAAATAAATATTTGTTCCCTCATGTAATGCACAGCCACAAAAAAGTGTGCTCTTTGCCATTTGGATAACAAAGGTGTGCATTACTGTTGCTTCCTTATTAGAATTCCTTAATTATAAACAATTGTGTTAGAACACCGAAGCGTCTAGCAGTGGAAAGGAAAACCTTGAGGAGTGTCTATGCTGTAGAATGGATCCAGTTTAATTACCTTAGTTCAATGCTATGGAATTGTGGGGCCTGTAGTTTTTAACAAGTTTCTCTGTCAAAGAATGCTGATTCCTTACCAAACTTCAAATCCCAGGATTACATAGCATTGAGCCAAGACCATGAAATGATAGATGACGTCCCTCAAAGAGGAGCTCCAGGTGCATCTCCTGAAGCACCTTCTCATTTACTTTGGCTCAGCACTAAGATTACTGTATGAGGCAAATCTAATGTGCACCCCATTTAGCCAAAAAGGCATTAGACTATATACAATATGTGACCATGTATATGGAAACACATCCAGAGAGCCCTGTGACTCCCACTGATGATGGATGTGGACCAAACTTGGCACACAGACCCAACATGAACAACTTGATATATTGATGGGGTTTGACCCTGAATGTTGGGAGTTGTTGTTTACCCATATCCGAATACTTTTTCAAATGGGACCATTCATACAATCCAAAACCAAACCTTGACTACTTCCAATGTTTGTCCTTATAAAACCCTAACCCGGGCATCGCTTCCATGTCTCAGCTGCAGTGTGTAGGTGTGTTGCATGAACATAATGAGAAGCAACAAAAATCTTGAAGCTATATGTTATAAATCATATATATTTGAGATGTAAGTGAAAGGTTTTCATTAAGTTCCTGTCTCTGTCATTATTGCAATTTATGTATGTGTCCGCATCTCTTATAAGGGGCCGGTTTAACCTCTGGTTTGCTAATAAAACTGAATGACTGTCCCATGAAATGATATGTGTTTAAAAAGTGTGTCACCAACATGCAATGTTTGGAAAGCTCTGCTATAAACTGTTAGGGTTAAGCAGGAAAGTCGAACTCTTGCCTCTCAGTTCCATTCAGCCCTACCTCCCAAAGTGCTTTGCATACATTTGCTCTGTTTTCTGGGGTTCATACAAATGATGGCTCTTGGTGGCGTTCGAAGCCAAACTGGAAGTTGATCCCTGACCTGCCCAGGTCATAATCAGTATTGAAAGCAGATTCCCAAGATCTAGCTGTTTGTTTTACTGCTCATGTGCTTTTGTTATGAGGATGTTCAGAAGTGGAAAAGGACAAGGTGAACTTTGAGTAAATTGCATTGGGAAAAATGTGCAGTCTGTAGCATATTGTTGAAGGGAAGAAATAATAGGCCCTGAACGATTTTCATGAATTATTTATTGCAGATAGAAAGGACCTCTTTTTGCATCCAAAAAAGCAGCTATGTTAGTCTCTTTCAACATGAAAAGGAGGAAAGGAGTCCTAGGGGGAAAAGATATGTGACAGTACTTCACTTCTATATAAGGGTGAGGTTTCTGTTGTTTATAGCCAAAGCCTTCAAAGGTTTTGGTAGCGTGTTGTTGGTAAAAACCGAACTTCATTGGCTCAACTAGTATCTTATCTGCTCAGAAGCACAAGACAAAGACTCAAAACTCTTGGATTTACAGCAGATATATTTCTCAAACTACTGAACACACCCAAGAAGGTGAAGAAACAAAACAAGATGGCAAGAATAATATAATACTAAACAAAACTGCAGGATGACATAACTTTCCTCGTTATTACCTATAGTCCCCAGCTTAAACATCTTGAATGCATCCTCAATGAGATATTGCAAATTCTGGAGAAGAAAGCTGCTTTACAAGTTCTGGGAGGTAGGCCTACAGTTGGTTCTCCAAATCTTAAACAACTGCTCACTTACAATTTGTAATATGGACAGTTACAGTACAAGGTCCCACTACAAATCCAGATGCCAACCTTGCCTCCATATCTACTCTTCGAGCAATATTACAGACTAATAACTTTCATGATAGAGAAGGTCTTTATCAAGCATGTTTTCTTTAATTTTACAGGCACAATTGACAAACATTCAGTGGATGTCACCAACTGTTTCTCCGTCCCTCACAATGAGTCAGAAGATGAAGTGAGTACTAGTGTGGTCTTCATTTGGCATTACATTGTTGTTCTAGCTTCCTGAGTTCTAAGCCTAATGAAATAATGCAGTGGTGTGATATTAGCCAAATTGTGGTATGTTGGATTTAGGAATCTGAATTTTTTATATTTTTACAGAATTTTTAATTTAAAATGTTGCAATCTAATAGCAAGGGATATTCTGCCATATGGTCACACACAGTAATGTTGTGTTGCATTGCTGGGATCTATTTATTCATGAACATGCACTTTAATGCAGATGTTGAGAAGTGAGAAGGAACATCATAAATATACTGAATATTTTGACATTGTCGATTACTGAAATGCTATCCCAAGAGAAACGTGTATGGAAATATTTGTTCTCCATGTTTATCAGGTTGCTATGTTTTTTATCATTTCTTTGTGCTGTTTATTATGCCCTATTAATTTGAGTGTGCGCTTCCCCTTGCTGAAAACAATAAAATTACAACTATTCATTAACTACAAGAAAATAAACAACAACTACTTGCTAATAGAAGGGTTGGTTATGGCATAGGAAAGTTGATGACATTTTATTAGTCTGATGAGTTCAACTTTCACTACTATGCATTTTCAAATTGGTTTTGCTGTTTTCCAGGTGGCAGTTGACATGGAATTTGCCAAGAATATGTATGAGCTGCATAAGAAAGTGTCTCCAAGTGAAATTATTTTGGGATGGTAAGTCATTGTTGCTGTCTGCCTAGCCAATTGGAAAAGATCTTATTCTACTGCTGTATATAAGGTTTACAATATATTTTATTTATTTTGTATCTTGTTCTCCCCCCCCCCTCCCCGCGGGGGCCCCTCAGGGCAGTTTCACAATCGGCAACCGTTAGATGCCCAAACAAGATAATTATAAAAGCAATTTACATTTAGAATAGTCGTTAAAAATCTGTTCAGTAGCAATCTTGGGCAGCTACCTCACCATGCATTTTGAAATAAGCACCCAGCTCCACTGGTGATCTAAGGTCTGTTATTATGTCTCAGCTTAGTCAATCTCACAGGGCTTTTGTGAGTATAGAATGTGTAGGGCTGGAGCAGTGTACATTGTTTTAAGCTTCTTAGAGAAAATGTAGTATTTAGATGTTATTGACACCTTAGTCATTGAATATTTGTATTGGTTGGTTTCTGTTATTTAGTGTGATAAAACTGGTTATACTTATTTAAAGCACTTCAAAGTATCGCAGAGAGATGCTTTATGGATGCTGCTCACTTTTGAATGCTGGAGCATTATTTATTATGTCTCACTGAGCCAGTTTTAAAATGTCTGTGTTGAATGAATGTAATTGTATTTGTTTGTATCTTAATAATCCAAACTCTTCATCTTTTTCTTTGAAGGTATGCAACAGGACATGACATCACAGAACACTCTGTCCTGATTCATGAATATTACAGTCGGGAAGCACACAATCCAATTCATCTCACTGTGGATACTAGTCTACAAAATGGGCGTATGAGTATTAAGGCATATGTCAGGTATTTGCAAAAACAATTTTAAATTTTTTGCTTGTTTTATCTGTTTTGTTAAGATTGCAGAATACCATTTGTGATCTAGATTCACTGTAATGAATTTGTTAGCATTGAATATTTGGCTTTTATATTGTTAGCTGCTCTGAGTCCCATATTGGGAGATGGGGCGGGATATAAATAAAGTTGTTGTATTTATTTATTTATTTATTTATTATATTTATATCTACCACTCTGTAAGAATTAAATCCCTAAAGTCAGTTTACAGACTAAAATCATAAATGTCAATAAGAAATTATGAAAATGACCCATCAAAATAGATTGTTGCTTAATAAAACAAATAAGACTCTTGTCCATAAATGACATACTAATTAAGAATGCTAAAAAACATTAAATGAGCATGGATGGAAAGAAGAGAAAGTACATGTTGTCCTCTTTTTAACAATTCCAGTTGTGTAAATGAAAGCATTTTTAATGGAAGTATGATCTTCACTTTCTTCCACCTGCTGTGTGTTCAAATGGACTAGAAATGAACACACTACAATTCATTCAATTCTCCTTTCTTATATTGCCTATACCACTGCCACCTTTTTAAGTTGATAGTCATACAACTGAAAAATATTGGAAATACGGTAGGTTCTCCACTTTCACAGGGATTAGGGGTGCAGATCCCTGCAAAAGTAGAAAAACATCTTTTAAAACCTATTTTTAGTTTTAATTTTTTTAATTTAATTTTTTAATTTAATTTTAATTTCTATGTGTTTTGTTATAAGAATTCTGTTCTGGATGATGGTTATTAACAAAAAGGCCCTCTTGTATTGTAATTTTATATATTTTCTGTATTGTAATTTTGTATAGGAAGACCTTTTTTTACACTACTTAACAAGAAAACATAATTACTTTACCAAAATGATTGTTAGACTTTGTTCTTGAATAGAAATTTCATCTTCTGTGTCAACCCCCCCCCCCCCCCTATTTTTTAACTCTTGAAAGAACATTTGTCTTGGAATCTCTACATTCTCCAGTGTATTACTATGGTCAACTTCCAGTAGATTTTGACCATAGTCAGCTTGGTGGACCTAGAGGTGCCTGGGGAGAGCATATTAATCAAATCTGCAAATAATCAAATCCACAAAAATTAAACCCACAAATGTGGAGGGCTGCCTGCAGGCTTCTTGTATAGCTTTAAAAGATTTTTCTTTCAATTCTACAATAACTTGAAAGGCAGTATATTTTTTCTTTGAACCTGGGTCTGCCCAATCTGTGTGTATTTTGCTTGTCTGTGTCTTCTTTTTCCATGATAAGCATGCAATTAGATCCAAGGTAGATGTTTCTGTGCTTTCTGTTAGGAATACTGCTCAGTTAGTACACTGCTAAAAATGATGTTCAGTTGGACGTGTTGACCTTTGAAAAAATCTGCTTGTCTCTAGTACTGCAATGGGAGTCCCTGGTAAAACTATGGGAGTAATGTTCACTCCCCTCACAGTGAAGTATGCCTACTACGACACAGAGCGAATAGGTGGTAAGCACTTCATTTCTCGTTTCATACCTGGCTGATGTCTGAAACTGTTTCCCCAAGTTACTGCAAAATTCGGATATACAAATACAGAATGCAATGAAAGGCATTGACAGGGAGGCAAGGTCTGTGTTGACTCTCAGTGCCTGTCTTTTCTTTGGGATGAAGTAAAAATGCTTTAGCGGAGAAAGGAACTAAAGCTAACTCACCACACCTGATGTTAAGGCTGCCAAGGTTAGGAGACAGGGTTAACCCTTATAGGAGAAGCGTGACTGTGCTTTACCCCTGTACTTTTTTCCTGTAAAACCATTCATTCTCATACTGTTTGTTTTCTCAGTTGACACATTGGCACTGTTAGCTTGTCTAGTGTTATGGAGAAATGCAGGGTTGAAACAATGGTTTTGTTGATCTGGCAGAGTTATTCAAAGCATCCTAAAGAGGCTGGAGCTTACAAAATGCAAAGCGCATAGTGATTTTTTGAAATACTGACGTATTATTTTGTAAGACGTAAAAACCTATTGATCCTTATGTTCTAGTTGGCATGCAGGGGTTTGGTGACATTTTAAAACTGTCTCCCATGTTTTCTATTTATCATAGTATGTGTTTTTAATAAGGAACAGTTTGAAGCATGGAGTATACATAAATATATAATATGACTGCGTAAAAAAAAATGTCCCTAGCTATTATCGCATCAATAAGTATCCATCATGATAAACTCATGTTTTGAGTTAGCTTATGGGAAATAGCAAACAGAGCTCTACCAGTAGATAAGATTCCAGATTTCCTGAAAATATTGAATAGCACTTTATTGTCTGTTTCAAAGCAATTAAAATGTTGTTGTTTTATGCATAATTATGCTCTCTATGAACACATCTACATTGCGACATTAATGCAATTTGACAGTGCTTTAACTGCCCTGGCTTAATACTATGGAATTTTGGGAGTTGGACTTGCAAGGTTTTTAGTCTTCTTTGTCAGAGTGCTGGTGCCTCTCCAAACTACAATTCCCAGGATTCCATCGTATTCAGCCATGGCAGTTACAGTGAAACTGCCATTAACTGCATCAATTCTGAGTGTAGATATAGCCAGGTCTTCCAGCTTTTCCTGGCAGCAGTGGTGAGAGAGACAATGATACTCTCTCTCCACTTCATATTCTTTACATGTTATGTTTTTTTAAATGGTCAGTGACAGATCCAGATCTGAGAACTTGAGTTGCTTCTGAAAAATCACAAGGAAGTCCTTGTGGATCATACATTGAAAGCATTTGGTGGAAGGGTGTGCTGCTCTCAGAATTTTCTTTCTCTATCTGAGTTTCTTGGAAACTCTTTTGAGTGGGAAAAGGAAGGAGGACCAGCAAGGAAGGGTTAAACACAAATAACAGTGTGTATCCTCACACTCCCAGAAATACTTTATAGATATTTTAAAACCTCTACTTCAATGTTCAGTAGCTGGTTGAGTACTTAATGGTTTTCCTAAATTGGAAGATGAATACTGCCTTAGCAATTTTGATTTGAAGCACTCTTCATTTAAAAAAAAACCATTCTTATGAATAATACAAAAGAGTTAGAAAGACAATGGTGCATAAGTCTGTTTCCTTGGGTGCATGGAGTGAAGTGCCTATATACATATCTTTGTAGACAATGAGCATAAATAGCCATAGAAATGCAAAAACTTGTGGTTGTGCTGCTGGAGGTGACAGGTGTGGTTTTAACAGTAGTCACTAGGGGAGGAAAGGTGTTACTTACCAGGAAAACCATTATCTCAATTTAACCCACTGTCAATAGAGCAACATTTGTGGATACAGTGTATTCCAATTCAACTGTTCTGAATATTTCTTTATAGTTTTTTTTAGTTTACCAGCTACCAGTATTGTACTTTGCTAACTTTGTCACTTACCAATAATGCTCTTGGTTCTCGAAATGAATCCTATCATACAATAACGGAGGAAAAGGTCAAGACAAAAGTCAGAACTGTTATGTAGTAATTGTTGAAATCTCACAGAAGAGAGACTTTCCCCCCAAAAAAGTTGTTCATAAATGAAGTTTTATTTTCATTAGAGTATTTGCTTAATTTATCCTTTTAAACAATGTTTCACCTTTTAGAGCAGTTTCTTAACAAGCTTTCAAGATTATGAAACACAACTGTTTATAACCTTTTTGTTGAATAATCTTGCGTCTCTTTTCTAACCGTCTTATTTTATGATTTCAGTGGATCTCATTATGAAAACTTGCTTTAGCCCAAATCGAGTGATTAGTTTGTCCAGTGACCTTCAGCAAGTGGCCACAGCTTCAGTGCGGATCCAAGATACTCTGAATACAGTGCTGCAATATGCAGAAGATGTATTGGTAAGATATACTGGTATTGTAGTTTTCCCTGGAAATAAATGAACTGTGCAAGTTGATTGATCAATTGATTGTTTTTTTTCCTTCTACATGTTAAGTAGCCTCTCTATCTCTCTTTTGTCTAGTCTGGTAAAGTGGCTGCAGACAACACCGTTGGTCGTTTTCTGATGGACCTCATTAACCAAGTTCCAACAATTTCTCCGGAAGACTTTGAGACAATGTTGAACAGCAATATCAATGTAAGTCATGGGACCAAACATGATTGCTGGACATGGTCATATGAGGACAGAGCTGTGGCTGTAGTGACAGGACCACTTGTGATCACATTCCACCTCTCTTTTATCACTCTCCAAAACATGCACACGTTCCTTCCAGTTTTGTCAATGGCAGCTGGAATCCTGTCTGAAGTTTCTCCAAAAAGGATGCTGTATGATCAGGTGTTCTCTTTATCTTCAACATACCGAGACCCTGAGGGTTTTCAAAAAGCATAGGATACTGATGTACTACAAATGTTAAATAGAAAAGATTATGGAAAGGTCTTACAATAAAACCTCTATCTTCCCATATCAGAGTACATGCTTTAAAAAGAATGTGTTTTTGGTATCTAACTGCAGTGAAAATTAAATACCATATATACAAATCCATCAACCTATTGCTTTGTTTGCTAAAAGATTGATAATAGCTCAGAAATTGACAAAAGTGGAGCAGTTCCCAAACTGAAGCCTGGAATTAAAAAAAATAAACATGTAATAGCACTTTGTGGGAAAGCTGAGGTTTATTGTACAAGCCAATATGAATGACCAGTCAGACTAAGCTTCTTTTCAGCGTGGCTCCCTTTTATTAATTTCATCAAGGACAGCAAGGACTTTCCACCTCTACATGGTCACATTTGGACCTGTGGAGAGGTGCTTTAGTTTAATAGTAAATGTATTGTTATTTTCTCATGCTGTGAACCTATGAACCAAAGGCTACATATAAACTCTACAACCCTTTCTTTTGCAGAAAATAATATACAATGACTGCTGACTTTTTGGTTTGTTCTGTTTTAAAAATAGTTATATGCCAATATGCCATATTGTTGTTAATAGTTTAATCATATTTAAGAAAAGTAATAAATCCTTCCACAGACCTAGAAGAAATTCCAGGTACTAGTTGTCACCTTCTCTGACTTGGGGTTCAGTTTTCCTGTCTGTAAATTAGACACATAGGAACTACTGGGTTTTCAATGCATGATGCTGGATTTCAGAATAGCCAACTTGATTACTTCTCTTGCTGGATTGAATCCAGCAGGTTTAAGGATAAAGTTCCAGAGAATGTAACTGTCTAGTACAGTCTGGAAGTTTTGCCAATCTGTAGTTGGAAACTGCACTCTCTGGCACAATTCAGTGGACAGAATTATAAGAGATGTTATAGTTCTAATTAATCTTTGCTTATGGAATACAGATGTATAATACATGCTTACCTCTCTTTCCTTACAGGATCTGCTGATGGTGACTTACTTGGCAAACCTCACCCAGTCACAGATTGCACTCAATGAAAAAATTCTAAACCTGTGATAGATCTACTGACAGAACATGGAGAAAATTGGAATTTGTGCCCATGGCATCAAGTTATGTAGTTGGACTATAATTCTGAAATGACTATTAGCCTAACTTCCATCCTTGCCCTATCTATTCCCTCCTCCTCACAAGAAAAATAAAACCTCAAAATTAAATGGGCTGACAATAATTAAAATTATCATTATAAATAAACTAAAAGCTCTCAATCTATTCAACCTCACACACATATAACTAACATGGAAATTTCTTCTTGTTGTTAAAGTCGTAATAATTCAAGTAAGTAAAGTAAAGGTATTGCTATTTTTTAATTGGAACTTACTCCCAACAGAACCAGCTCAAGGAGAAAGGAAGAACAAAGATGGGCTTCCAAAGATGAGTGGGAAATGGTCAGAATGGTGTAGAATTGTGCAGTACTGGTGGTTTTTCCTACATAATAAGGGTCAAGTCATTTGGGTAGGCAGGCATACAGATTATAGTGTATAGTTCTAGGGAAATAATAGTTCCACTTAATTCTGCTTTGGTCAGACCTCACCTGGAATCGTGTGTCCAATTCTGGGCACCACAATTCAAGAGGGATATTGACAAGCTGGAGGGTGTCCAGAGGAGGGTGATCAAAATAGTCAAAAGGTTAGCAGGCCAAGCCCTAGGAGAAGTGGCTTAAAGCACTGGGCATGTTTAGCCTGCAGAAGAGAAGACAGAGAAGACATGATAGTCATGTTTTATTATTTGAAAGTTTCTCACATTGAGGAGGGGAGAAGCTAGCTTTCTGCTGCTCAGGAGACTCAAACATGGAGCAATGGATTCAAACTGCAGGAAAAGAGATTACAACTGAACATTAGGAAGAACTTACTGTAAAAGCTGTTGAACAGTGAAATTCAACACCTCAGTGTGGTGGAGTCTCCTCTGGAGGTTTTTAAGCAGAGGCTGGATGACTATCTGTTGGGAGTTACTTTGATTACATTTTTCTGCTTGCCAGGGGATTGACTTGGATGGCTCTGGTCTCTTCCAACTTTATGATTTTATCAACAACTTGGCATATTGCTTAAGCTATGAAACTAGAAAGCCAGCACAGCTGTGGGTGCTATCCAATGTATTGCACAGGATCAATATGCAAATCCAGAAGGGCTGATGAGTGAGCTATGATAGCAATGCTTTTAATGCCTGGTCTGCTGTTGAAAGAAGGAAGTATCTGTGAAGAAGGTATCACTTGGAAGAAAAGGGAAATTGTCACTGAGACATTCCTTGTGGAATTTTTTCTCTCTGGGCAAGGCAGGAGATGTTCGTGATAACAGGTTGTTAGATTATTAAAAACAAATTGTGATGTGCACAGATTGCACAATGAAGTAACTGGTAGGTCAAAATACTGCAAATGGAATATGTTATCTAAATAATCTCATTAAGTGTTGCTGGGATAGAATTGGTACCGTGATGCATGTAGAGAACTGTAGGTACTAACAGTCACATTTAGACAGCTAGGTGTGAGTCTGCCTCCAATAGCTTACTTTTCAGAAATTCCCATCCATCTCCTTTAGTATTCCTGACCATGGGATCACACTCATTTCCCCCTAAATTTACTGAAGTAAGCTATCTTGAAAGTTTAGAATTTGTGTCTATGCTTGACTATGAAAAATCAGATCACATGTGTTTCACCAGGGCCATCAATAATCTCAGCATGTGCTGTTGCACCATCTTGATGAAACCACATTTTTGCATCACTACTCATCACTATGGCATTGTCATCTTTGGCCAAAATAGTGATCATTGCCTGACAACGCTTTGCATTGTGAGAAATCCCCAGCATTCAACTGCAGCACAATCATATTCTTCTATGCATGGAAGTGCAATTCTGTGTGAAGTATGCACCTTAGGGACCAACTAGACATCTGCAAAGCTGCTGCATGGCACCAGACAGAACATTGTGAACTAGGAAAAACTGCCCCCACTCATTGCTTCCAAATTTTCGGGTGTCTGTATGCTTCAGGGACAACTGGGTGGCTTCTTTGTCATCACGTTTCATGTGGTCCGGAGCTCATGAACCCATTGCAGTAGTTTTGTGATTGGATATCACTTCATGTTGCACAACACTGAAGTGTTGTACAGTCGCCACAGATTCACTGTTTTTTAAAAATTGTTCTACTCCAAACGGTGCTCTGCAGTCCAAGGTGCATTTGAAAATGTATGTTTGCGAAGTGTGCATTAACCCAGCTACATCCATGACCTCCCCATTGCATCCAGGGAGGTCTGAAGAAAAACTAACTCCCCTCTCAAGTAGCCGAGCTAAACCAGCTCCTTGGTTCAACGAGGAACTGGCAGCAATGAAGCGAAAAAAGAGGAGACTAGAGCGTGTGTGGCGTTCGGATCCGAGCGAGTCAAACCGAGCACGGTTTGTTGCCCTATTAAGGGCATATGCCGTGGCAATAAAGGCGGCAAAGAAATCCTTCTTTGCGGCCAATATTGCGTCCGCAAGGAACCGTCCGGCTGAGCTGTTTCGAGTTGTCAGAGGCCTATTAAAGCCCACCATTCTGGATGGGAGCCCTGACAACTCGACAGCCCGCTGTGAAGCGTTTGCACGGTTTTTTGCGGACAAAGTCGCTTTGATCCGTTCGGGCCTGGATACCATGTTAACGGCGGTCTCTGAGGATGTGACGAGAACACCTGTCTGTCCGATTTTGATGGATTCGTTTCAATTGGTGAAACCTGAGGATGTGGACAAGGTGCTTGGAGGGATGAGAGCAACCACATGCATCCTAGACCCCTGCCCATCCTGGCTTCTAAAGGAGGCCAGAGGGGGATTGGCCGAGTGGGTGAAGGTGGTGGTTAATGTCTCCCTTCGGGAAGGCAAAATTCCAGCCAGCTTAAAACAAGCTGTAATAAAACCGCTGTTGAAGAAACCATCACTGGACCCCACTCAATTCGTCAACTATCGGCCTGTTTCCAATCTCCCCTTTTTGGGCAAAGTCATGGAACGTGTGGTGGCCTCACAACTCCAGGCATTCTTGGTAGACACGGATTATCTGGATCCGGCAGTCTGGCTTTAGGCCGGGGCATGGTACCGAGACAGCCTTGGTCGCCTTAGTGGATGATCTCCGGCGTGAGCTTGACAGGGGGAGTGTGTCCCTGTTGGTTCTGCTGGACCTCTCAGCGGCCTTCGATACCGTCGACCACGGTATCCTTCTGGGGCGCCTCGTGGGAATGGGCCTGGGGGGCACTGTTTTACAGTGGCTCAGGTCCTTCCTAGAGGATCGCACCCAGATGGTGTTGCTGGGGGACAACTGCTCGTCCTCACAACCATTGACTTGTGGGGTCCCGCAGGGTTCAATATTGTCCCCCATGTTATTTAACATCTACATGAAGCCGTTGGGAGAGATCATCCGGAGTTTCGGGGTGCGGTGTTATCTGTACGCAGATGACGTCCAACT
The DNA here is from genome assembly GCF_025583915.1 of Anolis sagrei ordinatus. Lineage (NCBI taxonomy): Eukaryota > Metazoa > Chordata > Lepidosauria > Squamata > Anolidae > Anolis > Anolis sagrei. The sequence goes on along the minus strand of NW_026846588.1, from coordinate 130,286,766 downwards.
CTGTCACTCCTTTCCACCTACTACTAAGGAGGCTGTCCAGGTCCTGAATCGGTGCTTGGCCGCTGTGTCGGACTGGATGAGGGTGAACAAATTGAAACTCAATCCAGACAAGACAGAGGTACTCCTGGTCAGTCGGAAGGCCGAACAGGGTATAGGGTTACAGCCTGTGTTGGACGGGGTCGCACTCCCCCTGAAGACGCAGGTTCGCAGCTTGGGTGTGACTCTGGATTCTTCGCTAAGCTTGGAACCCCAAGTTTCAGCGGCTTCCAGAGGAGCATTTGCACAGCTTCGGCTCGTGCGCCAGCTGCGCCCGTATCTTGGGAAGTCGGACTTGGCCACGGTAGTCCACGCTCTTGTCACATCCCGCATAGATTACTGCAACGCGCTCTACGTGGGGTTGCCCTTGAAGACTGCCCGGAAGCTTCAGATGGTCCAGCGCTCGGCAGCCAGGTTGCTAACGGGAGCGGCACTCAGGGAGCACACCACCCCCCTGCTGAGCCAGCTCCACTGGCTGCCAATTTGCTACCGGGCACAATTCAAGGTGCTGGCTTTAGCCTATAAAGCCCTACACGGTTCCGGCCCCACTTACCTCTCCGAACGCATCTCCACCTATGAACCGTCGAGGACCTTAAGATCGTCCGGGGAGGCCCTGCTCTCGGTCCCGCCTGCGTCACAGGCACGGTTGGCGGGGACGAGAGACAGGGCCTTCTCAGTGGTGGCCCCTCGGCTATGGAATGCCCTACCAGCGGACATCAGGCAGGCCCCTTCGTTGCTGGTGTTTCGGAGGAGGGTTAAGACGTGGCTCTTTGAGCAGGCGTTCGGATAGCTGTGCAATTGCAACTAAATCAGTAAGACGGCATTTGAACAAGGAATGGAAAAGGACTGTGAGAACGGGATCTGATTCTAATTGAGGCGTTGATGACTATGTGTGTTGTTTGTGTATGTGCGTCTTATTTACTGTCAGTGTTGCCCATTTTTATTGTAAACCGCATTGAGTCGCCGTCTCAGGCTGATAAATGCGGTATACAAATGGAGTAAATAAATAAATAAATAAATATAGAAATATAATCACATTCCTAGTGATTGGGATCCATACCCAGTTTTGAATATCTGAAGAGGGCTATTGAGCCTTGCATATCCTCAGGTGACACCACTGTCAGGGGTCTTTGTTGTGACTGTTGCAAAGTCACTATATCTGTTACCCGCCTGTTTGTTCTCTGAAGAAAACAATGGGAGGATGTAAAGGGATATCTTGCTTGTGAAGCTTATCACAAGTAATATTGTAATGAACCAGAGAGCTGCAATTGCCGCCCACTGTCTGTTCCCCACTTAATATTTAATATGAAATGTTAATATTAAAACCTTCCCTTGACCGCGTTGTCTGGTCAACCAGCGGTTAATAGGCTTCAAACCAAGACCTCTTCCTGTTCTCAGCCCACTGCAATCTAGCACCTGAGTAGCATTTTACCAGTTTTGGAAGGACCTGGCTGTGAATTTGGATTTGTGCTTTAGCACCACCAAAGAAGCTCAGTATTTTAACAATAATGTGAAATAGATAACTTATCTCTAGCATTTTGGAAGGTAGTGGGAGAAAGGAAGGGAGAAAGAAAGCAGCCAAATCGGTGTTTTGTTTGTTATCTTCTATGCTTTCTTCACTATTCCAAAATGCACTCATGTTGCAGCAATGATACTATCTTTACATAGGATTTAACAGATCTCCAAGCTAAATTAGATGTGTGTTTTTCTTTCAGCACATGTGCTTAGTAATGCATTTCTTGCTTTTGTACTTTGATCTGGTAGTTTAATAATGAGCCGGTCTATGGTTCAGGAATGGAGCAGATCTGCAGGTTTGGCTTCCTTTAGAATGAGTGCATTAGACAGATGTAGGATATTCTATATTTTCCTTAATGTTGAACATTCAGAATTACCATAAATGGGAGGCAATGAGTCATTCTGTGAGCTGAACAGTACGTGAAGTTTTTTTTAATAACCTCAAAGCAACCTCTCGACAGCACCCATCCATATCCTCTCAATTGTGTTATCACTGTTAAGCTACAACCATCATTTGAACACAGATTTCATAAAACATCAGCTGCTCATTGCAGAATATCATCTTGTCTGAGTCTGAAAGCTAAAGAGTGTTGGCCCTGGTTAGTATTTGGTTAGAGGATCACTAGTAAAAACCAAAGAGGCCCAGGTAGGGCTAGGAAAGAATTCTGCCTGAAACACCGGAGAGCCATTAGGAGGAATCGGCAATACTGGGATAAACAGTATTAGCCAGCATTTTGTTATTGTTTATTCGTTCAGTTGCTTCTGATTTTTCATGACCTCCTGGACCAGCCCACGCCAGAGCTCCCTGTCAGCCGTTGCTACCCCCAGCAACTTCAAAGTCAAGCCAGTCACTTCAAGAATACCATCCATCCATCTTGCACTTGGTTGGCCCCTCTTCCTTTTCCCTTCCATTTTCCCTAGCATCGTTATCTTCTCCAAGATTTCCTGTCTTCTCATTATGTGGCCAAAGTACTTCATCTTTGCCTCTAATAATCTTCCCTCCAGTAAACAGTTGGGCTTTATTTCCTAGAGTATGGAATGGTTCGATCTTCTCATGGTCCAGAGTTTTCCTCCAACACCACAGTTCAAACGCATCTATCTCGCTCAGCCTTCCTTATGGTCCAGCTCTTGCATCCATGGGTGAATACAACTACTTTAACTATGCGGATTTTTGTTGCCAGTATGATGTCTCTACTCTTCACTATTTTATCGAGACTGGTCATTGCTCTCCTCCCAAGAAGTAAACATCTTCTGATTTTCTGGCTTCAGTCTGCGTCTGCAGTAATCTTTGCACCTAGAAATACAAAGTCTGTCACTGTCTCCACGTTTTCTCCTTTTTGCCGATTATCAATTATTCTGGTTGCCATAATCTTGGTTTTTAAAATGTTTAATTGCAACCCAGCTTTTTCACTTTTTTCTTTCACCTTGGTTAGAAGGCTCCTTAGCTCCTCGCTTTCAGCCATCAAAGTTGTGTCATCTGCAAATCTGAGGTTGTTAATGTTTCTTCCATCGATTGTAACTCCAGCCTAGGGTGATAGTATGATAGCTGGGTCCAGAAGCTCTGAGGTCCTCCATTGTGCATGTAGCAGGGCTCAGGTTGCATTGCAGCAGGTGGTCTGTGGTTTGCTCTTCTCCACACTCGCGTGTCGTGGATTCCACTTTGTAGCCCCATTTCTGAAGGTTGGCTCTGCATCTCGAGGTGCCAGAGTGCAGTCTGTTCAGCGCCTTCCAAGTCGCCCAGTTTTCTGTGTGCCCAGTGGGGAGTCTCTCATTTGGTATCAGCCATTGATTGAGGTTCTGGGTTTGAGCCTGCCTGGTTTAGGGTTAGGCTTAGGGTTACGGTACGGTTCAGGGTAAGTGTTTCACCATTAAAGAACTCTTATATTCCATCTATATTATTTGTCTCCGGGGGCTCCCCCAGTGGTGCAGTAGGTTACACCCCTGTGCCGGCAGGACTGAAGACCGACAGGTCACAGGTTCGAATCTGGGGAGAGGTGGATGAGCTCCCTCTATCAGCTCCAGCTCCTCATACGGGGACATGAGAGAAGCCTCGCACAAGGATGATAAAAACATCAAATCATCCGGGCGCCCCCTGGGCAACGTCCTTGCAGACGGCCAATTCTCTCACACCAGAAGCGACTTGCAGTTTCTCAAGTCGCTCCTGACACAACCAAAAATAATAATAATCTGTCTTTGGCCTGGCTTACATTAGCTGTCTCTCTTGCACAAACAGCGCTCTCAAAAGAGTAATCCGGCATCACTGTAACGCTCAGGGCTTCCGGACCCAGCTATCATACTATTACCCAGCCTTGGATTCGTCAAGCCCAGCATGCCAACACTTTAAATCAAGAAACAGCTTCCTAAGATCTAAAAAGATACTTGCAGGAACACCTCAGCAAGCAAGAGTCCAAAAGCGGCAGGCGAAAAATCAGTGGCTGATTGCAGATGAGAAACTCCCTCCTGGGAACACAGAAGGCTGAGCGTCATTCGCCTTCAACTGGCCAGTTGACACCATGGAAGGAGAATCGGTGGGTGTAGAGGGCCAACTGATGCGGCTCTGGGTGAAACTGGGATTGACACCCTCCTCCAGGCCCTTAGTCTCTCCTAGGGCAGTTCAGGGCGCTGCGTGCCTTCCCTTCCTTGGTCGCCTTTCTCACAGCTGTGTTGCAAGGGTACTACCGCAATACAGCACTTGGAAAGGCCGGGGTTGTGGGCTGCTCTTTCCAGAACCTTGGTACCCGCAGTAGTTTCTAACTGACTGGGATGGGGCCTTGCTCTCCCCCGCTTCCGTTCTCCTAAAGCACAGGGGAGGGAGGGAGGCGGAGGCGGGCTGGACCCCGGGGGAAGGGAAGGGAAGGGGCGGGGCGGGCTTCTCCTCCAGCCGCGCCTCATTCGATCGGGCGGCGCCTCCTCCTCCTCCTCCATTTTGCTGCGTCCTGGTGGCCGGAGGGGACTCCCGAGGTTTCAGGTGAGGGAGGGAGGGAGCTGCGTCTGAGGTGAGAAGGGGGGGGGAGCGCCTCAGGAGGGAGCCCCCTCCCCCTCCCCTTTCCTCTTCCTCCTGGGCCGCTGATTGGCTGAGCGCCGTCAAGGTACCCCGCGGGGAAGCCTTGGGAACCAAAAACGAGGAAGCAGTTGGGGCTGTTGAGTCGCTCTCTCTCTCTCTCTCTCTCTCGCGTGCGCCCTTCCTCTCCTCCTCATTCCCCCGCAAAAGCAGCCTCGCGCCACTATCCTGAAGCCGAGCAAAGTTTCCTCAAAGGAGGAGGGGCTCTGAGGAGGGTCCCAGGCCCGCCCCTTTTGGCCAGGACGTCGCTTGCTCGCGCCCCCTCCAGGGGCCACTTCTGCGCCTGCGCGTTCCCGCTCCCTTCTTCCCCGGTCTACATACAGGGTTCCAAGCGGAGCAGAGGTCCTCCGGGCCCCTCCCTGGGCTTGAGCTGAAGCGGGGCGCGAGGGCAGGGCAGGAAGCGCCAAGGGCCCGCTGTGTGGAGGAGGAAGGGCCCGGGAACAGCATTGGCCCTCCCTCCACTCACATTGGATGCTAGGTTAATTAACACTTAGGTTATGAAGAAAACTCATTAGGAGAGACATGTTGGAGGAGCACAGTGTTCCCTCTGAGGAGATTTTTAAGTGACTTAAACAACAGCGCCTTGGTTTCAGTGTGGGGTACTACACCCAATATAATTTAAAGTACTATATATGTGTATGTATTTATAACGGCTCTCCATGCAGTCATGCTGGCCACATGACCTTGGAGGTGTCTACGGACAATGCCGGCTCTTCGGCTTAGAAATGGAGATGAGAACCACCGTCCAAAGTCTGACACGACTGGACTTAATGTCAGGGGAAAAGCTTTACCTTTACCTCTTATATATTTAGGTGGAACCCTCGGTGGCGCAGCAGGTTAAACTGCTGAGCTGCTGAACTTACTGACCAAAAAGTTGGCAGTTTGAATCTGAGGAGTGGAGTGGACTCCTGCTGTTAGGCCCAGCTTCTGCCAGCCTATCAGGTCAAAAACATGCAAGTGTGAGTAGATCAATAGGTACTGCTTTGGTGGGAAGGTAACAGCACTCCATGCAATCATGCTGGCCAAATGACCTAGGAGGCATCTATGGACAATGTCGGCTCATTGGCTTAGAAACGGAGATGAGCATCAACCCCTAGAGTTGGACACGACTAAATTTAATGTCAGGGGAAAACCTTTACCTTTTATATATTTAGTTGGGAATTTTGTTTCCACAAGGTACCCAAATCCAAACAAAATTGAAAAATGAGTTATAGGTAGCAGCACATTGTTCTCTAGGAGTAGAATATGATCAAAATGATTAATATGTATCAAATCACTTTGGTACAAGGCTTGGGAAACAGCATTTTATAACGAATGCATACCTTCAGCATGTTTTTCTTGATTTCTGTAAAATTAGTTCTTATGGATTTGGAACCTTTGAGAAACAAGCTCCACAAGTATGAAATCAGTTAAGCATATACTTTCATTTCAGATGCTGTACTTCACATTTGTAAATCTCTAGTTGCAATCTCCAAAATGTACTAGAAGTATACTAGAAAATTCTAAGAGAAAATTGAGAATTACCTGTAGAGGCCCTTCCAGACAGACCCTATACCCCAGGATCTGATTCCAGATTTTCTGCTTTAAACTGGATTATATGAATCCGCATTGCCAAATAATCAGGGATAAACAGAAAACCTGGGATCAGATCCTGGGATATGGGGCCTGTTTAGGAGGGCCCTAGGAAGCTCACAAGTGACCTTGAGCTCGAGCTTGTGCAATCCTGGAATACCTCCCAGAATTGTTATGGACTGTCACATATGCAGCCTTGAGCTCGTTGGAGAAAATGTGGGATAGCCCTGTAAGAAATAAAAGTAGTTTGAATATATCTTGATATGAAAATGTTCATGAAGATTAAAAATATCTGTACATAAAAGTGAAAATGTAAACACATGTAAATAAGACACTAAGGTACTCGTGGGAATAGACTGATCCCTCCTCCAGTGCTTCTTGATACATTTCAGGCACATGTTTAAACATGTTAAGTGTGAATACAGCAACTGCATGGACCAACTGGGAACATGGATTTGTCATCCTCTAATCAATATGTGTCATACTTAGATAGGGATTGTCAAAGAATCCCAGGGGTTGCAGGCTGCATTTCAGAGGAAGGAGATGGCCTAGCTTTCCTTGGTACAGAATTAATTCATGAGGTGGCCATCAGTTGACAGTGACCTGAAGGCATGCACACGCTATACACACACATGTGCAGTAATGGTAATTAATTTGGTCTGAAATTTAAATATCTCTTTGATATCTTTTGAGTTTTTCTTCAAACACATGATTGTTCACCTATTACTTGTGCAGTTTGATATATAAGAGCTGCACAAAAGTATTAAATGCCACAGCTGTGGCATTTAACAGGCTTTTCAAATTCTTCATTTGATATGAGATGCTGATTCTTAAATGATGTTGAAGGAAGGAAGGCTACTGGCACGTATATGGGATTTCACTTTGGTCTTCTGACCATTAGCTCACCCTCTGCTTGAAGTGTATCAATCAGTTTCAGATCTAGGAAGTCCCTGAATTATGACAAGATAGATTATGTACGTTTATTCTTAAGTTGAATTTGTACGTAATTCAGAACAGGTACATTTTTAAGTATAACTCCTGACACACGCACACAAGTTTAGGATGGCATTGGAACCCTGTGGTGCTTGTTTTGCTGTTTGTGCCCCTGTTGAGAAGATTTCACCTCACTTTCTGTCTCTGTGATAATTGGATTTTGAAAAATTGGGCTTGTTGTGGAAACAAAGATTAGTGATAAAGCTTCAGTAGAGACACCTTTTCCCCATGATAACTCTTCCAGGAATGAATTTCCCTTTTTAATGGGCATATTTCTCTCACTTCCTGTTGTCTCACCCCCGTTCTTAACTATGAATTGTATGTAAGCTGGATGTCTGCAACTTGGGAATTGCCTGTAACTGGCCTTTTCTACAAGCTTTCTGGTTTCCAGTCCCTCCAGCCAAGTAACAATTTTGAACAGTGCCATTTTGTGCCTGGAACAGTCATGGCTATAATCCCCTGCTTTTCAGTGGCGTGGGAATGGGTTCCTGCCTGTTGCTAGGTGTGTCTGTTGGCTCATTCTAGGGAGGAGAAAGGGCCACGCCAGTTGCTGCCTCATGCTGTGGCTCAGAAGGATTGCTTTGTAATGTTTCACATTTTCCCCAGACTTTGCAATCTCTTAATTGACCACTGATGGAACAAGAGAGTATTTGCTGTATTTTAAATGGCGCAGTAAAATCAGTAATGGTAACTTACTAGTAATTGATAATTTGACAGATTATTTTTCTGGACTGCATTAATGCTAACTAGTAGTTACTTGCTGCTTGATAGGCGTAAGGGATAAAGTAACTAATTATCTTCAAAGGATAGAATTCCAACTGCTGATTAATTCCATTTTGGAGTTACACAACTTTCAGATATTGTCAAGCTACAACTCATTGCAGCCCTGACCAGTAGGATTGTGAGTATTGGACATTGCAGTTCAACATCAGAGGCGCTGTACATTTCTCACTCCAATTTATATATAGTGCCACGCCCTTCCCAAACACAATGTCATTTTCCAGGAATTGTGTACTTCTAGTTCTGTCATGCCTTGAGATAATAGAAGATGTTGCCTAAGACATGTGAGGAATAATACCGGTTTAGGGAATGCTGATAGGGATTGCCCTGCCCTCTAAATGGGCAATGTTTAAGTGCCTAAAGGGCTTAATGTAAATAATCTGATGGTAACAGTTATACCTTTACCTTTAACAGTTATAAAGGAAGATAGTGAAAAGCGCCTAATATATTAACAGGAAAAGGGAGATATGACTCTACATACTCAAGTGTATTTAGGTAGCCCTTGAAGAAGGCCATTGAGATATATACATACATAAGTGAGAACATAGCATTTTTCCCAGCTAAAAACAAACTGCAAGAAAAAATAATTGCAGCTCAGTAGTGTTCTATGTTTTTAAAAATCACAGTCACACAATCTTGAAAATAATGTAATACACTGTGGATTTCATCGTCACTTCCATATAGGAAACTGTGAAGGAAATTCATGTGATCATTAAGATAACCCCATTGTTTGGGTATGCAGGGGAGAGTAACACCAGGTTTTCTGTTTAGAATAACCCAAAGGAACACAATGCTGTGCATGGATATCAGTATTTGTACCCCCTCCGATGTTTAACAGAACAGTGGTAACCTATCAATTATCACTGGTTGTCCAACAGGTTAAACCACTGAGCTACTGAACTTGCTGACTGAAAGGTTGGTGGTTTGAATCCAGGGAGCAGAGTGAGCTCCCGCTGTAGGCCCAGCTTCTGCTAACCTAGTAGTTCAAAAACATGTAAATGTGAATAGATCAGTAGGTACCGCTTCTGCAGGAAGGTAATGGCGCTCCATTCATCATGCTGGCCAAATGATGTTGGAGGTATCAACAGACAGCGCCAGCTCTTTGGCTTAGAAATGGAGATGAGCACCAACCCCCAGAGTCAGACACGACTAGACTTAATATCGGGGAAACCTTTACCTTTAACCTATCAATGTTGAAAGCCTATCAAACTATAATGGCCTCTGTGTTTTAACTATCTCACGTGACTAAATTATGTCCATCAACTGGAATGAGTCAGTTGGAGAGAGACATTTCAAAGCTTCATATCTATGAAAATCCTCTCCAATAATTAAGTGGCATAACAGTGCCTGAAATTATATTATTTGTACTGGAAGATGAAGGAAACACAAGTTAGGAGAAGCAGAGAGAGTAAGAACCAAGTCCATTGACTCTTAAACAGTATTAGAACTGGTGCCATCATTGTATACTAAATTCTCCGCTTATTCAAAATAGTTGAAATGAATTTATAAAATAAATATTTTCCAAGAAATCTTAATTTGCCCATACTTTAAAGAAACGCCCTCATAACAATTCATTTCATTGTACACTTTATTTTGTAGCCTACTTTTGTTTCTGCATCTTTGTTTTTTTGAAAAGATTAACGCGTTCCTAAACATGATTGACACATCTCCTGTTTTCCCACATTCCTTTTGTTTCTTTTCATACCTTCTAGCTCCTTTTCTTCATCTGTTTCCTGATCTTCTAGTTATATTCTGTATTCTTATTGGGTGAACCTGCACCTTTTTATGGTTCTTCAGATCTTCCCATATTAGAACACAAAAAGGTCCAGATCAAAGGAAACAGGTCCAGTCTGCCCAGTACTGCATCTGAAGAAATGGGTTTATATACCCACAAAAAGATCATGCTAAAATAAAAACCAGTAGCGTTGCCACCTTTCTTTTTTCCACCCCCTCCTTTCCTCCTTTTTAGGGCCTAACTAGTTCTCAGAGGATGCTGAATTGGTGTGTGTGAGAGAGACTTATTTATCCTTCCTTTCTTCCCTTCTGTTTCTTCTTTTCCCACCTGCCTTGTTCTTGGCTCTACATCTGGAAGAAAATGCAAATATCTATATTGTACTTACTTGTCTTACCAAACAGGAGTAACAGCAACTTAAAGGTTGTTTGATTTTGATCAGGGAAATTTCACAAGGAGAGAAAGGTTCTTGTGACATCACTGCTCTAATCCAGTAATCCCTATGGCCACCTTAAAAAACAAACAGTTTATTTCATTTTCTTATAATAAGGTTAAACATTTTCTTTAAAATTCAGATTGCTACTCTTTTTTTGCTTTTAATTTAATGTAGCCCAGCATTTTGCCATTCATGGCACCATCTTACCTTCTCAGCCTGTTCTCTCACTGACAGCATTTCTCATTGTCTGATATTCTGTTGCCCATGGACACATCACATACTGCCAGTGTTATGTCCTTTTAAAGTAATTGCATCAGATAAATTGAAGTCAACACAAGAATTCTGTCAAGCAAAAATGCTCTACAGATTTCCCAAATATTATTGAATCAGACCATATATACATTATTATGATGGTTTAAAAATGTGATATTTGGAATATAGATGATAAAATTTTATTTTCTGAAAGTAATCATAGATGACAAAACGAAGTGTTTTTTTTAATTCTAGGTGGTGGAGATGTGTGGTATCATTCTCTGTGGATTTGATATAGTTTTATTAATCAACTTTGGCTTTTGTTTTGTTTTTACATGGTTGTTTTTACATGGTGAGAACATTACAGAATGGACAGAGTGCTCAGAGTATCTGTTAATGAATAAACAGGTAATGCATAAAACTTCAGCATGTGAAATAGGAGAGCTCTGTGTAGTGCTATGTGGTGCTGAAGTAATAATTAGTTCCAAAACTATAATAGAGGAAGGTCACAGACCGTGCCAGGGGCGAGAATCTTCATTGTAAACTAGTATACTCATAGGTTTGCTGCTGGGCAAGTGTCATCTTCATAGAGTAATGGGGTATAGCTGGGTGCTATAGATTTTGGCTTGGTTTGCTAGGCCATAATAATCCATGGCTGTGTGTGAACCTTTGTTTTCATGTGGCCTGATGAACTCCTATTGCTCCTAGCCTAGGTGCAGACAAAGCTCTGAACTATTCTGAAGCTCACTCAGTGTGGTGAAAATAGATGGGTCTCAAATTATGCTGATTTTTGGAAGAGCCCGTGCTTTGTTAGTCACCCAATTTTTATGGCTGGGTGACAAAGCTCACTGGAGCATAAGACTTTGCTTTCCAATTCCCACATTAGAGGAACTCTCTGCCCCGGAGTGTGGTGGAGGCTCCTTCTTTGGAGGCTTTTAAACCGAGGCTGGATGGCCATCTGTTGGGGGTGCTTTGAATGCAGTTTTCCTGCTTCTTGGCTGGATGGCCCACGAGGTCTCTTCCAACTCTATGATTCGATACAGACTCATTACAGAGATTTATGTGAAATGCAGTCATATTTAGAGTAGCCCCATTGCTTGAAATGTGTTAACTCTGGCTATAACTGGGGCCTTCTTGTTACTTTGATACCTGCATTAAATTGTTCCTCTAAGACAGGTGAAACAGTATTGAAGTCTAGTTACTGAAAAACGTTTTTTCTTTCCTTTAATAGGCACAGAAAATATATTTGAAGTGTCATTAATTCTATACATGATGTTGGAAATAAATGGTTTGTTGTAAGGAAATACAATACATTCAAAATGAACAACGGAAAACTTAAGCAGTTTACTTTTACAGTGCTTCTCCTAAAAAACCCATTCAATCTTTGCTCTAGTAAAATATTGTGATGACTCTTGTTTTCCTCTGGCTTGCTGTTATGTAACTAACTGGCTTGTGAAGGGTGTGGTCTTCCTTTCAAGATACTGTAGAGCATGTGAATATAATTTCATGTGTAGCTGAAACATAGCTGGCTAGTTTTTCATAAGGGTATCCAGTGCAAGTTCAGTTCTTTCACACTAGGTTATCTAGAGGTTTGACCATCTTGTTAATTTTTCAGACCTCTTCTCAGATATTAGCTTTTCCTTTGAAGTTGTGTGTCTCTAACTTCTCTGTGTATGGGCATATTGTGTGTGTGGGTGTGTGCGTTGGGATGGGGGTGGGGAGTGATTTTTTTTTTTAAAAAAACTCTAACTCTGTAACTGTAATAGAGTTACTCCACTTACTGTGATATTTACAGAGTATGGCTCAAGATTTTGATTTTTTGCAAGAATCTGTTTTCCTGCCCTTGTTTTTAATAGATCCTTTGAATACACTGTCATTCTTCATACCGTTTTCATCTTTGTTATAGGTTGTAACATTTTAGATGCTTCCCACTCATGTGATTGGTATTTATTTATCGTGTCAGGAGCAGACCAAACAGTTGCATTGCGTTTTTTAACAAACTAACTAACAAAACACAAAGTTTGCAAGCTTGGTAGTTGATTAAATGTCCTTTGACCAATAGCTGGCCACTTGGAGTGCTTCTGGTGTTGGTAATCTTGCTCATGTCCTCTGTATACCTCAATTTGCATTTTCACCATGATAGCAAGGGTTGGCAAAGTGCTGTCCTCTTGGCTTATTTTTGTTTGTTTGTCTCAAATATAAATTTCTTCCCCCAAATACCCCCTAGTAGGCCTGGGGGACATTTCTATCACGTTTCCCCATAAGCCACTTGAGGCCTTTTTGAAACGAGAAGTGTTTACTGTTCACATCCTGTAGTTAAATGGCTCAAGAAACCCCAAAACACAGAGGCAATTCCTCATGTCATTTGGGATCAAAAATGGTGCTTTTGGTGGGAGTAGCAGTGCAGGCTGAGATCCTCCAAAGTCTCCAGAGGTTTTGGGAGGTGGGCTGGGCTAATGCAGTCCCTAACTTTCCACATTTACCCATTCTGTCATTGCATAGATAAAACCATAGATGAGCAACAAAAATTACTCCCCATCTGGGAGCTGAAATTTGAAAAAAATTGATAAACATTCAGACTTTCAGGTATATTTCTCTTTCTTGCAGAATGTCATATCCAGGATATCCTCCCTCTGGCTACCCTGCTTTTCCTGGTTATCCGGTAAGTGTTCATTAGATTGCTGGACTAGGACTTGGGAGATCATGGCTTTAACCCCCATGAGCCATGAAGGACACTGAATGTCTTTGGAGCAGTCACTCTTTTTGCTTGACCTACTGCACCAAGTTAAAAACAGTGGCTGTTTGGATCCTGTTTTTCTTGTTGTGAGAGCGCCTTAAATCATTTTTGACATATGGCTTCCCTAAGGCAATCCTATCACTGGTTTTTGCCTTGCTTTCCTTTGGGGCTGAGAAAGTGTGAATTACCCAAAGGTCAGCCAGTGGGTTTCCATTCCTAAGCACGGATTCAAACCCTGATCTTCAGAGTCATAGTTCAAATCACTACACCAAGCTTACTCTACCTTGAATCCTACTCAAGCTTTTTAAAGCTTTCTTAATGATTATTCAATGTATCAATCCATTCTATGAGTTTTTGTGCATGTGTGTGTATCTTAAGATCTAGAAGGTGGTGATAGAGCTGAAGCAAGAAGCTCAGTATACATTTTGAGGCTTTTGTGAATTCCTTTCTCAATGTTGGGTCAGCATAGCTTGTATCTACCATTTCTGAGTTAAAGTAACAATGGCCTCTGTGTGTTGTGAAGCTCAGTTTGTATGTGTTCAGCCCACAGGGCAAGACTCCACTTATCCTCCAGCTGGTCAATATCCTTACCCTGCTGTGCCTGGAGGCTTCCCACCGATGGGTGGTGGTGCCTATCCCGCTGCCCCACCGGCTGGAGGATTCCCCGCAACGGCAGGATACCCGCCTGCATCTGGAGGATATCCCCCTGCGCCTGGTGGATACCCTGGGGCTCCTCAGCCTGGTGGGATGCCAGCGTATCCCGGAGGTAACTTGCCTAAATGCTTTCTGCTGTTAAGTTACTCTCTAGCTGAATGCCTGCTTCATGTAATTCAAGCAAAATAACAAAAAAGCATGTGTGTCCTTGGTCTTTACTGTTACAGTGTTTATGCCATTCTATTCAGAAAGTTCAAAGGTACTTAGGGCAGGAGGGGAAACCTAAATGCATAACTTCCAATTGTCATGCTTTTGGGTGCTTATAAGGTCCAGTATGAAGGAGGCTAAATAACTGGGTTTGATACAATTGTGGGTTTTTAGAGTCAAAACAAATACGTAGAAGGACCAAAGTGGCCATGGGCTTCCTCACTCTTCCAGTGACATTTTTTTCAATTGATCACAGTATCTTCCCCTTTTGATGCTATTTCCAGAGTTGATTACATCATTTTTAGCCCTGTGACAATTCTCACCATGTCTCAAATTCTATTTTAACATCTAAATCAGTGTTGAGCAACTTGCATTTTCCCCCTGCTGCATTTCTGCCCTTTCTAGTGCCTGCCACATGGCCATCACCATGTCAACCCAAAATAGACAATGCAGTGTTATGGAAATCCAGTTTTCATTGCAAAAGCAAAGGTTGAAAGTTCTTTTTTGGTTACAGTTAAAATTCCAAAGGAAAGTAAGAATTTGCTTTGCATTTCTCAAAAGCAACTGCAATAATTACATCCCTTGAAAACCTGAACTCTCATTGCCCACAAATTATGGACTGAAGCACAAGGCATAACATCAACTATGTGATGGTCTTCCTTCCTTCTCACTCTGCAATTATTAAAATAACTTACATGTTACAGCAACATAGTCCTCATTAACCTGCCGTCATAAACAATGTTGCTGTAAATAATACCATATTTCAGGAAAGGACCTGTTGTTGTTGTTGTTCATTCGTTCAGTCGTCTCCGACTCTTCGTGACCTCACGGACCAGCCCACGCCAGAGCTCCCTGTCGGCCGTCACCACCCCCAGCTCCTTCAAGTCAGTCCAGTCACTTCAAGGATGCCATCCATCCATCTTGCCCTTGGTCGGCCCCTCTTCCTTTTCCTTCCATTTTCTCCAGCATAATTGTCTTCTCTAAGCTTTCCTGTCTCCTCATGATGTGGCCAAAGTACTTCAACTTTGTCTCTATATAGTATCTTTCCCCCCAGTGAGCAGTCGGGCTTTATTTCCTGGAGGATGGACTGGTTGGATCTTCTCGCAGTCCAAGGCACTCTCAGAACTTTCCTCCAACACCACAGCTCAAAAGCATCGATCTTCCTTCGCTCAGCCTTCCCTAAGGTCCAGCTCTCACATCCGTAGTTTACTACAGGGAATACCATGGCTTTGACTAGGCGGATCTTTGTTGCCATTCTGATGTCTCTACTCTTTACTATTTTATCGAGATTGGACATTGCTCTCCTCCCAAGAAGTAAGCGTCTTCTGATTTCCTGGCTACAGTCTGCATCTGCAGTAATCTTTGCACCTAGAAATACAAAGTCTGTCACGGCCTCCACGGTTTCTCCCTCTATTTTCCAGTTGTCAATCATTCTTGTTGCCATAATCTTGGTTTTTTTGACGTTTAGCTGCAACCCAGCTTTTGCGCTTTCTTCTTTCACCTTGATTAGAAGGCTCCTCAGCTCCTCCTCGCTTTCGGCCATCAGAGTGGTGTCATCTGCATATCTTAGGTTGTTAATGTTTCTTCCAGCAATTTTCACCCCAGCTTTGCATTCATCAAGCCCCGCACATCGCATGATGTGTTCTGCATACAAGTTAAAAAGGTTGGGTGAGAGGATGCAGCCTTGCCGTACGCCTTTCCCAATCTTGAACCAGTCTGTTGTTCCATGGTCAGTTCTTACTGTTGCTACTTGGTCCTTGTACAGGTTCCTCAGGAGAGAGACAAGGTGGCTTGGGATGCCCATCCCACCAAGAACTTGCCACAATTTATTATGATCCACACAGTCAAAGGCTTTAGAATAGTCAATGAAGCAGAAGTAGATGTTTTTCTGAAACTCCCTGCCTTTCTCCATTATCCAGCGGATATTGGCAATTTGGTCTCTCGTTCCTCTACCTTTTCTAAACCCAGCTTGAACATCTGGCAACTCTCGCTCCATGTATTGCTGGAGTCTTCCTTGCAGGATCTTGAGCATTACCTTACTGGCATGAGAAATAAGGGCCACTGTACGGTAGTTGGAGCAGTCTTTCACATTTCCCTTTTTTGGTATGGGGATATAAGTTGATTTTTTCCAGTCTGATGGCCATTCTTGTGTTTTCCATATTTGCTGGCAAATGGCATGCATCACCTTGACAGCATCATCTTTTAAGATTTTAAACAGTTCAGCTGGGATCTCGTCGTCTCCTGCTGCCTTGTTGTTAGCAATGCTTCTTAAGGCCCATTCAACCTCACTCCTCAGGATGTCTGGTTCTAATTCATTCACCACACCGTCAAAACTATCCTCAATATTATTATCCTTCCTATACAGATCTTCTGTATAGTCTCGCCACCTTCTCTTGATCTCTTCAGCTTCTGTTAGGTCCCTGCCATCTTTGTTTCTTATCATACCAATTTTTGCCTGAAATTTACCTCCCATGTTTCTAATTTTCTGGAAGAGGTCTCTTGTCCTTCCTATTCTGTTGTCTTCTTCCACTTCCATGCATTGCTTATTTAAAAATAGTTCCTTATCTCTTCTGGCTAACCTCTGGAATTGCTCATTTAACTGGGCATATCTCTCCTTATCCCTGTTTCCTTTTGCTTTCCTCCTTTCTTGGGCTACTTCCAGTGTCTCAGCAGACAACCATTTTGCCTTCTTGGTTTTCTTTTTCTTTGGGACGTACTTTGTTGCCGCCTCCTGAACAATGTCGCGGACTTCTGTCCATAGTTCTTCTGGGACTCTGTTTTCTAAATCTAGTCCTTCAAATCTGTTCTTCACTTATATTATATATTATATAATATATATATAATTTGGTCCTGATTCTTTGTACCAGGTTATTTCCAGGCATGGTCCAACATATCAGTCAGATATAAAGCAAGGCATTTAGGTAGAATGTGCTTTGTCTGGTACCCAGTTTGTAATTTGCTTACAAATTAGTAGTTTGTTTTAAAATGGAAGTGCCTGTTTTAGAGGTGAAAATGGGGCCTAGCCACTGGATTTGGGGTGTCTATGTGTGCAATCCCTAAGTATGTTGGGAGGATGGCAGTTCTGCCCCCAACCCCCAGCCATTCGTATGAAGCTGTTGAGAACAGTTATTGGGGGCTGTGAAGCATATCATCATCAGCTGACTCTGCCACATCTCAATCAGGAGAACCCGTGGAAGTTCTGGACCTGTGACTGGATGCAGTGCTGGGCTCGATGTGGACAAATAAAAGCTGATTTAATGTTAGTGCAATGACAGTTTTCTAAGTGGGTCCTGGGTCTTGAAACTAGGCAATTTGCCTGTTTTGGACAAAGCTTCACTCCCACGAAAAAGACAATGTCATATCTGGAGATGCTTGGGAACTGTCCCTGATGCACAATACAAGCTACTATGATAAAGCTTACACTTTCCCCTGTTCAGATGTTCCGGACAGCAATAGTTTAGCCACAGTAGTCCAGGCGCTGGTAACCTTAGGGGTGGGTTATGTCAATGAACAAAGCAAAGCTTCTCAGGGGTTTGTTCCAGAAACTCTGGGACACAATAGAGCTGGCTGGGGGTTGTTTACAATGTCTGTGTTTTCATACAGGTTACGCATTTCGAACGGCATTGGCTTTCATTAAGCTGATCCAGCATTTTGGATTAGTGTTTTTACATTTTCCGTTCACATTCTGAAACCCTACACCTTAAGGAAAAATGAACATGAAATAGCATTATGTATAAATGAATAAAGATAGTACTTTTATATTGTACTTATTTCTTTTGTATGAAAATAACCTATGGCCAAGGCTTTAATAAACTACTACTACTACTATCAGTACTACTAAAAAAGGAAGAATTGCTAGATGTTTTATGAAGATATTCTTCTGTATATTTAATGCTTTGTATCCTTTGAACTTTACAGAACATTTTGCAGCCATTTGAATGTATAATGTAAAATTGTGCCAACATATTTATGTTATATTTACTTTTTTGTTAATTGTATTTGAAAATATGTTTGGTTACATTTACATTGTATTAGAATTGTACTCTTTAAAAACCCTTTTTATATTTTTCCAGGGGCTGGGTTTGGGGCACCCTCAAACGGTTCTGGCTTTGGCTACCCACAACCTCCATCCCAAACGTATGGTGGGGGTGCACCTTCACAAATGCCAGGTATAATCTGCTATTTTCATCTTATACCATTAAAATAACAAATTGTAATGATGCTTGTTTTAAAAGGATTTAAAATTAAACATGTTTTAAGTCAACTAAGTTTTGGTGCATTAATATGTTTTTATCTTCTACTGAATAGACATGAAATATTGATTACGTACAAATGCACAAGTGATTAGCTTTTAAAACGGGCTGGCACCTAATTGGTGCCATGGAATACTTGGTACTAACTCCGCCAGTGTTAAAATCCCAAGAAGAAGAGTAAGTAAATTGATGCAGAAAAGGGATAAATTAGGATGTGAACACGCAAAAACCAGTGACCTCCTCTTGAGCTCCTAAACTCTGTAGGTTGCTTCTTATGGTATATATAGTGTAGAGTCAGATTTCTATCTTTTTTGGTACTTTGGGAGCTTTAGTGTTGCACTCGGGCCTGAAGTCAACTTTGCACCCATCACCACACAGCAGTCCAATGTTACTAATTCAACAGTTTATTGAAGAAAGTAAATATAAAAAGGCAATGTAAAAAGCAATGTCCAAAAGGCAATGGGACAAGAGGCTTTCAAATGGGACAAGAGGCTTCCAAACATCAACGTTCTGTTCAAAAGAGACAAGGTACATGAAAAAAACAGGAATCAAAACATAAGCATAATTCCATAACCAGGAATACAGGAACTTCTTCCAAAACACGAATACATGAACATGAGCACAAGACTTTTCCAAAGCTCTTCGGCAGACTTGAACATGGAACCAGATATAAGGTGTACACGGTAAAGCAATGTTGCCTGCTCTAACTATTTCAGTAAATAACATTTTAATTTAAGATCCATAAGCCATGAATTCATGCCTTTGACATCTGGTCTGTTTCAAGGATTTGTCACGGAGTCTCTGTGACCTCTGTAATCTGACTCTCTCCTCCCGGAGATAGAGTCTCAAACTCCTACAGACCTCAGGTGTTTTCCCAGAGGAAAGATCTTTCTAGCTCATTATCTTCTGTTGCCAAGGAACGACCAGGGGGAAGATCTTCCCTATCTGCAGAAGCCCAAGCCTCTCCATCTACCTGCTGCTCTGAAGCCGTTTCTTTCTGACCAGACACAGACCTATCCTCCCAGACAGTCATGTTCCAAAATCTCTTCATTTCCCACACTGGAAAGGCCATAATTCCTCACAACCTCTGACTGAACCATCCCCTCATCTTCAGCCTCTGGCTGAACCACAACATACAGCCTGTCCTAGAAATGATAGCTTCAGACTATTGCTAATTAGTAAACAGGAGGCAGGAGAGGGAAAGAAGTAGGAGTCCAGAAATGGAGATAAAGTGGCATGATTGCAAGGATGCTTATGGCACTATGAATGTTTCAGACCTCTTTACACAGCTCTCCTATGAATGCAACATGTTCACATGTGAGAATCTTACCTCAATTTTATCTTTCTCTTAAGTTGGGTATCCTGGTGGACAAACACCTAGCCCCACACCTTCTCAGGTATGTTGTTTCTGCTCTCATTATATACATGAATAATGTTTGTTTCATTCAGCGCAAAATGCAATTTGTTTTGGCAACGGTGCCTTAAGTTCCAGTTCTGCAAACCAGTGTATAAGACTTCTGCAGACACCATATTTGCAAAAATCCTTGCTCTTCCTAGAGTAGTTTGGATGGCAAAAGAATGTCCAAGAATCACTTTTGCTTTTCAGTTTGATTTTATTTGATAGAAATAAAAGGAAACTTGCAGCATTATTACAAGCAACCTATATTATCCTGATTATATTACTGTAATCTCTTGAACTTCAAAAATGTATGTTTGCATTCAATGTTTGAGGGAAATCTCCTCTCTTGAGTTTATCTTGGGAATCTTTCTTGTTTTTGTTTTTGTTTTTTTTGGAATAATATATAATCATTTCATAAAAATCTGGTTTAAATCAAAATACAAACTTAGGCCCCATCTACACAGGCACTAAAATCTGGCTTCAAGCCAGCTTGCGGTTGGGATGTCTAGAAAACATAAGCCCTTCAAGTGAATTCTGTCAGAAACAGTGTGATAAAAAAAATCACTAGAAATCCCAATTCAAGCAATGCAATCTGCTGCATCCCTCCTGTGTATAAATCAGGCACAGGAAGGAACCGAATGGCAAACATGGAGCACAGATGTAAACAGGACTTAAGCTGGATCAATTGGAGTGAAAAAGCAGCTGCACAGTCTACACAGAAGGTAAACGAATGCCTTCCCCCCACCCCGCCTGTGGACAATGAAAGCACAGCACTGGGAAGCTGTTTATGTCTGCCAGGAGGTAAGGGGAAGAAAGAAAAGGAAAACATATTAATTTTGATTGAGCCAGGATCAGAATATGGATTATAGAGCTCTGGTGGCTTTGTGTGAACTCCTTTGCAGCTTGCAGCCAGTTCATGTGGTGCCTGTGAAGGCACTCCAGAATGAACTGGATCTCTATAATCCACATTATGATCTGAAGTAATTCCCTGTGTGGAAGCAGTTTTAGTGGGCCAGGGAAAACATACAGCTTTTGTACGAGCCACTTTTATTGTCTTATGTTTTATCACCTAAACTGAGTCAATTGTGTTCACCTAGAACAGGGGTCCTCAAATTAAGGCTCGGGGCCCAGATACAGCCCTCCAAAGTCATTTACCTGGCCTTCGCTCAAGGTAAACCTAAGTATGAAACAACTTGAAAGCACACAACAACGACAACAACAATCCTATCTCATCAACCATAAGCGGGCCCACACTTCCCATTGAAATACTAATAAGTTTATATTTGTTAAATTTGTTCTTCATTTTAATTAATGTATTGTTTTTAAAGTGGGGTTTTTGCCCTACAAATAAGATATGTTCAGTGTGCATAGGAATCCATTCATGTTTTTTCAAATTATAGTCTGGCCCTCCAACAGTTTGAGGGACTGTAACCTGGCCCTCTGTTTAAAAGGTTTGAGGACCCCTGACCTAGAACATAATAAATGTTAGCAGATCTGTGTGGATTTAGCATCAGTAGATTTTACAATATATTGGCTCCATGATTTTGTCTTTTCTCATTTCTCCTAAGTACTGTATTCAAAATTTCAGTAGTAGTGTTGAATAAGCATTTGATAAAGGCGAGTAATATGGTAACACAGGCATTCCTTGTCCTCAGCCTGCAGCAATGATTCAAGCCACACAAGGCACGATTAGACCAGCTGCTAACTTTGATGCAGGGAGAGATGCTGAGATTCTCCGCAAGGCTATGAAGGGTTTTGGTAAGGACTGCTTTGGCTTGGGAGAAGGGCACTGTGTTGGGCTAAATATAGTCTTGGGAGTTACATGTTTGTGTGCTTGATGTGTAGCCTCTATTTGAGGGGTTGCTTGACGTCTTCTCACAATTTTTGCAGACCACCATTTCTTTTTTAAAAAAAAGAAAGAAAGATGAATTTCCCTTTGAAGCTTCCAGGAGGAGTAATTTGCCATTGAAATAGATTAAAGGACACTTCTGCCATGATCAATGTTTAAAAATATTACTTCTGAACCAGAAGTAGATTGGATTGCTGTGAGCTTTCTGGGCTTTATGGCCACATTCGAGAAGCATTCTCTCGTGACATTTCATCCACATCTATGGCAGGCGTCTTTTGGAAACTAGACAAGTGAGGTTTATATAACTGTGGAATGAAGTAGATTGTGAACATTTATGTCTCACACACATTTTGTGCATTTTTATTATAAAATGTGTCCTACACATGCCAGCATTGGACACTCCCTGGATTATACAGTATTTATTTTTAAAGGTGTTTGAGCCCAGAAGTGACAGGCTTTTATCTTCCTATTCCAGTTTGGGCAACACTTGTCTTCTTGCTTCGTAGGGACTGATGAACAGGCCATCATTGATGTTGTGTCCAACCGCTCTAATGCTCAGAGGCAACAAATTAAGGCTGCTTTCAAGACCATGTATGGCAAGGTTTGTGCTATGGATGATTCTTTTTTCATCATCAAAAAGGGAGGCAAATCAGCAAGAGCTCAGGGGTGAATGGCTTGTGCGTTGATCTGTTCAAACAAAGTGAGACCTGTAACACGACTCCTCAGTTTGACATTTGTTTTGCTTGCCAGCTTATCTTCAGCATGCTAGCATTGTGTCATTGGAATAAAATGCAGCACACATTTATGGAACAGTTTTGTATTTGAAAAAACAAGCCACGCCTCTGAATACCCACCACGCCTCTGAATACCCCCCACACCCACTTTAATGCAACAAAAATTAAATAACTTATTAAACACAATGCAGTTTGGTATGGCCCTTGAGGACTGATAGAAGTTGGCATGCATATCCAGGGAACCTTTTTATTTTATATGGTCAAAGCTCAGATCTATTCTGCACCTGTTTTCAAGGACATTGGCAGCGAACAAAGCCTCTTGCTGTGCTTTGCTGGTACAATCGTACGGCTGTGAACTGTTCAAAAATGAGCTGAGAAATGAGACTTTGATTGAGGTTAAGTTGACTTTTTCACCAAACAGATCAATACTTGTCAAGCTGCGATAACAGTAATAGATACATAGCAACATGAAAGGCACAGGTGCACGCACAGCCTTTCTTCAGAAGGAATCCTGTTTTTGCGCATTTGAGTCCTGCTATCAAAAACAGAAAACAATTTCTTTTAAAATTGATCTATCCTCATCACTTATTTATATTTCAATTAATTAAGGCAGTGTGGTGTAATGATTTGAGTGCTGAATTGTGACTGAGGAGACCAGGGTCTGAATCTCAGCACAGCCATGAAAACCCACTGGGTGGCCTTATGTAAATTACACTCTCTCTGCCTCAAAGGGCAGCAAAGACACAATCCCTCTCAACAAATCTTGCTAGGGAAACACAGTGATAGGTTCACCTTAGGGTTGCCATAAGGCAGGCATAACTTGAAGGCACAGAAGAACAATATTGAAAATATGTTTCCAGGGCTCCAATAAGCAGATGTGATTGCTAGGCATTGCAACAGACATGTAGGCAATTTATTTCAATATGTGCTTGGTTGCTTGTGTGTATTTCTCTGACCTTTGCCTTGTAATTGGACAGGATTTAATTAAAGATCTGAAGTCTGAACTAAGTGGAAATATGGAAGAGCTGATCCTTGCATTGTTCATGCCAAGTACCTATTATGATGCCTGGAGTTTACGGCATGCCATGAAGGTATTGTTTTCACTGAAAGAAACGACACAAATAAATAAAGTAGAACTAAAGTAATTGGGAGTAACAGTAAATTTTGTTGCCTTTTCCAGTTTTATTGTCAGTAATATTCTAGCTGCTCAGTTGTTCACTAGGGAAAATCCTGCATTGGTGTAAATCCCTATTAAAGCTGTGTTTGGAGTGTAAACAATGTAGGACTCTTGTAGCTTTTCTGATGTTTCTTGGTTTACTTTGGAGAAGTCAGTTTTTAACAGTGCCATCCTAAGTACAGGGCTTTGTATTTCTCAGTTGAAGTCAATACTCTCTTGGGTCTCATTCTGAGAGAAAGACAAAATATCAATGCAATGCAATCAATCATCAATATTCACTGAGAAAATAAATAATTCTATATTTTGTCTTTTGTGGCAAGACTTTTGGTTTTCAGCATCTAATTTGTTTACTACAAGAGCCTCAAGGTTCAGACACAAAATGATATAATTTCCTAATTAATTGGTGTTTCCCCACCCGCATAGGGCCATAAATTATGCTTACTCCATATGCATGAAAAAGTGATATATGAGTTATTATAAATGGGAAGATAGTCAACACTGTATATTGTTACAGTTGCTTATAGGAATTCAAATTTAGTTTAAAACTGCTAAGATTGAATTGATGTTTTTAATAATTGATGTTTTAACAGGGCGGCCTTACAACAGGCAGTGATTTGATGCCATACACATATATGTTCTGAAAATAAACAAATATGTTTATTTTCTGGATATATATGTGTATGGCATCAAATCACTGCCCGTTGTAAGGCCGCCCTGAGTCCCCTTTGGGGTGAGAAGGGCAGGGTACAAGTGTAGTAAATAAATAAGATTTTATGCCATACGTTTGATAGACTGCATGCCTGTTTAAGTTCTTGCTCTTTTTATATTACCAATATACTCATTTGACATACCTAGTAACCAAATGAGAAAAGTCTTTTCTTGCGAGTAAATCAATATATTTTGCTTATCAAACTAAGGAATGTTAGTCTTGTACTCCTCCATGCCTGAAACACCATTCATCTTGTCTTTGGGTGCAATACTTACCATGATTTTAAAATACAGTAGATTTCCATTGATTTTGGAGGGAAAGGACTCCCTTTGCAAAATTAATTTTTATTTAATAGATACATGTGTTACATTTGAATAGCCCATCCTGGGTTAAAAGGATGCGTGAGAAGCAACATCATGAAGTTTTCCAAATTGAGTGGGGAATCACACGTTTCTGTAAGTCCTCTATTTCTGTTCATGCTTGGTGTGTGAAGGCTGACTCGTACGTCATAATATATTTGATTTGACTTTGTAACCACTCCCACCATGATAAGCAGAGCAGTACAAACAAGGGAACCAGTTCCTGATAATATTTGCCTTATTATTCACTGAGGAAGATTGATGTGATTAAGTGACAAAGAATTTTTGCGTTGTTTGCAGTTTTTATGGAAGAGTTTTCAGTATTTGTACAGACAAAATTTCATTTTTCATGTACAGTCTCTCTCCCGGACTTGTAAAAAACATATTTTTTTAGATTCTGTTCTCAAACTGGTTGGAAATAAACAGAAATAGGTGTTACTTGTGTCTGGAGAATGATGGTCTCAAAGGTGCTGCTGCTTCATCAGATCCATTCCATTTTCTGCAAGTTTTCCCAGCTGTCTTTTGTGGAGTTACACACATGAATTGTGACCATTTGTTTCCCCCTTTGCAGGGTGCAGGAACACAGGAGAATGTATTGATTGAGATTCTTTGCACAAGGACCAATCAAGAGATCCGAGAAATAGTCAGGTGTTACAAAACTGAATTTGGAAGAGACATTGAGCAGGATATTCGTTCCGATACATCAGGGCACTTTGAACGATTGCTTGTATCTATGTGTCAGGTAAGATGAACATGTTTTTGGGCTACTTGCTTTAGTAGATCTCCTTCGTGGGTGTCTTTTTCCTATGGACTAGGAATGATACACAGGGTATTGTACTAACTGGAAGCGGCAACCCCTCCCCTTTTATAGTGGCACTTTTGTGTATGTCCCTCTTGCCTGAATTTCACATTTTTGTGCCAGTCTCTTCTCCTTTATGCCTATGACTTTCCTGATCCAGCTCTTGGAGGAATAGGGAAGATGCTTCTTGAAGGAATAATTGAATCTTCGTATTAAAATTATGTGATCCTTGCCTGGCGTGGGTAATAATGGGATTTAATCTCCTTCATGGTCAGTGCCCAAAGCATCGTTTTGAATAATGGCGATTGGCAAGATATTAGACATCTGTTATAAGAAA
Source organism: Anolis sagrei ordinatus (assembly GCF_025583915.1). NCBI lineage: Eukaryota > Metazoa > Chordata > Lepidosauria > Squamata > Anolidae > Anolis > Anolis sagrei. Next base: position 130,261,175 of record NW_026846588.1, on the reverse strand, counting down.
TGATGCAAAGTACATTAATGGAACACATTGTTCCCATTAGGCTCTCAGTAATTTCAGGCAATTTGTTGGAAGTGAGTATATTGTATAATGGTTGTAATTTTATACTCCCCCCCCCCTTCTCTTGCAGGGCAATCGGGATGAGAATCCAAATGTCGATTACCAAAAAGCTCAACAAGATGCTCAGAGGCTTTACCAAGCAGGTGAAGGAAAACTGGGGACAGATGAATCTTGTTTCAATATGATCCTGGCATCTAGAAGCTTTCCCCAGCTGAAAGCCACCGTTGAAGCCTATTCTCAGGTAGATTTAAGAATAGGAAATGGAGTACTAGATGAATTGTTATTTTTTATATATCAAATAAATGTGGGCTGAAGAGGACATGGCTGGATTTGACAAAAAATTAAACGTTTTCCTATCATTTCTTTGCAGGTTGCTAATCGTGATTTACTGAGTAGCATTGGACGAGAATTCTCAGGAAATGTTGAACGTGGCCTGAAGGCTATCTGTAAGATATTTCCCGTATTTTACTCTTCGGTTTTCATGCCAAGCACTTACATATAATTAGGTTCTGGAGGAATCCCTGACAAAATTGGTTAAGTGGTCAGAAACCAGGAGCCCCCGGTGGTGCAGTGGGTTAAAGCACTGAGCTGCTGAGCTTGTTGACCGAAAGGTCGCAGGTTCGAATCCGCAGAGCGGCGTGAGCTTCCGCTGTCAGCCCCAGCTTTTGCCAACTTAGCAGTTCGAAAACATGCAAATGTGAGTAGATCAATAGGTACTGCTCTGGCGGGAAGGTAACAGTGCTCCATGCAGTCATGCTGGCCACATGACCTTGCAGGTGTCTGTGGACAACGCCGGCTCTTTGGCTTAGAAATGGAGATGAGCACCACGCCCCAGAATCGGATACAACGACTTCATGTCAGGGGAAAACCTTTACCTTTGGTCAGAAACCTTCCTCATTCCAGACAAGTGGCACGAAGCCTACAAAATAAGAGGACAACTGCATGATTAAGACATTTTTTTCCAAAACAGAATTAGCTTAACTATGCATTTTTCTTAACATTAAGACACATCTGTAACCATTTTAATTAATAGTGTGACAATGATGTGAACAAAAAGCACAAATGTGAGTAAGATGAGATAAAATGCAGTTTGAATTAAAGCAGTGTGATGCAGCAGTTTGAGTGTTGTACTAAGACTCTGGAAGAGTACAAATCTCTACTTAACTACAGAAACACAGTGGGTGAAGTCACTCTCCGAGTCTCAGAGGAGAGCAAAGGCAACCCCTCTCTGAACAAATCTCACCAAGAAACAAACCTGTGATAGGTTTGCTTTGGGATCACCATAAGGTGGAAAGTTGCTACTAGAATCAGAGCTGGTGTGAGCTATGGATATCAACATGGACATTAATGCAGATCTATTTCCTTGCAGTGCAGTGTGCCTTGAATCGCCCAGCCTATTTTGCAGAGAGACTTTATCATGCCATGAAAGGAGCGGGAACGGATGATTCAACACTGGTCAGAATTGTAGTCACTCGCAGCGAGGTAAGAAGTGTTGTTTATCTTGTACTTAAGATGTACTTAATTAAAGGCACTGATTAATCTCTCTATCTCCAAGCTGGTCTAACAGGTGCCTTCAAGTTGCCTGGCGGCTCACTGCCACGGCATGTAACTGATTCATTATTTCACTTTCCAATTGTTCTCTAAGACTTTTGACTCTGATGAGAGAGAACAGGGCTGGCAGGAAGACTTTAATTAAAAGAGTGGAGAATGGACTTGTTGGACTTGACTGCATAATGCAGTCTCTTTTTGAAAAAAAAAATAGTTCTGGCCAATTCAGCATGCACCTAATGCATAGACCGTCAGATTTCCATCAGAATATGTTCTGCATTCTGCAGAAATAATGCTGGCTTGGCAGCCTGCCAATTTTTGCTCAAGTAGTCTAGTGGCATGTTAAAATACAAGGAGAATCTCTTCAAGGAATTGTTGCCAGATCACCAAAGTCTGGGTAAAAAGGCAGATAATTGGTACTGACTTTAAACCCAAGCTCAGTTTGCGATCTCTTGGCTTTCTCTCACTCTGAGCTATTTTTTTCTGCCCAACACTGTCTTGTCTTTTTTTCCCCATCCTCAATAACGAGTATGAAATGAGGCAGCTCCCGAGTGCAGCTCGTTTTGCCAAAACCCATGCTTTTGTGAGATATAGGCATTTGCCCTGTTGAGAATGAAGCCATACCCAAATCTTGCAAAGAGAATTAGCCTCCTTCTCCTTTCCCCTTCCCTTCCCGGTTTCCAATTATCCGCTACATAATAAATGTGTTTCCTTTGTCACAGATTGACCTTGTGCAAATAAAAATGCTGTTCACTCAGATGTTCCAGAAGACTTTGGCCACAATGATATCAAGTGACACAAGTGGAGACTATAGACGCTTGCTCTTGGCCATCGTTGGCCAGTAGAGAGCATCTTTGGACCAGAAGAAGCAGCTGGGTAGGCAAAGAGCCAACTATATCGCAGCATATAAGTTATCCTAGAATATACAAATAAGTATGCTTTGGCTGATTTGAAGAGATTTTATTTTGCACATATAATAGCCTTAAATTTAATGCAAATCTTGTACTTTATAATATATAAAAATAAGATACTTGCTACATAACTGGTGTGAGATGTCTTTTTAATTTTGTTATAGGGGCAACAGTCTAATAACACTTAAATGTAAATCACACTTCTCATTATAAGCTTTCATAGGACAAACACAGGGACATATCCTCAAATTCCAGTCAGTTTCTGTGTAGAAAATTATAATCATCCTTCAAGTTTCAGACTCAAGGTAGACAATGTAGCACCACCCAGGCATATGGAAAATGTGGCATCATGAGTAAGGGCATCCTTCAGTTTTCAGAATAACATACTCCTGGGGAACAACGAAGGGGTAGCGCCTCAACTGCCCTACAGAATGACACAAGGCACTATGCATCAGTTGGGAGGGAAAAGGGATGTGGTGCGTGGGCTCCCATGCCATGCGTAGGTGGAACTAGTCTTCTTAGAAAAAGGCCTGGCTAACTGGCCCATGTGGGTCCTTGAATCTGCACAATTGAAGATTTTGTTGCACGTCTTGCATGTTGTCTGTAAAGGGGTAGCAAACTGGAAGAATATTGCCAAAAGTTTTGGCATGGGTGTTATAGAAATGCCAGTAAACTCATTCATAGTATTTTTGTCATGTTTCATGTAAAGTTAATTGAAACAAAGCTGTGTTTATAAAAAAGGAGCCATAAAAGTGACTTGATGGAGACATCTAAAATATGTTTGTGTAAGATTAAAAGAACCTAAAGCAAAGATAACTGAATGAAATGCTTTTTGGTGTTTTTTTGAGGGCAAAAAAAAGGCAACTGTGGAAGCAGCAGCCCCGCCCCCTTCCTTTATCTCTTTTTCCTCTCTTCCTACCTTCCTCTTTCCCCTCCCTTTTCTCTCCTACCCTTTCTCCCCTTCCTTTCCCCTCCCTCCATTCCTTCCCCCTTCCTTCCTTTTTCTCCTTCCTTCCCTTTCTTTCCTCCTTTCTCCCTCCCTCTTTTCTTTCCTTTTCTCCCGCCTTCCTTCCCTCTATGGCAGGGGGTGCCTGTGTGCATGGTTGGGGCAAGCACAGCAGGGTTATTTGAGGGTTGTGGAAGAGACCATGGTAGGCTAGATCTGGCTCATGAACTGTAGTTTGAGGAGCCCTCATGTAAAATGATATTTTTAGTTGCCTAAATGGAAAGATAATCTTTCACATAAATCAACTGAAAATTTGTACTTGTTATTTAATGTAGTATTACTAGAATGGATAATTTAGGGATGTTCAGTTCAAAGATCAATGGTGATAGAGACATATCCTTGAAACAGCCTACTTCCATTATCATTCTCTCCCTTTCTGAGCCATATCCGTGAACTGGGAAGACCACAATATGACAACCTGTGCAACACATTTACACACAAAGTTTGAAATGTTGGGAGGCAGTGTGGATAAGATATCTTGTGCTGTTTGCTTCTGCTATATAGCAAATATTTTTTTATAAAAGCAACTTTAGAAAACAATAATAGATGCCTGGCATTAGTAGAAATAATGATAAACTATTAAAAACAAATGGCTTATACACGTTTTGTAAATTTTCACTGCTTTTACAAGGAAAAATTCCATTGCCATTTTAATAAGCTTCGCCCAGGTATGATTTGTGAATCCTAATTTTTATACTATGTTATTTCCATTAAGTATGTTTTCTAGCCATTTCTATCAGTAAAAAAACAACCAAAACCAACACCTGATGATGGCCCAAACACAAAATTTATTGTGCAATTTTTTTTATAAAATATGTGAATGGTTTCCAACATGCACAAATGGCTAACTCACACAAAGGTCATGTCCTGACTGTATTTTGAGGCGAAAAAGGGAGATGAAATCCACTGGCATATTAAATTCAAAATGTATGTAGCAAAATATCAAGAGAACGAAAGTAAAGTGGCACGTGACTACACTTCATCCTTTGTTAAATGAGCACTTGGCTTTTGATTTTACTTTAACCAAACAGTCCAGGAACTAGCAAAAACAAAACATGCATCTTGCTCTTCTTTTTTCCACAATCAGCTTAACTTCCAACAGAATACTTGTGCATTGCATGGCAAAAATAATACTTTTACAGAAGTACAACAGCACATCTGCAGTCACTCAGCCCCTTATTAATTATTCAAGCAACTTGAATGAACTAAAATAGTCATAACAGCTGCAAAACCCAAAAGATGTTTTTTCCTATACATAAGTGTATATATTAAATATTTTCAAAATGAAAACATGCACACACAAAAAAAATACAAAGCCAAGCTTTACAGAAATGATATGAATCAAATTTACTTTACATGTAATATACAAAGTTCATTTAGTTCAAAGTTCAGACTTTAAATTAACTCTGTTTTTATTGTTACACTTATTTTAAGATTCAAGTGTGGGGAAAGTCTTCGAAAGCTGGGCAAAAGGTTTCTAAATGAAAATATTTCCAAAAGCTACTTTCAAGTAATAAACATTTCTATATAGAAATTTGAGATTAAATTTTAATTAAAAACAATGTTATCAATTTATACATTATTAGCAACAGTATACCTGATATCAGCAATTTACAGTTACTAAGATTTTTTTGGCATTTTCCCTTATTTATCTGAAACACTGATTTGTCTGCAGCCTCAGATTCTTGTTTTAAGACCAATATAAAACATTGCAAAACTATGTTTTCAAGACAGTTCTTAAGACTGTTAAATAAATAGGGGCACATCTGAAAATCTGATTTTAAACAAAACAACCTCCCCCCCCCCCAATCTAGCTCTTCTTTGAAAAGACAATCCTGTTCTGTAAACATAAAAAGCATCGACAATTATTTTAAAGAGTAACACGTCAGTCTGTTATGATAACAGTGTGAGCTTTTGCCCAGATCTCTCTTTGCAGGGCAGCTCTGACAATATGTAGTTCATACCATAATCATCACTTTTAGGAGAGTGATCATCACTCCCAAAGCTTTCATGCTTCAGTTTTGTAAGATCAGGCAATAGTCTTGCTTTGTTTTAAAAAAGGCTGGATGTCCTTGGGATGTTTTGGCTGTTATCCTATAAAGCAACGGCCCTTTAGGAATTATCAGGCAAGACAGAATTTCAGTGACGCAAAGGAGGTGGTCACTGACCGTTGTTGTTACCAGTCCCATTGTTTCTATTGGTATTTGATGCATTCATGGAATTAATGCTGCTTTGCAGGTGAACATCTTTCCTTGGTGGCATTCTCTCATTGATCCTATCCAAACCTTTTGCCTCTTCAAAGCTGCAGATTTTATGTTGTGGAGAGAATCCTCGTATTGCTTAACAAAATGCAAATTGGACATGTCAGTAATGGGAAAAAATGGCATAATGCTTAATAATTAAAATAACGAAACCTATTTTGAAAAATCAGTAAGCTTGGTTGTCATGAAGGCAGATTATACAGATGACTTAGTCAGCATCTTGTGTGCTGCACACTAGTCATTTCTGTTCATGCTCACTTGGCTGCTGCTAAACTCTCAAGGAATGAGAATATAAAGTGCATCAAAATCGTAAGATGGCAAAATATGGTTTATGGCTGCCATTAGGAAGGTGGAGCAGAGAGGAAATATTACAACAGTTTCAGAAAACACTGCCAGGAAGGTTACTAGATTTTTTAAGAGATTATTCAAATTAAGGAGGCAGGAGCCCACTTTATTTTTTAATTAAGAGATGATAGACAATATCCTACATCATTATGGTGTAATGCGGTGGTTCTCAACCTGTGGGTCCCCAGATGTTTTGTCCTTCAACTTCTAGAAATCATAACAGCTGGTAAACTGGCTGGATTTCTGGTAGAGTTGTAGGCCAAAACACCTGGGGACCCACAGGTTGAGAACCACTGGTGTAATGCTCCCTTCCCTGGGACTTATTATTTCACTGCAACCACCCACCTCCACTTTCCTCGGATCCTTCCATTGTTCATGGAGGATGCGAGGAGGGTGAGTCCAAGAAACATTTAGCTAAGTCCCCATAGCCAGACACAGACGAGTGACACCATCCACCAAGGTCCCTCTAGCCAGATAAAGATGAGGGACACCATCCAATAAGTCTTCCAGTGGTCCCAATGGATGATATAATTGCATCGCATAATGCTTCTCCAACCCCCCCTGCTCTTCACCAGCCACTAAATGGCCACAACAAGGGAAATATTACTGATGAGTCCCAGGTACTTTTGTTCATTGCCGAAACAGGAAGAGAATACAATACCCTTGGCAACAAAGCAGCAGTACATTGCTCTTATATTTCCTTATGTCAATAGTAGTGTGTGCTAACTAATACCGAAGCATAGAGTCCATTTCCTACCCATACCTCCAGTACTTAGAAAAGATGACCTACCACTGTATATATAAACAAAAAACTCATAAATCCTCATCTTAAAGAAAAAACATTTGAGTCTAGATGTTACTTGAAATATTAAGAAACAGGTTGCTTAAGCAGATTTCAGAGTTTTCCAAATATCATCTATTTGGATAAGCAACTATCAGATTTTGCTCCATTATTCAGATTGTTTCATGCATTGCAGAACAAGCAAGTACATATAAAAGCAGCACATACCTTAATCTTGCAGATTAGCCTATTTAAATTTTAGCATTTCATTTTTGAAAACCAAAACCAAAACTCTTTCTTTAGACTTAACAAATGTTGGTAGCCTGAAGGTAGCCCTTGCAGTAAGTATTGAGAATGGCCAGAGCTGGTGCTCCTCTCTGTTCAGAAGCACATGAGTCAGCCATGTGTTTTTTTCTGTTGAAAAGTCACAGCTAGGATCTTCAACACCTACTTCCTAAGCATAGACACTTGAGCATTTAGTTTATACCTGCTCTGTTGTAACTTGTGAGGCAGTCCTAAGCTCTCCACCTGAGTCCTAAGCTCTTCATGAGCCAATGTGCTGTAGTGGATTGAGGGTTAGACTACAACACTGGAGAATAAGGTTTGAATCCCTGCTTGGCCATGGAATCCCCCTGGGTGACCTTGGGCACATTGTGCTCTTGCAGTTTCAGAGGATGGCAAAGGCCACCTCCTCTCTGAACAAATATTGCCAAGAAAAGCCTGTGATCAAGTTGCTTTATGGTTGCCATAAGCCAGAAATGACTTGAACAACAATTTGTCCTTCAAAATTTTTTAGAGAAACTTCCTGGTGGAGGCTCTCTCTTTGGTACTGTTCCTGATAAAAATTGTCTGCAGTTGTGCCAGATATGGCTTAGACCAGGCATCCTCAAACTGTGGCCTTCCAGCTGTTTGGGCCTCCAGCTCCCAGAAGCCCTAGCCAGCTTGTTCAATGCTCAGGAATTCTGCGAGTTAGAGGCCAAAACAGCTGGAGGGCTGCAGTTTGAGGATGCCTGGTAGACTCTCTTCTCTTCTCTCTAAGGTCCTGGCCCATGCGTTCCACATTTTCTGGCCTGGCTCCTTGCTATCAGACTTAAGAGGGCCTTCACTTAGAGAGCCCTTTAATTGCTTGAAGAGAGCAAGGAATCCTTTGATTCTGGATTCAAAGTCATGGGTAATTGAGACAGACTTAATTACAGAAGTGCCGTTTACAAGACGCGTGATTTTTGAATTTTAGCCTGTGGATACTAAATGGTTGAACAGTTTTTTGTCAAACAAACACTTGCTGTTAAAAATGGTAAAGTACAATAGAAGATCAGAATACACCAAATTTAGAAAGAATCTGCCAAGAATAAGGATTTTCCCCAAAATCCTGGGAAATGTAGAACTGAGTAATACTAGAAAACCAAAGTGCGGATAGGCCTCAAAGAAGTATTTTATATACTCAAGGAAGTTACAAGCTGCCTCTGCCTACACTCCTGAGAACTTAATTTTAAAAGTGAGTGTAGTTGTAAATGGTGCGAATGATTTAGTCTGAAAGTTGTACATTTCTAAGAAGCCACATGGACACATATACATATGTGTTCTTACGTAGGCATATTTAAGTAACTTGCTTTGTAAGCCTATGATATAGTTTTTACCTTGCCAGCATCTGGTGCTTTGTATACCTTACATCAGTGGTTCCAACTGTTGTCCTCTAGTTGTTTTGGACTTCAACTCCCAGAAATCCCGGCCAACTTCTCAGCTGTGAGGAACTGTGGGAGCTGAAGTCTAAAACACCTGGAGGACCAATGGTTGGGAACTACTGCTTTACATAAACAAAGATTACCCATTATATAAACAAATTCTTCTTTATTCAGCAGTAATAAATCTTGCACTACCAGATATGGTAAGGACAGCAATGACATGATGCAGGCCCTAATTCAGACTGACAAATGACAAAATCTCTGTGTTCCGCAGAGAAGGTTTGCCTTAAATTGCCCTGGAACCTGCTCCTGAAAATCTGAACAGGGAGATGCTGTCGAAAAGCTACTGCCATGAATTTAAAAAGTGTTGCTTTGTGTCTTCAGGCTAATGCATGTCCTTGAATGGGGGCCTGCTGTATTAGATACAACATTTAAAAGCCAAAGCCATCACTGGAAGCATGCCAAACAATTAAAAAAAAAGGTACATAAGCACAGCACGTTGTTACTGGCAAACAAAAAGGCCGCATGTGATCAAGGCAACAGGCATCAGCATGACAAGGTGAAATGTTAGATGTAACAAATGAATCAATTGTGATTCATTTCTGGTTGTGCAAGTCACAATTAAGAGGAAACCCCGCAGAGCTGACTGTCACCCCCCCCCCCATGCCACTGTTCCCTGCCCCATGGCAAAGACACCGAGACCATACCTTTTTCAGCCTCTACTGTGGCTGTACAGAAGTGAGTAGATGCATGCAAAATGAAYGAGAAAGATGAAGATTGTAATATCACATAGCAGGAAGCGTTGGTTATAGTCGTGTGATACGTTTAGTTACTTTAAAAAAATCAGTTTCGTTTCCTTGTTTTTTTGAGGTTTTTTGCCTTTGATGTTTCCATTCAACAACATCAAAAACACAGCCTGTTACTATGAGTTCTCAAAAACATGGAAAAAGCTGAAAAGGTAAAGGAATACTGCAGCTGTTATTTACATTACAGACAGTCCCCGAGTTACAAACATCTGACTTACAAATGACTGATAAGTTAGGAACGTGAGAGAAATCTACCCCTCAGAAGGGAAATTCATTCATGAAAGTTATGGGGAAAGGGCGTCCACTGAAACTTTATCTCTATTTCCGCAACAAGCCATTTTTTTTCAAAATCCAATCATAACAGGGACAGACAGTGAGGTGAAATATTCTGAACAGGGGCACAGAGAGCAAAATAAACACCACAGGGCTGTTAACCCTTCCCTATGCTATCCAAAGCTACACAATATATTTTTTTGGCTGGAGTTACACTTAAAAATGTATCTGTTCCGACTTCCATACAAATTCATTGTAAGAACAAACCTACAGAAGCTATCTTGTTCATAAATTGGGGGCTATCTGTATTGTACCCTACAATGGTATTAAATATGTTAACTTCAGAAATCCATGTTTCACATCACAGCTATCCTCATCACCATTTTCTTCAATGATGTTGAAAGACCAAAATGAAAACACTTTGTAGACACAATATGGAGGCAAAACTGCACTTTTATAGTAGGGTTGCAGCAGGAGAAATCCAGACCAAATGAATTTTTAATTGTGGGGAGTACAGCAATTGGGTACAATGAATAAAAATCTGGTAGAAGAATCTGGATTTTCAAAAAATCTCAGATGCTGAACAATATCTCTCCCATTAAGGAAAGTATGTTGATTAATTCAAGTGTAATTTGCATTAGACTTCACTGCAATTTCACTGTCTCCAACTAAATGCAGCTACACTGCATTTGGAGTTTAAAATACAGGGGCCGACACAGTCCACAAAACAATGTTTACAAAATTGGATATATTTCTTCATTTCTAGAATGTTTCAATGCAATACCCAACTTTATGAGTTTTTTTTATGTTGTTATAACCTATATGGAACATCTACATGAAATTGTATGTTTTTATATGCAGGAGACTGGCACCCATAGAGATTGTCAGAGGCCAGAAAAATGTAGTTTCTGGTTTCTTGAGAGCTACTATTAAAAACAAGCCTAATTAATACTATATTCACACTATACCATGCCATAAACTCCGCACTGACTTGATATTAATATTGGAATACAATAATTAAAAACAAATAAAGGCAAACTTAACTTAATGAAACAAATTTTACCATGTTATAAACATAGCTTTGTGGGTGCAGTAGGATTTCTTTTAATTTTTTGCTAGTTGCTTTAGTTCCAGATGACTGAAAGTCCACAGTACTGTACTTAGGGCATGTTTTGACATGTATTTCATTTATGACTTATTTCATTTTTTGAAAAAATTCAAAGCAAACCCCAAAAGAGGTCTTGTGGAAGAGCTAGGCATGATGGAGGAGCTCACTGCAAATTTCAGTTAGTTTCAGTGTGACATTCAGCACAAAAAGGACATACAACATTGATTAAAAAATTAAAAACATGTCATGGGTGTGTCGTTTGAACCAAAGCTTTTGTTAAGGGCTTTTGGTTAGGATTTTTTTTCCACCACATGTTTTACGAAAGTTTAAAAAGTTACTTTTTGGGGATAGAACTCAAAGTCCAATTTCATACTACAGGAATGGACATCTTTGTAAGCGCCACTGGTACAAGATAACTTCCTTGGGGAAAAGATTGTGCAAGCAAGTTTGCATCTGGCTGCAAGAGATGAGCTGAACTGCTGGTAATGTAACCGTTTGCAAAACAAAAACTGCATGGGACCCTTGCATAGACTCTGAGAACATGCAATTATCATAACAAGGTTTGTCCTAGAGCAGGGGCTACCAAACTCAGGCCCGTGGGCCAGATGCACCTCTCCAAGGTCCTTTATCAAATCCCCGCCATAAAGTTTTTAGACTTGAAATTACTTTAAGGCACACACCAACAACAATCCTAATCAACTTGACTCTTTCATCACCTAAAAGCAGGCCATTGAGATATGGTAAGTGTATATTGGTTAAAATTATTCTTCATTTTAAATATTGAATTGTTCTTTCATTTTTTAAATCCAGTCGGGTCCAGCTTTGGGGGTCGGTGCTCATCTCAATTTCTAAGCCAAAGAGCCGCTGTTGTCCGTAGACACCTCCAAGGTCATGTGGCTGGCATGACTGCATGGAGCGCCGTTACCTTCCCGCCGCAGCGGTACCTATTGATCTACTCACATTTACATGTTTTCAAACTGCTAGGTTGGCAGAAGCTGGGGCTAATAGCGGGAGCTCACCCTGCTCCCTGGATTTGAACTGCCAGCCTTTTGGTTAGCAAATTTGGCTATAATTAGCGCAATGTCACTGAACAATCCATAACACGGTTCTGTTGCATAAAGGCAGTCTATTCTCAGGGTATTGTCATACACTTTGATCAGACCCAATACATTTTGTGAAGTGTGAAAAAATAAATACATACTTAGTGCAAAAGAATAATTTTATGGAACATCTAACCCAAGATAAATCAGATTGTATCAAATACATGTATTGATTCCTTTCTTACAAATAATTTTATATATCCACTATAAAAATGAATAAAACAGAACTGGTTAAAAGAATTATGTTCTCAATAAGCTCCTAAAAATAAAAATCAATCTGATAAAATGATTCAAACTTATTGATACTCTAGTTGGTCCTCTCCTACAATTTATGAACTTCTCTACATAATTATGCAATACAAAAATGACGCTGATGAAGTCAACTTAGCTCAAGAAGACTAAACTCAGAACTGGCCTTGTAACCATAATCATTTAGTCGCTATTGTAAGAGCTTTGCTTTTCTGCACAGATGTATTTATAAATTACATTTGCACATTTATTTCAAACTGAATGTATGCTTTAAGAATGTGTGAATATTTAATATTTAATTACATTATCATTTTGTTGGTAGTTGAGAGAGAAGGAAGACTGCCTCAAACCATCTCAGGCACAGACACGGACTCACATGGTTACATATTAAAACACATTGTGGAATCTGCTTCTAATTTCATTTAGGAGCATAAAATGTCAAGTCCTAAGGAACTCACCAGCTCCACATCCTCATGTTGGGATTATTCAGGTGGGACTGGATGGGGCTGCCTGAGAAGAAGGGAAAATCCGACTTGACAAAAACAAGCTGGAAATCAACGTGGCCCAACCATAGGTTCATTTACTTTCCTGCTTCCCTCTCTTTCTATGGAGATATTGAACTTTGCTTTCATTTTTCACTGGATGTACTTTAATATTATGTCCAAAGTTGGAGGAGCTGCAGTTAGTTTTAATTATAGTGTCACAATGATTACCTAGTTTAATTATACCGTAATAAGACAACTTTAAGATCTGTTTTATAAAGCTCCCTAGTTTCAATGAAGATTAACCAAAGTTAACTTCTGGATCACTGAAACTAAAAGTCGATACTTCTGATCTCTACTTAACTGCACCAAAGGACTGAGCATAGAGAACATGTGAATCTGAGAGTCAAAGGAACATATGAGGGTGCTCTGATTGTTCTTTTCCTGCATATAACAAGGGGTTGGACTGGCTGGCCCTTGTGGTCCCTTCCAACTCTAGGATTCCACATGACGCTACTGTCATCAAGTCATTTATCCACCTCAGTATCATTAGCCCTGACTTGAAATGACACCCTAAGATTTCACACACATATTTTTCCAAGCACAATATAAAGATTACATAATGATACATGAGAAAATCCAGATAGTAGGAAATAAGCCAGGATTCCAGTCTAGAAATGGTTATTATCCCACAAAGCTCACCTTCCGTTATCTGACTGCCATGAATGGTGCAAGACCAATCCATCGACAGGTGCATGAAACAATTACATCCTGACCTATAACAGGAGCACAAAGGGTAGGATTGTGACATGCAAGAACATAGGTCTGCCGTTATGGATAATGTTAGTCATACATCTAATTTGAAGTATATAGTGACTGCAAATACATGCGTTCCTCCACATTTGCAGGTTTATTTGCAGATTTTCATTGACGACTGTTCTACTTGCAACTGCTTTTACACTACATATGACCAAAAAAGGTTATCTCCTAGATCCTCCAGTGTGATTCTATGGAGGAAGTTGAACAAAGAGTCATGCTAGGTGTTTCCTTGGATTAAAAAAAAGAGAAGATCTATATTTGTGGTTTCCCATTTTTGTGGGGATCCTGTGCTCCTAAAACCTGCAAAAGATAATGGCAGACTGTAACTATAATTAAATTACTCCACTTGTTTTAAATTGCTGAGCAGTTTTTTAAAGTACTAAAACTATAAAACAGTTTTTGAGGAAGCAATTGTTTCTGAATCATGCCATTCTGAAAAGTTAACAACCAAGGAATGGAAAAATCAGGTATTACGGATAGGGTACCCATATCCAACAGCTTTTCTCATAAGACCTAGATTGGATTTCCAATTAAATAAATAAATACATAAAAAATTAAGAGGATTCCTTTCACCTCTGTAAGGTATCTGATTTATCTTGACGGAGCCTTCAATTCTAGAAACATACATCTTTGCTTAGAAAAACAAAATGCCTCCCGAATGATTGTTTTGGTAATTTGGTCAGTTGTTACGATGCTCCTTTGTGAGTGATAATTATTTGTATTCCTACCCTTTACAGCAAATTCTTATTTGCAACCAGAACAACCGATCATCCCACAAATAACACAACAAATTGTGGCTGCATCCTGAATCCTATTGCATTTCAAATATTTCCTATATCTATGTTGCCCTGTGAACCTCCTCACACAATAAAAATGGATAGACCTAATTGCTAATCTAATAGCTTACTTTACAGGATCTACAGGGACTAAACCAAGTATGGGCAAACCCAGGGCCGGTGGTCGAATGCAGCCCCTTGGGCTCTTTTCTCAGGCCCTTCTCTCACATAATTCTATCCTTCCTTCCTTACCTCCCTCTTTCTCCCTCCCTCCTTCCTTCCATTCTACCCTTTTGCCCTTTCTTCCCTCTTTCATCCCTTCTTCCCCTTCCTTCCTTCCTTCCTTCCTTCCTTCCTTCCTTCCTTCCTTCCTTCCTTCCTTCCTTCCTTCCTTCCTTCCTTCCTTCCCTCCCCCCCTCCCTCCCCCCCCCTCCCTTTTGGCTTTCCTTTCTTCCCTCTTTCCTCCCTCCCTGCTCCATTCCCTTCCACCCTACCATCCTTCTCTTCCTCCTTTTCTCCCTTCCTTCTCTTTTTCCTTCCTCCATTCCTCCTGGGGGATGTTTAGCTGGGTGAAGAGAAGGTAGAGAAGGAGCATGAGAACCATGTTCCAAGATTTAAAAGGGTGTCCCGTTTGGGGGGACGGGGGACGACACTGACTTTCTGCTGCTCTAGAGACCAGGGCACAAGGGAGCAATGGCTTCAAATGGCAGGGAAAGAAAATTGACTGAAAAGATTAGGAAGAACTTCCTGAGAGTAAGAGCTGTAGGAGAGTGGCATAGGCTGCTTCAGAGTATGGTGAGTCTCCTTCTCTGGAGGCTTTTCCGCAGAGGCTGTCTATTGGAAGTGCTTCTGATTGTGCCTTCTTGCATGGCAGGGGTTGGACTGGATGGCCCTTGGTGGTCTCTTCCAGCTCTAGGATTCTAAATCGGAAGTAGGCAATAAGGGGTCTGATGGATACACACGTTCTCTCCCATCCATCATCTTATCCTGACCAAGGCCAACCTTTTTGGGATCCAAACATTTTCTGTTTTTCCTTCACTTTCTGCCTCCGAAAGAGAAGAGGAAGGGGAGGAAAAGGCAGGGAGGGGACTTGGGAAGAACCCCCTTCCTCCCAGCCTGTCCACCCTGCGGCCTCCAAATTAGAAAGTTTGCCCATACCTGGACTAAATGCTAGATTAGCCATCAAAGTAAAAAGGGCACTTTTTTTGTCGTGTCAGGAGCAACCTGAGAAACTGCAAGTCTAGTGTGAGAGAATTGGCCGTCTGCAAGGACGTTGCCCAGGGGATGCCTGGGATGATTTGATGTTTTTATCATCCTTGTGGGAGGCTTCTCTCATGTCCCCTCATGAGGAGCTGGAGTTGATAGAGGGACCTCATCCGCTTCTCCCCAGATTTGAACCTGCGACCTGTCAGTCTTCAGTCCTGCTGGCACAGGGGTTTAACCCACTGCGCTACCGGGGGCTCCTAAAGGGCACTGAAAGTAACATTTGTGAAGTAAGATTCCTTGATATGAGGAACACAAACACCACTTATTTTTATAAATATTCACACATCACATACACATAAGGACATATAAAAATTTCATTATATGTCCAAAAGAGGGCACCAACAACGTGGAAATAAAATGTAGCTGTTTAAAAAAGTTTAAAAGTTGTTATCGCAAAAAGGAAAAGAGCTTTTGTTTTTTAAACAAAGTTTGAATTTCTACAGAAGTGATGATACCAAATGGCAAAAGGAGCTGTTTCTGAGAATGTAAGAAACAACAGAAATTATGAATTAAATATCTGGTAGAAAACAGCAGAGAGGCTGCAACAGTATGATGTCTCATCACAGAAAAGGGAGGAGTTTTATATAAATAATGCTAAGAAATGGTAGGAAGGTCACTTTCTGTTTTGATAACCATCACTCAAAAGCATTAAAAATAATTTCACAATATTCTCCTGGCAACAACTAACCAGCAAACCTTTTATAAAATAGTGAACAAGCCAGATTACAAGTACATTTTGAGCATAGTTCTTTTTATTTCCATGCAAAAAATATAAGCACACTTAAACACCCGTTGAGTCCTACTTATTTACAAGTTTTTCATTTAGTCCCTTTATTGTCAATAGATTTTGCAACAGTCACCAGATATTTCAGTTACATCAGCAATCGAAATGTACGGCGTGCAGCAGCATGTGAAGCCAACCTCAAAAATAAGGTGCTACGACACTGCTTCAACATCAAGAGACAGACACATGTCTGAGATAGTGATTTAATTGTATACACACTTATACAGACATACAGAGATACCTAGAGAAAGACAGACAGGTCTAAAAAGGCAGCTACATTTGCAGAGGAAGTAAACAGTGACTTACAAGGACAGTTTAGGGAGAGGTGTAGTATTACATAGAACATTTGACAAACAACATGGAAAACAAACTTTGGCATCCATCACCAGAGTACAAAACTTGCACATTTCCCAACTGTGGACTGTAGAACTGAGCTTGGAAATGTGTTGCCTGAACACTAATTTCCAAAAGACAACTGGCATTGAATAGCATTATTAATGTCTGCAATACAACTCTTCGTAGAAGTGAAGAATATCACACTTTGGATCTGATGTAATTATAATGTTGTTTTTAATTTTCTACCGACACTGCTGATCAAATTGCTGTTCATAGATAACTGGGATATATGCTCTATTAAGGAAAAGCTGTAAGGCCAACAACCTAACATGACTAAAACGGTTTGCCTTGTGTTTTATACCCTGGCTAAATACTGAATGTACATTACCTGATTAACACAAAAGTTAGGCTTCATCTTCAACCACTAAGACAGGAACTGAAAAGCATAAGGAATTCCCTGCATGCACTGTGTGTGGGGTTAGCCAAAGAGTGGGGGGTGCCCCATTCCACCTGAGGCACAGCAAGTTGCATAACATCATTACCACTTTGCAAGGTCTGGCGTCCTCCGGCCAACACGCCGCTGGGTAGCATTCCTGTGGGAGTCAAACCCTTGAGGGTCAGCACACTTTCACTCTCCTCCCTAAGAGACGAGAGAAAAGAGGATCAATGGATTTGAAGACAAAGAACAACACATCTCACTTGCAATTCTAACATGTTCATTTTGCTGTTGTTGGAATAACATAGAAAGGATGTAGCAGAATTAGTATTTACATGTATCAGACAAATACAGAGTGGTGCAAAAAGATATCCCATACTTGGAGGGGGTGCCGTGTGGGCTCTAGTGGGGTTAGAGAGCTGAGGGAAGTCTAATTCAGAAGGTTAGGCAAGCGCCGCCTAGTTATCTGAGCCACTCAATTGGGTGAGGGGCTCAGATACTTGAGATGCTTAACCTTTTATATTTTGTAAAACTTTGTGCACATGCCTCCAAAACCCAAAAGATCTCAATTCAAAAGCTAAAGCTAAAGGTTCCCCTGGCACTAAGTCCAGTCGTGTCCGACTCTGGTGCTCATCTCCATTTCTAGGCCGAAGAGCTGACATTGTCCACAGACACCTCCAAGGTCATGTGGCCAGCATGACTGCATGGAGTTCCGTTACCTTCCCGCCGGAGAGGTACCTATTAATCTACTCACATTTGCATGTTTTCGAACTGCTGGGCTGGCAAAAGCTGGGCCTAACAGTGGGAGCTCACCCTGCTCCCTGGATCTGAACCGCCAACCTTTCAGTCAGCAAGTTCAGCAGCTCAGTGGTTTAACCCACTGCGCCACCAGGAGATAAATAAGATATGACTGTTGGCAGTTTTTTTTGTAAAAAGTGTAAAATGTGGGCTTCTTTATTATTATGATTATGATTATTATTCTTTCCTTTACTCCTACAGCTGTATTTTGCTGTCTTTAATGCTTCTCCTCTCTTTATACCTTTCTGGAACCCATTTTGTTGGCTGAGCCTTTTCAGGCATTCTTTTCTGTGTGCTTTAATTCTGTGTCACACTTATTTTTTTCACATTATTTTGAAAAAGAGCAGCAATTCCCAATCTGTGTTCCACAGAACCCTGGGTTTCTGCAAAAGTATCATAGGGGTTCCATGAAAAATCTTTAAATTCAAATTTAAAATGAATTTTAAAATAAAACCACATGAGGCCAACTATAAAATTATCTCTAATGTGAAAAAAGGAAATGTGTGGGTTCATGTGGCTCATAGGTTATGTTTCCCTGCTTACAAAACTACAGTTGATCCTGAATACATGTTTAGAAGCAATAAATATCCCGTTAATTAAAACTGCTGCACTTGCATTTCACTGCAAAAGTAGAAGCATTGAGGAGAGGGTGTTAACCAGTTGTCTTGTCGCCTAAATAGATTACATAGGTTGAAGACTGCAATTACCTGAGAACAGAGAAGACTCTTGCCATCTTGCCAATTGCACGTATTTTGTTTCTGATTATTTCTTTTCGTGCTGCAGCTGTACCTACTTTCAATGGAATAAGAGAGTCTCAAGCTCATGAAGGATGTAAGAGGTGAATTTAATGCAAACCATCATTAATGCTCTGAGAACATAATCGTTCTCCTTCTTCCTGGAACTTAAAATGATTGAAAATTAAAGATATATAATCACAAGCAAATTATTATTATCTATGAAACAACATTAAAAAAAACTGAGAAAATTTTCCAAACAATTGCACATATGAAAAGACATAGAGCAAGGCCCATCAGCTAACACGGATGATGATGCACCTAGTTCTGCAATGGGCTCAGAGGGTTAATTCAAAACAGTTTTGATCAGCTGGGGTGTAGCAGCAACTGGGGTTCACAAGAACAAACACATCACTAGCACAACTGGAAAAACCAATAAAATGATCCTGGCATCCTATTTTCTGCCCCAATATTATGTTGGATTTAGGCCCAAGAAGGCTACATGTTAACTGTTAATCACTATCCCGTTCTTACCCTTTCTACACACTAACCACTTAAGAACCTACGGAAATATACAACAGAAAGAATTGAGAGAACAGATAACACAAAGAAAATAGAGGCATGGGGGATACAGAAAAATAAAGAATACAGGAACCCCCCAAGTTACAAACAAGATAGGTTCAGCAGAGATGCCTTTTCCCCATGATAACTCTTCCAGGAGTGAATTTCCTTTCCTAGAGGTAGATTACTCTCACTTCCTGTTGTCTCACTCCTGTTTGTAACTATGAGTCATTTGTAACTTGGGGACTGCCAGTACTAGCACTTACTGTGAAGGCTCTTTTTCTGCAAAAGTGGGAAGGGTATCCTTGCACTGGATCTTACTCCTCACTCCTCCCGTGCTCCAGAGGCACGGCTTTCAATTCCCCCACCTTCTTCTGCTACCCCATATATAAGAGAACTACCCCCATCTTCACCCGCAACTTGTGAAGGGATATCAAGCCCAAAGACAGTCTTGATGTGGAAGCCATATGAACCATTACAAAAGAACCACAACATCTGCAGTCAAAACACTCTAGATGAGTATAACACACTTCACATTACTGCAAAAAAGGAACCTTCACTGTGAATAATCCTGCAATGTGAGGAAGTCATGCTTGCACCAAGATCTGACAAAGTGATTTCCTCCAAGGGAGGAGAAGAAAATATAGATCTAGTTCATGAGAACCATGCCTGCAAACATGTCTATTAAAACCTGCATTAGCAGAAGCAAATAAGACTTGCAATGTCTAACAGAAGAAGATGCCCTGAACATCTTCCCCAAGATGGGGCTGCTATAATGAAATATGTGGCTGCAAATAGGCATCTACCACTTTTGGAACTGCAACTGATTTAGC
Organism: Anolis sagrei ordinatus; assembly: GCF_025583915.1. Taxonomy (NCBI): domain Eukaryota; kingdom Metazoa; phylum Chordata; class Lepidosauria; order Squamata; family Anolidae; genus Anolis; species Anolis sagrei. The sequence goes on along the minus strand of NW_026846588.1, from coordinate 130,241,223 downwards.
AGACAACATGACTGCTAATACCGTTTTCTCCATTCTACCTGGGACATCTCACAGAGACACATAAACAAATAATCAAATTTTGGGAGAGACAGTGTTCTTTCTATAAAACTTTAAAGCCCTTCATGCATCCAACTTATGACAACGCCTCTCTTTAAGTTTAGGAAAGAAGGAAGGTAAACAACTTCTGTAAACAATGAAAGGTCCAATTCAAGAACTACAACTTTTTACACGCCAGCAAGGCTCTCAATGCGGACATACTATGGACCAAAAAAACTGCTACTCAAAGTAAGTATCAGGAAGACCCAACTGCAAAAAGGCTAAAACAGGTGCCACCAAAGCTGACTGGTAATGAAACCTTTTCCCCTCCATCATCTCCAATCCACTAGCTAAGTCACCTCTTAAAACTATTTTGCAGATGGCCTCCTGGCTGCATTATATCCTTTGGACAGTCATCTCCTACTCAATTTCCAAGCAACTGTAAGCAGCCCAGATGAGGGTGCAGGGATGCTTTTTGATTCAATAGGTCTGGGGGCAGAGACTCAGTCTGTTTAGCCTGCAGAAGAGAAGGTTGAGAGGAGACATGGTAGCCATGTTTAAATATTTGAAAAGCTGTCATAAGGAGGAGGGAAAAGGATTGTTTTCTGCTGCCCTGGAGACTAGGACCCAAAGGAATGGGCTCAAATTACAGGAATAGGGATTCCACTTGAACATTAGGAAGAACTTCCTGACTGTGAGAGCTGTTCAGCAGTGGAACTCACTGCCTCAGAGTGTAGTGGAGGCTACTTCCTTGGAGGCTGTTAAACAGAGACTGGATGGCCATCTGTTGGGGGTGCTTTGATTGTGCTTTTCCTGCATGGTGGAGGTTGGAATGGATGGCCCATGTGGTCTCTTCCAACTATATGATTCTATGATTTTTCTATCCTTATCTTTTTCAGGACTTGGGAACTAGAAATATGAGAGGGCAAGTGTGATAAGCACCTTGGGCCACGGAATAATTTTAGCATTGACGTAAATAGTTCACTCTTTTTGGCATCCGAACACAAATCTTGCATGTTTGTGGTTCCCCTCTGAAGCAAAGAGATAAATCTACGGGTCACCAAATAATTGAACCACAATAATATATAATACTAATATTCTGCTATGCTAATCGTATAATATATTGTATGTACATATAACTTTTAAGCTGCTCTGAGTCCCCTTTGGGGTGAGAAGGGCGGGATATAAATGTAGTAAATAAATAAATTAAGCACCAGTAAATTCAGGCTCCGTTCCTCTTGGTCCAAACTCTGTTCACCCTGCCTGAACATTTAACTAGTCTCCTTCCCTCTTGACTAAAGATAATTTAGAGCTGCCTGTTCTTTACATAGTTCACCAACTAAAGTGATTTCCAAAATCCTGGTTAAGGTGGAGAGAAAACCCACCAAACACTTATTTTTACGTCTCTTGAGCTAGAGCAGAAAAACAGGTTTATTCCCCAGTGCAAGGCAGGACGGAACGTAGGGGAAGGACTAGGATGGAGGAAGAAAGACTCATCAAGAGCCTTGCCTCTGGAGCATCAGAGGAGCATGGTGCAAGGATACCTTCCCATACTTACAGAGCTGCCATTTAGATTATTTAGCCAATAGGTAATCTAAATATGCTCCCACTCAACAAGCTTTTGGAATACATAGATCATACAAATGATATGCCTTCATGTAAGAAATCTTAAGATATGAAGCAGCTGCTAAGTGGAATAGCTACTTCTTTCTCCCAGGGTACATGCAAAGCTTTACACATCATATAGACTACATCATAGGTACAGCTGTTAATTGGAATAGCTACTTCTTTCTCCCAGTATACATGCAATGCTTTATACTTCACAAAGGCTATACCATAGGTATAAATTACACAGGGAACTCAACTGGAATATTCTTATCCCCATCTAGATTTTTATTTTGGTAATGCAAACAGCCTTGGGAGCTACTTATTTAACCTTTCTGTTTTTTTTAATTATTATTCTGACTGCATCTCTTTGGATTGCTTGGTGGGTGAGACATACTCTTTTCAAAGCAATTAAAATATACTTCCTATTATGAAGATTTAATGCCTGGAATAATGACTGCACAAGCATTCGTTATCATGAGACGGTCTCCAAATTTAAATACATGTATGAATTAATGCACCAAAGTGAAACTGGCAAAATAGCCATAAGTCTCATGTAAGTATTAGCTGGAACAGAACGGAAGTAATGTACAAACAGAATCCAGAACATTATATGGGTCAAAGGTCATGCAAATAATTTACAATTAAAATGCTTACAGTACATTTTTAAGACAAATCATTTAAAGTTTTCATACTCATGCACAATTAAATAAAGTGTTGGAAATAATAAAACATGAAGTTCTATTTTTAAAAAGGAAGCAGGAAAAGAGAAGATAAGTGTTTCATGCACAGAAAGATGTTGTAAAATGTTATAGAAAGACTGGCAATAAAACAAATACTACACATTTATATAAGAAAAATATATGAATGTGTTCTCTACTTGGGGAATTCTAATCAAGGAAGTCGTATTTCAACACAACATGACTTTTTCTAGTCTGTACCTTTTTTATTGCCATATATGAGTTGTTCTTCAGATGGAGAGTCCAGTTAAAAAGAAAGTGAATGATGGAGAAAAAGGTGAGTGACAAAAACTAAAAGGAAGACATTTTACATCGGCAGAGACAATAAAGAAAGAAGGCTGAAAAAAGTGAGGGAGAGAATGGGAAATGGCTGCCTTTATAGAAAGCTGCACTTTGTTAAGAACTTAGTCACAACTAATAATATGGAATATATATATATGTGTGTGTGTGTGTCAGGAGCAACTTGAGAAACTGCAAGTCACTTCTGGTGTGAGAGAATTGGCCGTCTGCAAGGACGTTGTCCAGGAGACGCCCGGATATTTGGATGTTTTAACATCCTTGTGGGAGGCTTCTCTCATGTCCCCGCATGGAAGCTCATCCGTGCTCTCCCCGGATTTGAACCTCCGACCTGTTGGCCTTCAGTCCTGCCGGCACAAGGGTTTAACCCACTACACCACCGGGGGCAGTATGCCTAGAATGTATGTCTAGCTTTTAGTGGATTTACTCAATGGTGACAGAACATATATGTGTAGGACACAAACCTATGAACACAAATATAACAGCTATGAAAAACAGTCAGCCCTCCTCATTTACAGGTTTGATTTTTGCGGATTTGATTATATGGAGGGCTGGTTGTACATACACATGAAAAGAATTCAAGAAGTTGAGAATATGAAGGAGCAGCTTTCAAAGTTTAAGAGACAGGAAATTCAGTTAGAGGTATTTTGATGATTTCATATTTTGCCTGAAGATGAAATGTGAAATCCAGGCTGCATTGTCCTCAGTATTTTGAAATCCAACTTCTATCATGACCAAGCGTTTGGCCATGCTGACTGGGACTGATTGCAGTTGTCGCCCAAAACATCTTGAGGGTATCATGTTGGGCAAGGTTACCCCACAAATGTAGTGTGTTCCATTAAGAAATCATTTTAATGTTTAAGCTAACTTTTAAGCTTTAATAGATGAGAATCCTTTATATTCAAGAGTTTTTCTGCCTAATAAAGTAAATATTGATAATAAAAAGAATGCTGTTTGATCCAAAATTTCCTTCCAAAATAAAATACAGTATTGAATTGTTAGTCACAGGGGCAGTCCTACCGTCAAATTGATCTTCACCCTCTGTCATCAGTTCATCATCAGAGCAAATGCTTAGTACGTTCACCAACATTTCTGTTACTGAATTTGAGGAGAAAAAAAATCACAATTTAGTATGGACTGCACATTTTAAGACTGCAAATTACAGGCTTCACGCAGATTTATGAGCATTGCAAGGAAACGTTTGAAAGTACAGTGTTTGGTCATTACGCCGGTGTAAAAATAGTTATGCAAGCAGTTGCACTTTCTCAGAAGTTGCATACATGCATTCTGTAAGTATACACCTTTGACTCAGTGGTATGAAGTTAATAATCCTTAAACAATTGCTGAGCTCAAGGTACGAGTACCAGTTGTTCAGTCAGGTGCACAATTGTCGAGGCTAACTACACGAGCGTACATTTACAATGCACTAAAATTTTACAGGACCATGACCATTAGGTCAACTTTCAACCCTACATCATAACTCATGCTATGTAGAAATAGCATTGCTGGGTATCATCAGGGATCCATTTCATCCAGCACTTTCCTTCAAGCAGTGGCCACTTAAATATATTTGAATAGCTCACAAATGGCATGAAGACCTAACACTTTTCTTGTTAATCTCCAATATTTTATCAAAGCTAATATATAAATGATGACTTATTATAATTTATTTATGAAATCTGAAAAAGTTTTTTGCGCAATGTATTCATCAATCTGCACCCCAGTAATGTAAAACACCATGTGATATTCAGCAGAGAACTAAATAAGCCTTCTGGTTCTGCTCCCTGCCTGAGAGCAATAATTAAACGCTTCACTTGGCTAGTAGGCTGTGTTTGGAGTAGTGACCATAAGTTCCACAAATGTGGTTGCCTGGCTTTTAGTTAATTATCTGCCGATACCTCTAATACAGTGGTTCCCAACCTGTGGTTTGCAAGAACTAAAATATGATCCACAGCATCATTATTACTACTACACTGTTGCAATGAGAGCAACTGGTCTCACGAAACCCTCTTATAGTGTCAAGGCTTATTAAATATGGTTTTCTGTAGGCGAGCAGATGGCGACTACTGGATGGTATACATTCTGTATCAGAAACGAGAGCTGATGTGGTCTAGCTAAAGTGATTTTTTTGAATCAGCACCCCAAATAACCACACTGAATCTAAAGTTGACTAAAACATAGCTTTGATGCTTTGTTTCATGATGTTATTTACCTTTCTCTCCTACAAAAGGCAATGACCACGTGAAGACATCCATAAAATTTGGCAGCCAATAAGGATGTGGTGAACAGTTGAACTGCCGAATATTCATAACATTATTTTCATATTTTAATACAGCAGCTACAAAGCAAATGTAGATATTAGTGGAAATTTCATTTCAATAATTAATGCAAACCTTTAAGATCTACCTCCATTTTCTTATTTTGTTGGACGTTTAAAGCATCTGCTTTAACACAACCTGGCAAATCCATCAAGACAATCTGCAGTTTTGATATTATTTCATTTGGGATATTTAGGAGCCTCTTAATTTGTATGAGTGATGGGGGCTTTAGAGAAGCTGGTTTGACCCATGACATACATTAAATTCTCTAGAAAAGGAATCTTAATGTGATGGGGTTGCAGTCCTTTCCAAATATTTTTTTATCAGATCCCTGGAGGAAATCTGGGTCTACTGGATGTCCCCAGTAGAATAGGATGCTCAAGGTCAGAATCTTTAATGGCCTTGCTGATGGAAAATCTTCCTTTCAAAACAATCTGACTCAGGAGTGCTGTTCTACTTCCCACTACTCTGAAAGTCCCATTTTCTTCGTATCTGATCCTGAGAAGACGCTACAGGAGCTCCTGCCATCTTCAGCCACAGAGCAGTCCAAGTGAAAGAGCTCTTCAAAACCCCCTCCCTTACCCCGCCAACTCTTTAGATGGGAGTGTGTGTAGGGGAGGCTGATGACAACTTGGCAGGGCAGGACCAACTATGCTCCAAACTGGCCATGGCTCACCATGTGAGGACTGCCTTCTGGGAGAAAGAACTGGGACCCTCCACCTCCTTTGCCTGGGTAAGGTCTGAGTCTGTGCACTAGGGGTGTGTGAAGCCATTCTGTTTTTGTTCTGGTTTTGTTTCGAATTTCAGGTCCCCCTCATTCTGTTTTTGGGAAGATCCCAGGAGATTGGGAAGGGGATGGATTCGTAATTCAGAACCCTGGGTTCCGTTTCAGGAAGAATCTTCCCAAAAACAGAATAGAATCAGTTTTGCATACCCCTACTGAGCACTGAGAGGACAGGGTGTCTACCTCTCTCCCGTACACCCTGATCTTGCTTCCCAGGGGTAAAGGGTGATTCCTGCCTCTCACAGGCAGTACGTCTCTCTTTCTAAACCATGTTGGAAAGTTTGAGGCCATGGATGAGAGTGAGTGGGAAGGACTTCAACTGCTGCAGGTGATATCTCCCTTCTCTAGTGAGTTCTTTGGTGGAGCCCCACTGTGAAGGTGGAATTAGAAATGTGCCGGCTTTTGGTCAAGGGAAGAGCTCAAAATAGTTTACAGCAAATTAAAAAACATAAAAAATGCACCAAGTACAACAGTTAAACAAGATTAAACAGTGAAAAATTAAACTAACTTAAAACATATGTCATTAAACACACACAAATGCAGCCCAGTTCAAGATCCAACAGATGATTTTGCTGGTACAGACTTTATACAGTCAACCATCAAATGCCTGTCTAAACAAAGCCTTTACATGTCTCTGAAAAGAAAGTAACTGGATGCCAGTCTACCCTCTCTGGGAAGGGAGTTCCAGAGCCTGGGGCAACCACTGAGAAGGCCCTCTCATGTATTCCCACTAGATACACCTGTGAGGGTGGTGGGCCACAAACAAAGGCATCTCTTGCAAATCACAAAACACAGCCTGATCATAAGAGAGAATATGGCCCATCAAACAACTGAACATGACATATAAAGCTTTAAAGGTCAAAACCAGAGCTTTGAGTGGTATTTGAATTGCATACTTAATTTCCCTCTCCAATGATTCAGTTTTCATGAAGATGCCAGATGATGGTAGACTGATTATTCTGCTTAAAATATTTTTTTCTATTTAAAAAAACATTTTATACAATTCATAAAAGCAAATCCATTACCTTTATTATTGTAGACATCCAAGTAATTTGGTGCAGAAAAAATTGTTATTAATGATGGGAAGCCTGTTGTTTGACTTTTTCTGTACATTCTATAACTGTAAAATAAGAACAGTTACTTTTGCATCTCCAAGGAACTTCTAGTTTTAAATGTTATGTTCTTAATGAATAAGGCAAGAGACTTACCCTGCATCTTGTGCTTCATGAGCTCTGATAATAGACAACAAATTATTATTCTGCAAAAATTCACAAACTGCAGGATAGCTGTGAAACAAAATTAACTATAAGCATAATGGGTTCCTTTCAAATAGTAATGTATCAAGATAATCTGATTTTATTTACCTATAAAAATAGGAACATCCTCTGACAGTATTATGACTGAAATGCTCCTGAGATTTTTCATTTCCAAAGTCTTCAGAAGGATCTGACCATAGTAAGTCACACATTGGTCCAAATGCTGGGGGTTCTTTGAATCGATCTAGCTGTTTAAAAGAAAAACACCATAGCGATCCATTTTACAATTTATTTGTGTGCAATAATAAATAAATACATAAATAAATGAGAGAAAGAGAAAAAGAGGGAGGGAGCAGAAAAAAGAAGGAGAGACTATTATAAAGAAAATAATATGCATTTGGTACTGAACAGTTTCCACTAAATAGAGAAATTTGCTTACATGTAACAGTAATACTTCAAGTGGTTGTCTGTAAAATCACATAATTTGGAATCTACTAGAGCTTGTTGGTGGTAGCCTTCCCTACTCCCCATAAGTCACACCAGTGTGTTATCAGTCTATTACTTATTTATTATTCACAGTACTTATAATCTGCCCTTCTCACCCCGAAGGTGACCCAGCGAGGATCACAGAACACACATATGGCAAACATTCAATGCTTATTATACAATGACAAGACAGATGATGGATAGAGGTATATATAGGCTTTCCCCCCTCACTGTTTGGCATCTTTTGGAGTCTGTGCTCAGTTCCGGCCACAGGGGGATGCTGCCGCTCCATCTCCTTGCTGAAGAGCTTTCTTTGTTCATAAACTTTCCTCTGAAATGCCGTGCCTAAAATACTTCCCTGCTTAGTGCGGTTCCTATTCATTTACTCATATTGCTGTTTTCGATCTGCAAGGCTGGGAATGGCGCAAGGCTGGTGAAGGGCTTGGTGATGTGAAGGGACGACTGGGTGAAGGAGAAGTCCAGCCCCACCCAAAGGCCACAAGAAAGGCCTTTGAGGGCTCCATTCAGCCCACAGGCCGTATGTTGTGTTGGTCTGCTAAAATATTCTAAAATAGAGTGCTTGTACAGTGTGAATTTATTTATTTATCTGATAGATTGATACATTGCCTTTAAAACTATTTATGATCACATGGCACATACAGAAAAATGAAGACAATCAATGATTTTTATTTATTTTCAATGAACCCGTTTGATATTTCATTAATGTTTATTTTCTCAAATAAGGACTTCTGCAACCATTTTTTTCAGCTATGCAAAATAATCACTTTTTCATATAACTTCTCACTACTCAGAAAATTGAAACTGTAGATTATAGACACATCTATCTAGCAGTGCATTCTATGGAACTCATTGGGACTTAATTCTATATAGACATGTATAGGATTGCATTTGACGTTTCTCTTTGATGTCTAACAAAACATGAGTTAACATGAAGAGAGATCCATCTAGAGTGTTACAGAAACCTTCTATGCTATCATTCCTTTCTAACAAATACTCACCCTCCTAATGTCATCTATTGTATTTATTTCTGGAGAAAGTCCACCATGGACACAAAGAAACTGTTGGTTGAGAAGGGCCGCAAGGGGGAGGCAATCAAAAGCTTCCATACAAGCATCATATACTCTTTCAGAATATTTTATTTTACCTATAACGGAGAAAAATGCTGATATTTTAAATATGCATGTATGGCATAACTACATGACAATAGCATTTGAATACAACTGTTTTATTAATATAAAATCTATGCACATAATAAAAGTGAAAATATGTATGTGTGTGGCTGGGGTGTCCACTTACACAGACAGGATCCTGCTTTCATGAATTGCATACTGTGCTTGTTTTAATGATAACATTTTATATTCTTGTGTGTATAGCTCCCACTACACAGGAGACACCAATGGTCCTCCCTTCAATGACACTGCAGGTTATAGCGAGCACCATGAACATGTGCAAGAACCCTGCCAATGTCTCCCACAAACACAATACTACCCACCACCCAAGTGAAAGCTTACATATGGGGCAATTCCATCCTAGATTTTATGTGTTTTCTCCACCACAGACATCCCATTATTTCTGATCTCTCAATTGGTGTGGAATTTGCATGAGCACATTATGAACCCAAACAATGATGGATCTGGACCGAAATTGGCATGCATACCTGATATGCCCAAATTTGGATACTGGTGGGTTCTGAGGGGAATTGGCCTGGACATTTTGGAGTTGTAGGTACTAGGATCAATAAGCACTCTGAATTCCACCAAACTTGGTACACCGAGTCCCCATGGCCAGCAAAAAATACTGGAGATCTTTAGGGAGAATTCACCTTGATTTGGGGGAGGTTTCATTCACCTACACCCAGGGAGCACTGTGAATCCAAATACCAATGGATCTGGACCAAACTAGGCACACATACCTGATATGCCAAAATTTGATTGGGGGGGGGGGCGGGGGAGGGAACTGACTTTTCTTTCTGGGAGTTGTAGTTCACCCACAAACAGAGAAATTGTGACCCCCATTGATGATGGACCTGGACCATAGTGGGAGTTATAGTTTACCCTACAGCTACAGAGCACACTGAGCTCCACCAGATGCATCTAGAGCAAACTTGCCCAACATAACAAACTTTAAGTACTGATGGAGTATCTCGGGGTTAACCTGGCATGATGCGAGTTGTAGTTCACCCACAACCATATGCACTTTGTAAAATTTTTTAAAAATTTTTTTTTCAAATAACCCAGGTAATGCTGGGTAACCAAACTAGTATTAGATAAAATTATGTATTTTCTTAATATATAAAATCCAACATCATGAAGCGTGAAAGTAATGTTGCTATTCATGCGCATCAACTGAGCAAGAAATTCCATCACAATTACTCTCCCATAACAAAATTATTAAGATAATCACACACACACACACAAAATTCCCACCTGTCTGTCATCCTATATTCTATACTAGTTTTGTTTTTGTGTCTTCAAACCATTTCTAACTTATGGTAAAACTAAAATGAACATATAAAAGGGTTTTCCTTTTTTTTTCAGAAGGAGTTTGAAGTGAACACTTTATATTTTAACACAATCATAAAATATGGAAGAAGAAAATGTGATAACTAGATATGTGGGAAGCTAACAAGTGGTTCTATTATTCATACTTACATTCTTGCTTAAAAGTAAAATATTCTGTGAGGTGCCTGCATTCATGGTTGCCTCTCAAAAGAAACAATGTGTTTGGGTATAAAATCTTCAGGACCCATAAATATAGTACACACTGTTGAAGGAAAAAGATACCTAGTTATATGTAATTATGTAGAAAAGCATGTGAAAGGTGAAAACAATACATTAATCTACAACAGAGCTTTCTAAACTGTATGTTGGCTGTTGCGTGTGAACATAATGAGAAATAATGTGAAATGACAAAAATTCTAGAAATGTGTGTCATTATCTTACAAATCATATATATTTAATATAATGAAAAGTTTTTTGATGAGATTGTGTCCCCACACATTTCATTATCACAACTTATTTATTTGTCTAAATCTCACATAATGAGTTGGTTTGCTAGCAAAAACTGAACTCCTATGTCACAAAATGGTGTATGTATAAAATTGTGTCACCAACATGAAAAGTTTGGAAAGCTCTGATATAAAACATTAACAGGAATTCACATTATCCTTGTTTCATTTCTTTAACAGATTTATATCATACATTTTAGAAAAATAGGCTAACAAGTAATTTATAATTGTATACAAAATAAACACAGAAGAATATAAAATGTTATCATTAAAACAAGCACAGTATGCAATTTGAAATTAAAACATTGCTCAGGCTGATAAAGTTTGGGTTTAAAAATATAGTCACAGAAAGTATTCAATTACAATCCACCAAACAGTGAAAAAAGTAATACAGATAGGTTTTTCAATAATTAAGCCTTGTACAGATGGAAGTTGTCTAAATAGAAAGGTTTCCTCTAATGAGGGGCTACAGCAAATAAGAGCTCTTTTCTTTCTGTTCACCAATCTAATTGTTTTCACATAAAGCTAGACCATGGAAACAGATCTTAGCTTGAAGAAAAACCAACATGACCATTCATGTAACCTGACATCAAACTATTTAAGGATTGAAAGACTAAATGGTTCTGGAAGTATATTGACAATTAGTGTAACAGATATAAGTGTCACATGTTACAACCACACGAAACCTAGCCAAATCTAAGCAGCTACATTTTGAACCACTTTAGTTTCCAAATCTTATTTCTTGGCATCCACAGATAAATGGCATTATAATATGTCAGACTAGGTTGTCATTACGATCACAACCTGAGAGTCACCAAGTCTATTACTCCTAAACTGTAAATGTGATATGGGAGGGGAATGAAGAGTAGTTGCAAACCTCCATCATCTAGTTTCCTCACTCACAGTACCTCCATTTCTCAGGTTGAGTATCTCTTATCTGGAATTCCAAAATTGTCCACATGGCAGTTACACTTTACTTCTGATGATGCAATGAATAAGACCCTATGCTTCATATACAAAATTATTAAGATACTGTGAATGCAGTTACCTTTAGGCTATGCGAATAAGGTGTTCATGAGACATAAATTAATTTTGTATTTACACTTGAGTCTCATTCTCCAAGACAGTGCATTATGTACATGCAAGAATTCCAAAAATATCAAATCCAGTACATTTTGGGTTGCAAACATTTCTGATAAGGGATACTCAACTTGCACGTGGATGAAACTGTGGCTTATTTACCCTTGCCCAGAACAAAACCAGCTCTGCCCAACAGTTTGGGAGTTTATTGATTTCTGGAATAATTAGGTATTATAATTAAATGAGAAACATGATGTACTAGTAGCACTTCAGCACAAACATCTGGCCGGACTCCACCAGGAATTGTATGTAAACATTAAAAAGCAGGGAGGGAGAATTAAACTTCGAGTATATAATTTGCTAACAGTCACTAAATGGAACACAGTAACAAAGAAGTCCAGTAGGAAGAATTATAGCAAAATGCCCAGTAAATGTAAGCACAAAGTTCACTTAATTTCACTTATCCTATCCTTATTCTATAGTAGTGCATATATTGAATGAGCCATGGTGAATTAGAAATTTGTTACAAGACAAATTGAGTTTTCCATGCAAGGTTGTTTCCTGGATGGTTTGCAAGGAAGAAAAAGCAGTTACACGATATCTGCCTCAAGGCCACAAGAAAAACAGATGTTGTGGGGCTCAGGAGCAAAGGCTACAAGTGAGAAGGCAAGAAGGTTGGAAGGCAAGAAGGGAGGTAGGCAGGCAGATTTAGCACAAAACTCGCATGAGTCTTCAATGCAAATGCTTCATTCTCATGTTTATTTGTTATTCTATTGTGAATGAAGCAAAGCTCACACATGGTACTAGCACAGAATGCAAATTTATACAAGCTGTGTTGGTTTAGCAAGCCATTCACTTGCTAACTTCACAGATATAATCCCAGAGTCAAATTCTGCTGAAATTTCTTATATACAAAGGAACAGAAAACATAGTATCCATTGATTAGTAATTCTCTGAACTGTCGCTATTAAAAAAGCTACATACATCTACTTTGAAAACTGTACAGACAGACTTCAGTGTCAACAGAATGGGTTGCTGGTCCCTACTGACAGCACTCTGCTGTGATGGGGATGCAATCACAGGTTTTGGTAAAAAGGGATCAAGGATGGATCACTTGAGTCCAGATTTATACCTGGTGTCACGGAAAAACATGTCAGAAGGATATGATTGTTGCCTTTCCTTGCTATGATTCAGCAACCGCATTACATAGGGAAAGCACCCCAGAAGCAACAACAGAAAAAATGGATATGGAACATGGAAAAGACAGGGGATTTTGTTTGTATTTCAGGAAGATAGAAGTCAAGTGAGAATGTAGGAGAAAGAATTATTATTGCTTTGGTTAAATTTTTGGACGCTGACAACTTGAAACAAGAACTAGATTGAATTTACCGGAGACCCTGAGAATTGCATTTCAGAGGAAGCTTCCATTTACTTTGCAAGAAAATTAATTTCAGATTCAGCGCAACAACAACTTTATAAGAAAATGATAAACGTTGATCACAAGCATCTTAATATCATAAAGGAAAATCCTTTTATAATCCCGAGAAAAAGAAATGATTATGCATTTTTGACTGATAGACTAGAGCAATCTTAGACATAACTCTTTTTCTAGGATTGGGATGTATTTGTTTTGAAGATCTTTGACTATTCACACTGTTAATTTTGAGGATTTTTTTCAGATCATAATCCAGTGAGACTTCACTTGAAAGGGAAAAGTATTATGTCTAATTGGAGGCCAGATAAATCTATATTGCTGAATGATGTCACAATGGAAAAGCCTTACTGGTTATTGTAAAAAAGAATACAGACAAAGGTATTGCAATCAGAATGCTCTGGGATGCCATTCAGGTTGCTATGAAAGGATATTTCTCAGAATTAAAGATGAAACCACTAAAGCAACAACAGAAACTAACTGAAAACATCTAGAAGAAAAGAGTTCAAAAAGGCTCCCAACACAGTAATAAGAAATTTAGGTTGCTTACCTGTAACCGTATTTCGAGTGTCCATCTGCGAAATTCACACCTATGGGTTTCCCTTCGCGCATGCGCAGAAATCCGGAACATTCTAAGTTTGATGAAATAAAAAATGATTATTTTGAGGCTCCGCCCACCTCCCTGCCCCCTCGTATATATATCCCGCCGCGTGCGGGTGAGCTCTAGTTCCCCAGCGCTAATCGCAGCTAGGTCTAGAGGCATGACAGAGGGGAGGATGGGCGGGTTGTGTGAATTTCGCAGATGGACACTTGAAGAAATACGGTTACAGGTAAGCAACCTAAATTTATTCTTCGTGTCCTCTGCGAAATCCACACCTATGGGTGAATAGCAAGCTACTGACCTGGAGGCGGGTCATGCCACGCAAGACAAGAGGACGGCTCTGCCAAATGCAGCGTCTTTCTTTGCCTGTATGTCCAACTTGTAGTGAGAGACAAACGTGGAGGGAGTAGACCACGTGGCTGCTCTACAGATTTGGTCCAAGGGGACTCCTCGAAGAAAAGCTTGAGACGTGGACACCGAGCGTGTCGAGTGAGCCACGATGTGAGAAGGAGGTTCTTTCTTTGCCAATTGGTAAGCTAGTTGGATCGTCGAAACAATCCAGGAGGCCAACGCCTGAGATGATATAGGGTGGCCCAGCATGTCTTTTCTGTATTTCAAAAACAACTTAGGGGACTTCCTATAGGTGGAGGTCCTATGCAGATAAAAGGAAAGTGCCCTCTTAACATCAAGGGAGTGTAACGCTACCTCCAACGGGGAGGATGGGTTAGGGAAAAAGGCTGGCAGAACAATATCTTGTGACATATGGAAATGAGAAACAACTTTGGGCAAAAACGTAACATCGGTCCGGAGGACCACTTTGTCGTCATGGAACCTAATGTATGGAGGGTCTGAGCGCAGAGCTGTCAACTCGCTCGATCGCCTAGCAGACGTAATAGCCACGAGAAATGCCGTTTTCCAAGACAAGTGGGAAATGTCGGCAGAGGCCATTGGTTCAAAGGGCGGTTTTGACAACTGGGATAACACTAACTCTAGGCTCCACTGAGGTGAAGGAAGGGACGTAGGAGGGTGAACGTTTTTATAGCCCTTGAGGAACAACTGGATAAGGTTGTCTTGAAAAAGGGACGGCAAGCCAAACTTCCTGCGACCAGAGGAGATTGCTGCTAAGTAGCATTTAACCGAGGAAAGGGAGAAATTTTTGTTAGAAAGGGTAACAAGGAAGTCTAGTATCACCTGAATAGGTGCTGAGGTGGGCGTGTAGCCCACTGTTTGAGTAAACTTTTGAAAAGATGACCACTTATAATGATATGACTTTTTAGTGGTAGGTTTATGGGCGGCCAACAGAATTCGTGAAACGTCTTCGGATAGGCTTATTGTGGTCTGATCCTCCACGCCGTTAGGGAAAGGGAGTGGAGGTCTGGATGGAGGACCAGGCCGTTCTCTATTGAGAGAAGGTCTGGGGTTGGGGTGAGGCGGAGGAACTCCTTGTTGGAGATGTGGAGGAGAGGAGCAAACCAGTGCTGACGTGGCCACCAGGGGGTGATCAGGATGCAATCCGTATTGTCTTGAATTATCTTGGCTATGACTGGAGATAGGAGAGGGAGGGGTGGGAATAGGTAAAGAAGGCCCGGAGACCATAGGAACAGAAAGGCGTCTCCTAGACAACCTGGGGATGCGTGAGGGCGGAGCCTTGCGCAGTAGAGAGGGCAATGTGTGTTTACAGGGGACGCGAACAGGTCTATCCTGGGAGTGCCCCATTTGTGGGTGAGAATTTTGAATTGTGCGTGATGTAGTTGCCACTCGTGGTTGTTCTTTGAGGACCTGCTTAGAGAGTCGGCAAGTATGTTGTCCTGGCCTGGTAGGTGGATGGCTGTGAGGAGGATGTTCCTCTGGATGCACCATTCCCAAATTCGTGTCGATATGGCTAGTAAGGTGTGAGAGCGTGTTCCCCCTTGCTTGTTGATGTAATATTTGACTGCAGTGTTGTCTGTCACAATTTGGAGTTTGCGGTTCGAAACGATGCGGACAAAAGCCCTGAGGGCCTTTTCTACCGCCATCATCTCGAGTGTGTTGATATGTAACTTTCGGTCCTGAGGGGACCAGTGGCCGCTCACTTTGAAACCTTTGAGGTGCGCTCCCCAACCCGCGTTGGAGGCGTCTGTCGTGAGGGACATGGACGGGTGAGGTTGGGTGAAAGACATACCCAATTGAACATTGTATTGCTTTGTCCACCATGAGAGGGAGTGGAGGACGGAGTGGGGTGGGTATAGGATGCGGGATTGAGATTCCCGTAGGGGGTCGAATGACTTGATGAACCATCTTTGCAGTGGCCTCATTTTTAGACGGGCAAATGGGGTTACATTTGTGGTAGATGACATGTGTCCAAGGATAGACTGGATAGCCCAGGCCGAGGCTCGACGGGATTGTTGGAGGTTTAGGATTGCTTGCTGAAGGTTGGCGAACCGGTCGTCTGGAAGGAAGGCCTTTTGGAGGGTGGAGTCTATGACGGCTCCGATGAACTGGATTCGTTGGGTTGGGGTGAGATGGGATTTTTCCTGGTTCACAACCAGACCCAAGTCCTGTAAGAGAGATAAGGTGTAATGAATATCGTTGCACAGTTGCGTTTTTGATATAGAACAAAATAACCAGTCATCCAGGCAAAGAAAAACCAAGATGTTTTGTTGGCGGAGGTGTGCCACTATGACAGACATGCATTTTGTGAACACTCTGGGTGCGGTGGACAAGCCAAATGGGAGAGAGTTGAACGAGAAGTGTTTGTCTTGTACTGCAAAGGTCAGGAACCTGCGATGGGAGTTCCTAATTGAGATATGGAAGTAGGCATCYYGTAGATCCACCGTCGCTAGCCACGCTCCCRGTGGAATGAAGGGTAGTATGTTAGGAAGTGTAACCATGCGGAATTTGCGTGGTGTGATGAAGGTATTAAGCCTACGAAGATCTAGGATGGGGCGTAGTCCCCCGTCCCTCTTGTCTATTAGGAAGTATCGAGAAAAAAAGCAGGTGTCGGTATTGTGTGTGGGGTTGGGAGATATGGCGCMCTTTTGAAGGAGCGAGTGTACCTCTTCCCAAATCTCCTGGGAGGGTTGTGTGAGGAGGACCTTTCCAACAGGTGGGTATGTGTCAAACTCTATCGCATATCCTCTGTGAATTATGTCCAAAACCCAGGCATCTGTGGTGATAGATTGCCATGCTGGAAGAAACGGCTGTAGTCTATTGAAGTATGTGAATGGTGGTGTGTGTATGGAAGGATGAGTGGTAATGGTTAGTGATGTGCTAAAAATGACGTTTATTGTTATTGGAGGGTCTGGTACCACGGTACTGACCTCTGAAAGGAAGCTGAGGCCGTCTCGGGGCTGTAGACTGGGTGTAAGATCTCTGTCGTCCTCTGTAGAAGGGGGTGTTATAAGGTCTGTTGTAGTAATGAGGGCGGTAGTAATATGAGCCCCATCGTTGGCGTTGGTAAGAGTGAGGTTGTTGGTCATATTTGAAGACCGTTTGTTTCATTTTATGAGAATGCTCGAGTTGTGAATCAGTCTCAGRGTTGAAAAGTCCTGCTTCGTCCATRGGCAGGTTTTCGATGAGGTTGCGTTGTGATTGAGAGAGGATAGCAGCCCTTAGCCAGGCATGGCGGCGAAGGGCCACCGAGCCTGCAATGAGTTTGCCAGCAGTGTCTGCTGTATTTCTTGCAAGATCCTTTTGTAAAGATGACAAAAGTAGGGCTTCTTGCTTAAAAGCCAGAGCCAGTGGCTGATTGGCTGGGGGTAACAGTTCCAGGTAGGATGATATTTTGTTCCATAGGGCGGTTTGATATACACTCATGTAAACCCCATAGTGAGCCATGCGTGCAAACAAGCATGCTGAGGAATAGAATTTCTTGGCCATAGAGTCAAGTTTCCTTCCCTCTTTATCAGAGGGGGAAGTCTGGTTTGTTTGGACAGGCTTTGGTTGAGCATCAGTTACAATGGAGTTTGCTTTAGGCATTTTAGAAAGCCATGAAGCTGCAGAGAGATCAATACGGTATAAATTTTCTGCCCTTTTGGGAGTTGCCGGGATCATAGCCGGGGCAACTCCAGTATTTTTCAAGATTTTTAGTAAAAAGGGTAAGGTGGGCAACACAGTAGACGTGGGCTGTTGTTGTTCAGTAGAAGTAAAGCAGGGTTCTACCACAGTGTCTGTGGGTTCAGGTGTAGCCAGATTTAGGGTCCTAGCTAGCCTTATTAGCAGGGCAGAGAATTTTTTAAATTCTTCCAAGTTCTTGGGAGAAGGGTCAGGGTCTGGGAGGGGTTCCTGTATAAGTGGAGTCTCATCTGTGGATTCCAAGTCCACTGTCTCTATTTCTTGGTGAGCCTGAATGAGGGGGTCTTGGAGTGGTTGGGGGGGGGTCTGGAGCAATGTGTTCTTCTGGAGGATGAGAAAGTGTGGCTGTAGGGCCTGCCTGTGGAGGTTGTGGGTATCCAAACTGGGGTGGATAATGGGCACTGTAGTCCTTGGTGGGGTTGGGGGGGGGGGGATAGTAGAAGGGGTACATTGGGTAAGGAGGAGGGGGAGGGTAGAGGTGATAAGGGTAATCCTGTGGGCCATAGGGGTGATATTGCTCATGAAGTCTAGCCTTTTTGGAAGGGTGGGGGCTAGGAGAGGGATGAGGGGAAGGGGAGAGAGAGCGCTGGCGGCGGCGCGGAACGCGCGCTGCAGAAGCTTGCTGTTCCGAGGGAGGAGTCTCCCTCGGTACCGGCGAATCTGGGCTGGGGGAGGGAGGAGGAGATGGTTGGGAGGAAGGGAGGGGTGGAGGAGAAAGGTCCGTAGTGGGTTCAGTTTGCAGTGGATCCAGGAGCTCCAGCGGGGGAAGGTAGGAAGGATCCTCCAAATGGAGCAAGGAGGGAAGGGGATCCTGAAGCTGGGTGACGGAACCGGAGAGATGGGGCATCGGTTCCAGAGTAGGGGGGCTCAAGGGCTGCTCGCCAGTGAGTTGCCGTCCCTTTTTTTGCTTTGAGGCTTTCTCTTTTGTTTTTGTCGCCCTCGCAGCTTGTTTTGAGGGCTTGGATTTTTTTCTCGGCGGCTCCGCTGGGGAAGCGCTCGCCTGGCCCGGGTCTCGCCTATCTCCAGCACGTGGAGAGGAAGGCTGAGGGGGCTCTTGGGTTGGGGAGGAATGGGAGGGGGCAGAAGGAGCCTGGGGAGCCAAAGCGCGCTCATATAGCAGCGCTTTCAAACGGCTATCTCTGCCTTTGCGGGCTCTAGTTGTGAAGCTCAGGCAAATCTCGCATGACTGGAGATTGTGAGCCTCTCCTAAGCATAATAAAAATTAAGAGTGTTTATCGGCCTCGGGGAGGGTAGCCCCGCAGGCCGAGCAGTTTTTGAAATAAGGAGAAGACATGCTTAGCCTGTGATCAAAGAGTAGTCAGCCAGTCCGAGTCGGGGATGGAGAAGACGGAGGTAAAGTGAAAACAGTCCTTAAATCAGCCGGTAGAATGGAGAGAGAGAGAGAACGTTCCGAGATGCTGCCTGATTAGCGCGGAAAAAGGGACTAGAGCTCACCCGCACGCGGCGGGATATATATACGAGGGGGCGCAGCCGGTAGAATGGAGAGAGAGAGAACGTTCCGAGATGCTGCCTGATTAGCGCGGAAAAAGGAACTAGAGCTCACCCGCACGCGGCGGGATATATATACGAGGGGGCGGGGAGGGGGGCGGAGCCTCAAAATAATCATTTTTTTATTTCATCAAACTTAGAATGTTCCGGATTTCTGCGCATGCGCGAAGGGAAACCCATAGGTGTGGATTTCGCAGAGGACACGAAGAAATGTTCCGGATTTCTGCGCATGCGCGAAGGGAAACCCATAGGTGTGGATTTCGCAGAGGACACGAAGAATAAATAAAGAAATTTACAGGGACATATGTATGTTAAAAGTGAAGAAAATGGAAAAAAATATGAAACATATGAAGTTCAAGCCAAGTTACAGACAAGATAGTTTCTGCAGATTTGTTTTTAAGTTGAATGTGTATGTAAGTTGGAACAAGTTCATTTTTAAGTGTAACTCCTGCCACATATATATGGCATTTGTTCTGCTGTCTATGCCACTGCTCAGAAGATTTCATATCACTTTCTGTCCCTGTGACAACTGGATTTTGAAAAATTGGTATGTTTTTGAAACAAACACCTTTTCCCCATGACAACTCTTTCAGGAGTGAATTTCCCTCCCTCGGGGTAGATTTATCTCACTTGCTGTTGTTTCAGCCCTGGTCTTAACTATAAGTCATATGCAAGTTGGATGTCTGTAACTTGGGGACTGCCTGTCTACATGGCTTTTGAGTATATTATGAACATTAGAAATTGAAATCATCTTCCTTGTTTTTCCCAGTACAGAGTAAGAACTTCTTTTCATCTAGCCCATATGGAACTGAATGTTTCTTGCCTTACACCTGGCACTTCCTATTCATTTACTGATGCACTTCCAAAACCAACACGCAAGCAAGCAACATGCAGCAGAAATTATACATCCTACTTCCCTACAGTACAATGACACAAGGGGCTTACTATGCTGGACTGGCTTACTAATCAACTGTTTTGTTTTTGTAGTTACACTAATCTGTTCCCCTGCATCCTCTGGCATGCCCGGAATTGTTGAAAGAAGCAGGGCATTCTCATATTTGTAAAAGGCACGGGGAAAGTAAAAACAAAACCAGACTGGTGATAGACTTTCCAACTCATCAGAATAGGCTTATCTTGATTATTTGAAAGGTGTAGTAGAAATGTGGGAGAGATCTGTACACAGAGTGCCCTATAGGCCAGAGGACAGGGGCACTCATGCCTGGCAAGCAGATTTGTGGACTTGGACAGAGGACCCATGTGGCATCTTATCTACAGACCAATCAATCTGGAGTGAAACCGAGGTGCAAGAAGAGAATAAGAAAGGTACAGATCTTGATAGGCTAAATGAAACTCTTGAATCAAAATTTTCAACTCTGGCTCCAATGAGAAATGGTAATGTTACCACGATGTAGCACTATTAAGTGAATCATAACAACAAATAAATGATTTCATACACAAACACATACACCATCATCATTAAAATTAACATCAGTACATACATGCACACATTCAATTACCTCTATGCTAAAATATCCTCTGTCTACATAGTCACCAAGGAACAGGTATCTTGTGTTAGCAGGTGATCCTCCCACTTCAAATAGCTTCATTAGGTCAAAGAATTGGCCATGAATGTCACCACACACTGCAATGAAAATGCTGATGATTAAAGAATTAAAGTGAATTTTGGTGGAATAAAACAGCCAAATTGAAAATAACAGTAAATCAGACAAAACCCTATGCACTGCATAGCAAGATTAGCATAATGAAGATCATCACCTGCAGCTTACCTATATATGAACTAGAACATCTCATGAGATCTGTTTTTCAGCTCCTAATCAACCTTTACTGAACAAGACCTGTGCCTAAGGCCAATTGATAGACCCAGCTAGAGTAAACCTATGGAACCAGTGGAATTTAACCTTGCTTTACTTACCAAGTTCCAACTGGTTTAATAGCACTTGGTTTTGGGCCTTTCTCTCTTAATCTTGTTACTGTTTTTCCAACTTTCCCTTCCCCAGAGCCACATGAAGGAAGGTTCACACACCAATGATAAACAGCTTTGAAGGCGGCCAACTCTGCTGATCACATCACACTTGTTCTGTGCCACACAATAATGTAAAGCAGCACCCAAAACAATCTCACTATTTGTGTGACTGCATTACCGATTCTACAGCCAAAGCTGAACTAAGATTATTTTGTAGTGTCATCCTGCATCCTTCAATGGTGGGTAACAGAAACAGCCATCACCTTTAGGTAAGGTAGGCAGTGGTGGCTGGTGGCACCCTACAGGGAATTGACTCTGGCTTTTATGTGAATTTTAAAGAGTGCTGAATTTACTTAGGGACAGAGTTCAGCAATCTGGCTAATTTCTTTCAGGTTTAATGCCAGGAGTGGATTTAATGAGATCCTAACAGAATGCCACCAGCTACCTAAAGCTTTAACTTCTGCGGCCAACTTGTTTCTATGTTGCAACCTGCTCTCAGAAAATACCTAGATTTGGGACAGAGGGAAAGGTATTAAAGACTAAAGTATTTATTAAAGAGAAATGTTTTAATTTGGTGCCAAAAAGAAACCAGTACTGATGTCATGCAGGCCTACATTCCAAAACCAAGATATCAAAGTAGAGAATACCTTCTTCTCAAGCTTTCGCATAGAAACTTATATTTCGACTGGTGGGTCACTGAGGGTGTCTGTTCCATCAGATCATAAACCTCGGACAGACATATATAGGAAGAGGAACTCTTCCGCACATTAATATTTTGGATAATTTAGGGCTTTAAATGTCATCAACACCTGGAATTCAGGCCAGAGGTGTATTAGCTGTGAGTGCAGTTCCTCTAAAATCAGTATTGTGCTCTTCTGACTAAAGTGCATTGCAATAATCCAATTGGGAAGCAGTGGTCATATTATCTCTGTGCAGGAAAGGTCATAGCTGCCCTTAAACCAAGTCTATTTCTCCTCCTGTCTCAAAGATAAATTCAAAACACATCTGTTCTTTTAGATGGTGCAACAGCATCCAGGGCAGGTCACCTACCCAATCCCCAAATCTAAAAAAACACTAATCAAGAGAGATACTACCTTACCAGGATTCAAATGCTATTTTATTAGCAACTGTTATAGGTACTGGCCTACAACTGGTACCTCACTGCCAATGGCAAGAGAAGTGAAATTGATGCTCTCCAACCCCAAATCTCCTACTGATCTCACCTAACATCAGCATATAAGTAAACGGGATGGAGGAAACAGAATGGAATTTCGTGAAAACCCGGAGTTTAAAGACTGTGGTGCTTTACACTCCCTGAAACTAGTGCTGTAGAAACAGTGAGTCCACTTCTTATCCAAGAGAACTGTTTAAGGGCAATATTGTAATCAAAGGTAACATAAATTTTCAAGAGCTCAAAAAAACACCAATAGGGCAGGACTCTGTGTATCTTCTACTTGGAGTACAATGAGGAATACTATCTAAATATCTGAAACTAGATTGAAATAGGGCAATGCAATCTGTTCCCTTAAAGAATATCTGCAGCTGTCTAGTCATCATACACCCAAAGACACTGTCCAAAACACCACAGTTATCAAAGCCTGCTAACAGTGAAGCCTTTTTATGAAGACTTTGTCACCTGTCCTGATTACAATTTACTCTTCATCCTCTATCTAGCAATAAACAATGCAATAAAGACTGTGAGGAATGAAATTCTGTTCTAGCTGACCCTACTGTAACTGGATTTGCCTGCTTACAACAGTGCAGGAATACAGCAGCTGCCTCCAGAATCCATTACTGAGCATGTGTGAATAGTAAATCAGAGAAGGGGGGGGGGAGCAGCTAGATTTGGCTCATTAAGTTACCTCCAACATATTAAAAAGCATAGATTTGAATATTCAGCCACCAAACTGGAAATTATAAAAAAGTGGAAGGCAAGAAAAAAATCTCCCTGGATGCATTCTAGAAGACATTTTCAAGAGGTTTCTAGACGGTTCATTTTTTACATATCTACCTAACTTAGTAGTTTGAGTTCACATGTGTATACTCCCTAGTTTAAAAAAACATTAACTGTAATATACTGTACTTTTCCTGATTAAACTATTCCTGTTCTTTGCATGATATTTCTGCCTCTCATGCCAAATTTTATATTAAAATATTGCCCACGGACATAGGTACTTGTTAACTATGGTGGAATCTATATTAATGATAGGACTCTCAATACCTTTGGATCAAAGGAGGTGCTGTTCAGCAGAGGACATGGTGTGGATTCTTTCAATGATAGGCATTTCCTTTTGATAGGACAAAGCACTGACCACTATCTGAACACGCCCAACCAATTCACCTTTACTTTGCTTTATCAGCCAGGATGGAAAAAGATCGTGCTTGAATATGGTGGAATAGAATGATTCAAACATACATGTTCATATCATCATGCTGCAGCAACTGAAACTCAAAAGATACCTCACCAGATGGAACAAAGGAACTCTGTAATAGCTACATCAGCTATTTAATGACTGTAAGTCACCTTCTCCTGTGAATTTCTTCTAGGAGACAGTCAAGGGCTCCATTCTTGGTCTCTTTAAAAATTAATCCCAACAGGAGCCTAATGCTTAGTGTCTTTGGATGTTTACATTTAACCATATAATATAAAATGACCAGCACGTTCAAAGGAAATACAGAACACAAAATTTTCCAATGCAATCATTTTTCTTACATTTCAGCATCTATTGCTTATGTGTCTGCCAGCATCCCACACGTTACTATCTAGAGCAGCTCTAATCGCCAAAAAATTATGCCCTGCAACTTAAAAGTAGGTCTTTGACAAGCATTTCAAACAAAAGAGTAAATCTACAAAAAAAAACCAACAAAAAACCAACAAACAAGAGCATCTCATCTGAATGGTTGCGATAAGGATCAGTAAACATAAAACTCCTCAAAGCCTGTTACAAGTTTATTTCAGTTTCTAGAGCTTCCATTTCCCTACTTTCCGTGTGCCACAGTCCAGTAATGTACTCTGTAACAAGATGAAGATCCCAGCAGTTTCTTTTTGTAATTGGTATATGAAAAACCAATCAGAGAATCTTAAATGAACTGGCGATTTGCTTATTATTTCCATCATGTTGTGTGTGCTGCTTCCTTTTTCCTTGTCCCAAAATTTGGTAATTTCCCAGTCCTGCTTCAGTGTAAGACTGATGAAGTTGTTTGTGCTATCAAATCCCCACAAATCTCCTAGTACCCTCTCCCAGGCGGAAATGAATGCATATTATTAATTTTTCACTGGGAATCATAGGACTGATATACTAGTTTTGTTTACATAAAGATTTGCTGACAGGGTCTGTAAAGAACTAGATATCTGTCATTTTATGGGTGCTGCAGAGAAGAAATCCAGACATCTTTGAGTTATGTCCTCTTGCATCAGTTCTAGAGGCATTTTTAAAATGAAGAAAACATGCTAAGATCCTAACAGCAAAGAAGAAACTTAACAGGGAGATAAAAGATAGATTATAAATTAAACAGTGAGATCCTCAAAAATTCTGGTAGGAGAAATCAGTGCATTAAACAGAAGGACAAGGTCTTGCGGTTCCTACCCATGAAACTATGACAGAAGGGAATCCAAAAGATCATGCTTCTCTACACACCAAAGGATTCAAAGTGAGAATTACCACTATCTGTCACCCCTTTTTCATCTGAATCTCTGATTCAGATGGAAAGGAGGAAGTTGCCAGGAACCTGTAGCTCCTTATGCTGTTGGTCTCTCTGAGTCCAAGAAGCCAGGGGCTGAGGGACTTACTCCCCAGGAGAAAGTTGCAGATGTCAAGGATGCATTAGTATCATTCACTGAGAGGCAAAGATAGATTGCATTGTTCCCAGCAATTGTTAAATAGAAGACACTGACCTAATTGGGACTCTAGAAGCCAGGGGCTGAGAGACTTACTCCCCAGGAAAAAGTTGCAGATGTCAAGGATGCATTACTATCATTCACTGAGAGACAAAGATAGATTGCATTGTTCCCAGCAATTGTTAAACAGAAGACACTGACCTAATTAGGGACTCTATATCTTAAAACAGCTGACCTTAAATATCCCAGCCATTTCCTGACAGCTTTGTTGTTTCCATCCTTCATGGAGACCAGCAGTAGGCAGGTCTCCATATCCATAGATTCAACATCCACAGATTCTACCACCCATGGTTTGCTTTATTTATTTAAAAAACCCAAAAAGCAAAGCTTTGATTTTGACGATACTATTTTATTGTGCCATTATACATCATGGGACTTCTGCATCCATAGATTTTGGTATCCAGAAACCAAATCCCAGCAGATACCAAGGACCAACCACACTGTTTTCCCGACTTTGGACTGGTGTAATTTCCAAATCTGTTTTACTTTTTACTGCCTTTGTGAATGTGGACTACTGATGTTCTCAACTATGCCTGGACCAACAGTATTACTTCTCCATTCTGATTAATACCATAACTATTCCAGATGGAATTAATTCTTTGACAGCTCTCAAACTCCAACAATCTGAAATGACCCAGCACTGCAGTACCAGAACCATGGCCAGAATGGATACATCCTGCTCAAGAACATTTTGTCACATCATTAACTAAATGCTAGGAATTTTCAAATGCCTTTGATAAAAAGGAGACTGACAGGTTTTCCGCACACTACCCATATGACTACACAATCGATCTAGTCCTTGGAACTCCATTACATTAGGTTCCATCTAATACCTATCAGAGCCAAAATTTGCCATTCTATGGGACTTCCTGGGAGGAGGGAGGAACATGTGCTGAGGATATATCTGACCTTTGAAATCTCCAGTTGAGGCTCTTGTCTTTTCTGTGATGATATGTGGACAGCATTGACTATACATCTATTTCAAAGCCCTCAACCAAGTCACCATACAAAATTGGTACCTGCCTTTGATTTCAGATACTGTCAGAGTGGCCGAATTATGCTAAAGTTTGCATGAAAATGAGACCTCATAGAAACCTATAATCTTGTCCAGATCTTGATCTGGCGATGAATGAAAGACAGTATTCCAGAACATAGTCATTTCCTTTGGGTTATGCAATGCCCCTGCCATTTTCCAACCGTAGCAACATCCAGACCTTGGACAATCTGTGTTGATGAAACCAATGCTTCTAACATGGCCATAGGGAGAGAGGTTTGAATATACAATCATTTCCTTTTTCCTCATAAACGAATGAAAAATACAATTTTGTCAGTTTGTACTGTTAAGGTATTAAGAGGCTGCCACTGAAACATTCCTCCATGCATTGCAGTTTCAAATATGCACCTGTAATAGGAGCTTCAACTTCTATCATAGTCTTCTCTCTTCTTAAAATTGCAGCACCTTCATTGATGATTTTAAGTGCAATCTCTTCATCTACCCGACCTTCTTTTATTAGGTGGTTCTTCAAAATATCAACCCGAGGTTTTCCAGCTGTATCAAACACTTCTTCTGATGTTAAACGATGTGTTGGTGGAAAAGGAACAGCTGAAAATGACAGAATGTAAGTATCAGTTACAAAGATTATCTGAAAAACTATTCTCAGCATAATTTTAATGATGATGATGATGATGATAAATTTATTTCTTACACACCTCTCTCCTTGGCTTGAGGGGGTCACCGCACAGTCAAAAACACACGAACATTGCAAAACATTTATGAAAACACATATTAAAACGCAGTTCTATAAAAGATACACATTAAAACGTATTTCTATAAAATACATATTAAATACACTGGACAGAGATTAACACACAGGACACGAGTTTAAAATTCATGCTTAAAACTGGCTGGGCAGGCAACATATGAACTTTTAAGGGACATGGTAAATTTGGATATACAAACGAGGTAGATGGATTAAGGCATGCTTTGCAACTCTCCGACACTAAAAGTTTGAGAACCCCTGATCTAGAATACTTACATGAAATTATGATGCACCTTTTCTAATTTATTATAACTTCAAATTTTCAAATTTATCAACTTTGCAGATATAATGTTTTATCTAAATATAAATCTAAAGATGTAGACATTTGACTGTAATATCAAGGTATTGATGACATACAGACATCAGTCAATGATGGAGTCAAAGAAAAAGACCAGTACAGTGCACTAGGACTGCGCAGTGATACTGCTCGGGACCACTGATGTGGCATTTCAGAAAATGATTCACTTCTGCTTGGACCAGTTCAAAGCCGGCCCATTCAATTTGGCCTTGAATCTGAATTGGGATTTGAAAACCTAAAGGTTAATTCAAAACAGTCTTTGTTAGAAATTGTTTACATTTGCAGACACATCCCAAAAAAGGAAGAAGTTATGACTGCCAAAATGCAGATAAATTTGGATAATTTTTTTTTAAAAAGCTTTCTGCTAATGCCTTTAGATGTTTATGTTACAGAAAAAAGAAACACCAATAACTTATATCTTGGAACTTGATGAAATCTGCAAAAATGGTTGCTCATTCTATGAGAGGAATTTGTCAAGAATGAGATGAAATGGTGGATGGATTGATAACATCTTCTGGAAATCTACAATATGTACATACTCTGTATTTACAGAACAGGAGGAGAACTTGTGCCCCTCCTGTGAAGTTAAGTCAAATTTCCACCAGCCTCAACCAGATACACACCTTTTAGAGATGCATCGTTTCACAATATAGTAATTCAGTTTCACCAGGAATTATGGGGAATCAGCTTTTTTGATCTGATTAGACATAGTATGCAGCACCTATATGATCCCTCGACCTCAGTGTACATACACAGATACGATGGAAGGGGAATATATAGTGCACCATTGTAACTGGCAGGAAAAATGATTCCACCATAACATTAGGAAGAACTTCTTGATGGTAAGAGCTGTCTGAAAGTAGAATGTGCTGCCTTGGAGTGTGATGGAGTCTCCTTCTTTGGTGGTTTTAAAGCAGAGGTTGGGTGACCATCTATCGGGGGTGCTTTATGTGTTCCTGCATGACTGGGGATTACACTGAATGGTCCTTGTGGTCTCTTTCAACTATGATTCTACATTTACTGCATCAAAATGCATGCAAGTTGGTATTGTTTATTTCAGATAGACCGAGGAGGTTTCTCATTATGGGACCACAAAACGCAGCGTTGCCCAAACATGAATCAAGGAACATGAAAGGCACTGCAGACTACTTCAACCAGAGAAGTCAGCCATAGCAGAGCACCTGATGAACCAACCTGGACACAGCATATTATTTGAGAACACAGAAATGCTGGACCACTCTCACAACCACCATGTCAGACTACACAGAGAAGCCATTGAAATCCACAAGCATGTGGACAATTTCAACAGAAAGGAAGAAACCGTGAAAATGAACAAAATCTGGCTACCAGTATTATAAAAAACTCTAAATTTACAACAGCAAAACAGCAGAGGGGAAACAACCAGGCACATCTTAACACCTCTCATGCTGTATTTCCTCATCAGGCCATCATATGCTAATCAAGGTGGTCAGTTGAAACATTCACACCTAGCTCCAACAGACAAGAGTCCTTTGTCCCACCCTGGTCATTCCACAGATATATAAACCCCTTTTTTCCCAATTCCAACAGACCTCACTACCTCTGAGGATGCTTGCCATAGATGCAGGCGAAACGTCAGGAGAAATGCCTCTAGAACATGGCCATATAGCCCGAAAAAACCCACAAGAACTGAATAATTTCAACCCTTTCCCTATTCCCTTATTATCTAAAATAAAAAAAATACTTGGACAAAAAAAGAATTCTGGGTGTTGAAATCCAAAACACCTGGAGGGCCCAAGTTTGCCCAGGCCTGCTGTAACCAATCTGGTTGTAATATAAATAGCGTTACAAATTACCTAAGTGATATTATCTAGCATCAAAAAACAAACAATGCCTTTTTCAAATAACCCAAGCTAGTGTTTAATCTAAATTACTTGGAGGAAAAAAAAAAGGCCTCCCTAAGCGTTGCGTGAGAGGCCTTTGCGAGGCTGGGTTGCACTGCCTGCTCTTGCTGAGGCGCCCTAGAAGAAGCTCTCCTTGGCCTGGCCAGGATTCTGTGCCACCGAAGAAGGCGCTCTCCTCAGGCCCAGCCCTGAGGGCACAGGAGATGATGCTCACGCACCGCGCGAGGGTTTCCCTCTCTCCTTCTCGCCCTCCCTCCCTCCTTCCCCGGAGGCGGGCCTGGCGGGGCCGAGACTCACACTTGACGGCGCGCTCTCCGGCCCCGGGCAGCGCCCCCAGCAGCAGCGCCCGCGCCCCTTCCTGGGCGGACATCATGCTCCTCGGCCTGGGCCTCCCGTTCCGCCTCCGCGAGAGGAGGCGCAGGAGGAGGAGGAACCCCCGCCTACAGCAACATGGCCGCCGAGCAGGAGCGCGAGGCACCGGCATGCACCGCGCTCGCCCCGCCCCCTCCCTTCGCGCGACCCCCTTCGCGCCCATTTTTGAGGGAACGTTATTTAGTTCAGTCAGGCGAAGGCAGTCTGAAGAAGCAAGGAGGGAGGGCGGCCTCTGCGGCCTGGCCTTGCAGAGCACCCCAGAAAGGCCCTTCGGAAACTGCTTGGGCTCCGAATGTGAGGACGGGTATGACCCCCCTTCGTTCACACTTCAAAGCCTGACGGCCATGCAAAGCCCCGGATGAAATTAAAAAGAGGCAACGGCCCAGGGCCTAGAGGTGCAGAATTCACCCCCCAGGCCAGATTACCTGTATCATCACCTGAATCATGCCCTGAATCTGAATTCCTATATTACATTACTATATTTTAAAGTTAAGATCCTGTTTAATTGCTCTGTTTCCACGCTATTTGCGACGCTACTATACATTTCTATCCACCTATTTAATCACCCTATCCTTTTAGAGGGGACATGGTTTTAAAAAGGGAATTTTCAGAGATGTTCCCAATGCCCATATGTCAGTGTTTCTCAACCTTCCTAATGCCGCGACCCCTTAATCCAGTTCCTCATGTTGTGTTGACCCCCAACCATAACATTATTTTCGTTGCGACTTCATGACTGTCATTTTGCTCCTGTTATGAATCAGAATGTAAATATCTGATAGGCAGGATGTGTTTTCATTCACTGGACCAAATTTGGCACAAATACCTGATAGGTCCAAATCTGAAGACGGGTGGGGTTGGGGGCGGGGTTGGTTTTGTCATTTTGCCCTTGTAGTTGCTGGGATTTATAGTTCACCTACAATAAAAGAGTATTCTGAACTCCACCAACAGAACTCCCATGACCAAAATAAAATACTGGAAGGTTTTGGTGGGTTTGGTGGACATTGACCTTAAGTTTGGGAGTTGTAGTTCTCCTACATCCAGAGAGCACTGTGGACTCAAACAATGATGGATCTTGACCAAACTTGGTACGAATACTCAATATGCCCAAATGTTAACTCTGGTGGAGTTTGGGGAAAATAGAGCTTGATATTTTGGAGCTGTAGTTGCTGGGATTTATAGTTCACCTGCAATCAAAGAGCATTCTGAATCCCATCAACAATAGAATTGGGCCAAACTTCCCACACAGAACCCAGAACCCCCATGACCAACAGAAAATGTGTTTTCTGGTGGTCTTTGGCGACCCCTCTGACACCCCCTCACGACCCACCCAGGGGTCCCGACCCCCAGGTTGAGAAACGCTGCCATATGTCATGATTTGCTGCCATATTGGCCTATTTCTGCAGTGGATCTATGTTTACAGAAAATGCTGATTGTTTGAGAAATCAGCGCTCCAAAGAAGTAGTTACTATTCAAGGATAACAGTATATCTGAACAAAACCAGCTAGGTGATGGCTAGTTAGAATCCCCAGGTTCCCCAGTCGCTCTGAAGCCATGTTTGCAACAGAATAACAGATAAGATACAGTCATGGTCAGAGAACAATGGACTATAGTTATGTTATAGTTGTGCCATTGTTAGGATCCCACGTGTGCTATAATGTCAATCAAAATCATAAACAACTAATGAACAACTGCATAGCTAGCTTAGACCAATGAAATGATTTGTCTTTGGGAACCAATGAAAATGTATATTCCATTTACTATAAATGCTCTGCAGCCCCATTGGGGGTTGTGACAAACCCTTTGATTGCACCCCTGTATGCTTGTTTGTCGTTATTGCTATGGCCACGCAATAATAAATAGTTTTTGCAGTTTAAAGGATTCAACTTTTGTGGTGTCCATCCTTGCCCTCCCTATTGGAAAGGGGGCTTCTGCCTTTTGGGAAATATTTTGGTTTAGTTGCCCCTACAAGAGAAGCCTCCCACAAGGATGATAAAAACATCAAATCATCCAGGCATCCCCCTGTGCAACGTCCTTGCAGACGGCCAATTCTCTCACACCATAGAATCATAGAATCAAAGAGTTGGAAGAGACCTCGGCCATCCAATCCAACCCCCTGCCAAGAAGCAGGAATACTGCATTCAAATCACCCCTGACAGATGGCCATCCAGCCTCTGTTTAAAAGCTTCCAAAGAAGGAGCCTCCACCACACTCCGGGGCAGAGAGTTCCACTGCTGAACGGCTCTCACAGTCAGGAAGTTCTTCCTCATGTTCAGATGGTATCTCCTTTCTTGTAGTTTGAAGCCATTGTTCCGCATCCTAGTCTCCAGGGAAGCAGAAAACAAGCTTGCTCCCTCCTCCCTGTGACTTCCTCTCACATATTTATACATGGCTGTCATATCTCCTCTCAGCCTTCTCTTCTTCAGGCTAAACATGCCCAGCTCCTTAAGCCGCTCCTCATAGGGCTTGTTCTCCAGACCCTTGATCATTTTAGTCGCCCTCCTCTGGACACATTCCAGCTTGTCAATATCTCTCTTGAATTGTGGTGCCCAGAATTGGACACAATATTCCAGGTGTGGTCTAACCAAAGCGGAATAGAGGGGTAGCATGACTTCCCTGGATCTAGACACTATGCTCCTATTGATGCAGGCCAAAATCCCATTGGCTTTTTTTGCCGCCACATCACATTGTTGGCTCATGTTTAACTTGTTGTCCACGAGGACTCCAAAATCTTTTTCCACTCGTACTGTTCTCAAGCCATGCATCCCCCACCAGAAGCGACTTGCAGTTTCTGAAGTCGCTCCTGACACGACCTGAATCATGCCCTGAATCTGAATTCCTATATTACATTACTGTATTTTAAAGTTAAGATCCTATTTAATTGCTCTGTTTCCATGCTATTTCCTATGCTACAGGCATATAGCCGGGGGGGGGGGGCTTGAGGGGCTTCAGCCCCCCCCCCCCCCGAAATTCTCAGGGTGGTCCGTGAGAAGGCCTTACTGGTACATTATTTAAACTGTTATGTTTATTCATATCATGATCTGATCACCATGCTCAATATATCCCATATGCATGGGGTATTGGGATAATGATACAAAAGGTTTGCTAGGGTAGACCCTCAGCCCCCCCCCCCCCCCGAATCAAAATCCTTTCACAGATATGGCTATTTACTTTCAGAGTCCCCAATCCTTTAACCCAGGGGTCCACAAACTTTTTAAACAGAGGGCCAGGTCACAGTCCCTCAAACTGTTGGACGGATTATAATTTCAAAAAAACATGAATGAATTCCTATGCACACTGCACATATCTTATTTGTAGTGCAAAAACACTTTAAAACAATATAATAATTAAAATGAAGAACAATTTTAACAAATATAAACTTATTAGTATTTCAATGGGAATGCTTTTGGCTGTTGAGATAGGATTGTTGTTCTTGTGTGCTTGCAAGTCGTTTCAGGCTTAGGTTGGCCCTAAGCGAGGGCCAGGTAAATGACCTTGGAGGGCCGTATCCAGCCCCCGGGCCTTAGTTTGAGGACCCCTGCTTTAACCAGTTCGTATAGTGGCCTCTTCTCCCCCTCCAAAATTAGTCTGCTTTTGCTCTTGATGCTTGTTCATTATTGTTGAAGGCTTTCATGGCTGGAATCACTAGGTTCTTGTGGGTTTTTTTGGGCTATAGGGCCATGTTCTAGAGGCATTTCTCCTGACGTTTCGCCTGCATCTATGGCAAGCATCCTCAGAGGTAGTGAGGTCTGTTGGAATTAGGACAATGGGTTTATATATCTGTGGAATGGCTGGGGTGGGGCAAAGAGCTCTTCTCTGCTGGAGCTAGGTGTGAATGTTTCAACTGACCACCTTCATTAGCATTTGAAGGCCTACCTGAGCCTGGGAAAATCTTTTGTTGAGAGGTGTTAAGATGTGCCTGGTTGTTTCCTCTCTGCTGTTTTGCTGTTGTAATTTTAGAGTTTTTTAATACTGGTAGCCAGATTTTGTTCATTTTCATGGTCTCTTTCTTTCTGTTGAAATTGTCCACATGCTTGTGGATTTCAATGGCTTCTCTGTGTAGTCTGACATGGTGGTTGTTGGTGTGGTCCAGCATTTCTGTGTTCTCAAATATGCTGTGTCCAGGTTGGTTCATCAGGTGCTCTGCTATGGCTGACTTCTCTGGTTGAAGTAATCTGCAGTGCCTTTCATGTTCCTCGATTCATGTTTGGGCAATGCTGCATTTGGTGGTCCCTATGTAGACTTGTCCACAGCTGCATGGTACACAGTAGACTCCTGCAGAAGTGAGAGGATCCCTCTTGTCCTTTGTTGAACGTAGCATTTATAGCATAATGATTTGAGTGTCGGACTATTTGTATGTTGTGTTTCCTCATAAGTTCTATTTAGTGTTTTTAAAGTTGTTTTTGTAATTGTGATATATGATATTTTAATGAGTGTATCTGTTTTTTATGGCTGGAAACCGGGCTGAGTCCCTCAATGAGGTTGAGAAGCTCGGTATAGAAAACTGTGAAATAAATAAATAAATAAATAAATAAATAAATAAATATGCGGTCAGTGGTTCCCTTGGTGTATGGCAGGAACACTTTCTGGACTGTGGACTTTGCAGCTGTGGACAAGTCTACATAGGGACCACCAAACGCAGGAGAAATGCCTCTAGAACATGGCCCTATAGCCCGAAAAAAACCCACAAGAACCTTGTTCATTATTGTTTATGATGTTTTATGCTATTTTAACTTGTTATTGTACTGTTTTTAATTGTATGTTGCCTTAGGCTTGGCCCCATGTAAGCTGCCCCGAGTCCCTTCGGGGAGATGGAGGCGGGGTAGAAAAATAAAGTTGTTGTTCTACTTTTTCCGCTTCTCCTGCTCCCGCTTCTTCTTCTGCTGCTGCTGCTGCTTCTTCTTCTGCTGCTTCTCCTGCTGCTGCTGCTGCTTCTTCTGCTGCTGCTGCTGTCCAATTAAGGGACCCTCTTCTCCCTATTCTGGGCATCACTCGTGTCCAAGTATGATTGCCTTCCAAGTGTACTGCCTTGGCAGTGGGTCCGTAGTTCATTGTATTGAGAAAGCATGGGCAAACTTGGGCCCTCCGGGTGTTTTGGACTTCAACTCCCACAATTCCTAACAACCTCAGGCCCCTTCCTACTCCCCCTCAGCCACTTAAACTGAGGCCCTTAGGAATTGTGGGAGCTGGAGTCCAAAACACCTGGAGGGCCCAGGTTTGCCCAGGCCTGGTATAGACCTATTGTGGATCCGCAAGTCTACTAATAAAAACATCTAGATCCTTTCCAGATGTACTGTGTTCAAGCCTGGTGTCAACCATCCTATGTTTGCGCATTTCATTTTTCCCCCTAAGTGTGGTAGCTTACATTTATGCCTATTGAAGTTCATTTTGTTAGTTTTGTTCTAGCTTTCCACTTCGCCAAGGTCATATTGGGCTCTGATTCTGTCAGCTGAAGTATTACCTATCCCTCCCAATTTGGTGTCATCTGCAAATCTGATAATCATTTCTGATATCTAAGTAGTTTATGAAGATGCTAAGCAACATCTGACCCAAGCCAGATCCATGAGGCATGCACGAGTTACTTCTCTCCAAGAAAAGCAACCATTTGTGAAAACCTTGAGCTAGTTTTGTCAGCCAATTACAAATCTATCTAATAATTCTTGCTTACAAGAATATCACAGGAGACCTTGTGGAAACCCCTATTGATATCAAGATATACTTACATTAACAGCACTCCCATAATCTATCAAAGATGTAATGCTACCAAAAAAGAGGTAATTTGGTATGACTTTTTAGAAACCCATGTCAGCTTTGAATAATTCAATGTTCCTTTTTAAATACTGAATGCACAGAGCTTGTTAATGTGTTCGAGGACTTTTCCAGGAATTGACATTACTCTGACTGGTCAGAATTCATATTCTCTTTTTGGCTATTTAAAGAGAGGGATGCCCTCCAGCCAGGCATGTAGCTGGGGGAGGGGGGCTTTGGGGGCTTCAGCCCCCCCCCCCCCCAAATTCTCATGATGGTCTGCGAAAAGGCCTTGTATATTATTTAAACTGTTATGTTTATTCATATCATGATCTGATCACCATGCTCAATATATCTCATGTATGGCAGTATTGGGGTAACGATACAAAGGTTTGCTAGGGTAGACCCTCTTTCACTCAGACTCAGCCCCCCCCCCGAATCAAAATCCTGGCTGCGTGCCTGCCTCCAGCCTTCCAAGACCTCACCTAGTTCTGAGATTACACCTGTGTTTAGATACAGTTCCTTTTTAGAGGCATTCTTCTGTTCCCGAAGACTTGATTTCATTTACAGTGACATGTGATTTCTTTTTTACACCTTTACTTACCTGGGACTACAGACCTCTCACTGCATTATCTGTTCTATTTTCATGTTGGAGCATTGTTTTCCCTTTGGAAGAAGCCTGAGGAAAAGAAGGTATTGGGCAGTTCAACCTTCTCTGTTTCTGTTCATTTTCAGCATGTTTTCTACATAGATACTCCAACATTTCTTCTTTTTTCTCATGTTCTGGACACAGCCAAAAATCCAATTTTAATTATTTTATTTCCCCTAGTAACCAAAATTCATTCTGAGATTGAGCTTTTCTGATTCTTCGTACGTATACTGTTCATCTTCCTCTTCGGAGATTTCACCTAGCTGCTATTTCGTATGCATGCCTTTTAAAATACAAATTTAAGTTCATCTGAAAGTTCTCTATCTATCCACCCTTGTTTCTTTAGACATACCCTCCTTTTCTGCCTTATAGAAATTGCTTGAAACATTTAAATCTCTCACCATTATGAAACTCCCAGACATCACAAATTCCCTTACCTTTGAACATTTTTGATCATGTATTTCATGCAGTGTTTCCCTAAGTTGGCTTACATCATTCTTGAAGCCTAGAGGGTATATCTGTGTTTTTTTGTATAACAAATACCAAGAGGACTTCTTCACTCTCACCTAGAAAACATCCGTCCTTTATTGGAAGGCATTTCTATAATGTTGTACAATAACACAGTATTATAAAAGTATGCACTTTTATTTTAAAAAATTGCAGGTTTCGAAGTACTCATGGATTTTAACCCACACAGAACCTGTGGGTAATTCACCCTGCTACAGCAAGTAAAACTCCAGTTGCTGATGTGCTTACTGCATCTTTATACATACAGAGATTTAAAGATGTTCAGAGAAGTGGTTATTATTAGTCTAAAGACCAAGATAAGAATGGGTTTTTCATTGGGCATTTAAACTATTTTCTCTTTACATCACTTTTTTGAAATGCAAATGTTGTAATACATTTTTCATAGAACAAGGGTCAGACTACTTGATAGACCCAGACAATGATGGATCCAAATGATAAATAATTTAATTTCACAAGGATATAAACATTGCACGGAGATCTAAGAAATTTGGGGGGAGGGGTCTGTGCGTTTTTATATCACTTTCCTGGAAAACAAAATGAATTCACACACCACCTAACAAATATAACTATTTCATAGGTTTATTTGAAAAATACTTACAAAGACGAGTATGTCTGACTCTAAAATAGTTAGAGCAATTGTGTTTACAATGTTAGGTGTGCAGCTTTAACAGTCTTTGCAATTTATTCCACTGTTAGTCTGCTTTGAAAACGTTAGAGAAGGCCTGGTTTATACTCGAGCTATGCCTTCTTTCCACTTTATTAGCATCTACAGCAGTCACCAGTGCCTAACATCTCAGTCAAAATAAAAATACACATGCCTTATTAACCCATCAGCACTGACTGATTTTTAACTGTTTATCATCTAATAGGGGAAAAAACTGAAAAATGAACAGCAGGTTGGCATACATGTCTACCAGTATGATTTTATATGTAGTTTTTGAAAATGCAGCATTATGCCAACAGGGGTTTTCCCCTTCTATTTGTAAACCTTACCTTACTTCTGTTATTATGGAGCCTTCAACCATTTCCTTTGGAGAGAGGTTGAGAATGGAGATTCTGAAAAGTCTCATAAGACAGTGATTTGATAATACAGAAACACAAGTGCAATTAGTTTCCGCTTATTTTATATATATTATTAAAGACAAGGCTGGCAAAGAAACTGACTGAGGAAGAGCTTGCTGTCTTGCTATCAACTGCATTTCAGTCACAACAGTTCAGGCAACTTGTTTCAAAGATGGTTATCTTTGAAAGCTGAGACATTCTCAGCCACTACTGTGTAAGGAAGCAGCAGCTGTATGAGCTATCACCTTTCGGTGTATCTCAGAAGTGGATGAATAAGTTCCATCCATTGTGCACACTGGTAAAATTCTCCTTGCTCCGGGCTGTGGGGTATAACTATATTTCCTCCAGTCTTCATCTGGTGGCATGTCTACCCTTCGAGGACCTTGAGCCTTGGCATACTGGGGAGGTACAGGACAACCCTGGAAACGGCCCATGTCTCTTGAAGCCCCAGGTGATACAAATAAAGTACTATGGCCTATATCAGTGGGTGGCCTATGGTCAGTGGCACAAGCCTCTTCCTTTCCTTGCTGAAATGGCTGCTGAATGAAATGTTCTTGCAATCCTTTGCTTTTCTGAGCAGCATGTCCCCAATGTCCAGCTTGTCTGCCTGGTAGTGTTGCTGTTTGTCTGGCAGTGTGACTTATCTGTGGGCAGTGACCAGAGATGCTTGATGCTTCTTCGGTTCCTAAATGCGTATTAAGAAGAGTTTTCCGTCCTTGAGAAGACAGGCCCTGATGTTTGTAAATGAGGCTCCCATAGCTCAGTGCCAGACCTGGGTTGTCTTCACCTTGGAAAGTTTCACCCCTGTCAGGCACAGCCAGAATTTTTGGGATGTTCTTCTGATTTCCTGTGGAAAAAAACAGAATATAAATACTGTTTTTCCCCCCCACTCCAAACTGTTCGATAGACCTAATATATACCAATGGTGTATCTAGGACCTTACTAACAAAGCAATGTAAGTCCTTGTGTATTGATTATCACTAGCATTTATGTTTAATATTGTACTACTGTTTAGTCCTCCATTGTAATAACAGCCCAAGATCACTACTGTAAAAGCCACAAATACGTTAATCATGGCTGCGTTAGACCCATAATCTGCAATTCACTTCTCTAGAACATATATCTGAAAGTGATGAGGAACTACACAAACACAAAAGTGTTTGATGCCAAGAGATATGGCTACAACTCCTCGTCACAGGTAATCACCTGGATGATAGCATTAGCATGCTTGAGATAATTATATATCAAGAGATAAACACTGGGTCATATTCTGAGCACTCTGACTGCTTTGATGGATTTAGACTTTCCTAATTATCCCATTTTTCATTTTAAGAAATCTTCTAATCAACAAATCTCAAAGCAAATTTTAATAATTGCTTGTGATGTGCCAAAATCTCAACGAAGCTCAACCAAAACATTGCACTCAACAGTTGTTGAAAGTATTGTGTTTATTGCCCTGGGAAAAATAATTAATGGCACACCTTGTGCTTTCAACATGGCAAGAATAAAACTTTAGCCAGAGACAGGGCAGTTCTACTTTCCAGATACCAAGAAGGTTCATGACACTGATGGAGTAAAAATGGTGTTGACTTGTAGGTACAGCATTGTCTCTTTCCCTATTAGATAGAGCCACAGGACTGACTTAGACTTCAAGTCATATTGCAGTTATCCTTTACTCCTTTTTCTGCTTAAACCAATTCAGAATGGGATGCACTATGGATGGGGGATAAAATTGTGGAAATGGTAAATAATTCCTGATTTGCAGAAGTTGTAATTGGCAAACACTGGCTCCTGCAGTAGCAAAAGAGCAAGGAGCTGCACAAAGGTGAATAAACAGGCAGAGGGTCACATATGACTAAAACTGGGAAGGTAATCTGGGTGGAAGGAAGCTTGTCTGAGGAGAAGGATCTGTTTTCCGAGATGGAAATGATGTTACATCTTTAATTAGTCTCCCCTCACTTCAATGAAAAAAATTATTCACAATTAAACAGAGCAACTGACTTTTATTTATTTATTCTTTAAACTTATATGCCGCCACTCCCCTGGGGCTCGGAGCGGCTTACAAGAATAGCTACAATCTAACAAAGTTTAAAAGCAATTTAAAACAATTTAAAAACAACAGTATCAAACATTAAAAGCCTGTCTGAACAGGACTTTTGTAGAATGAAGCTCCAAACTGACAATGGGGGGAACGGATATAGTTTTTGTCAACTGAGAAACCCTTGAGAATACATATCTACAGACCAACCTATTCTCAATAATGCAATTTATAAAACATATCTCTTTAATAAATGATATCAGAATACTAAAAGATTTAATCAGGATACAACAGATGCACGAGATGAGCCATCTCCTAAAATTCTGTCAGCATTTTGATTGTGTAGTTCCTAGCTGGGGAAAGGGTCAACTTCTGCCCGTGGTTACTGACATATTCTCACACACAGCCCACAACTGGACCTCACATTAATGGCACTTTGCATTCCACTGTCTCCAAAGGATTTGTACTTATCCTAAATTTAGACTGCACATCTGGATAGTCAAATGTGGCACGGCCATTTCTTTAAGAACGGCCCATAGTCTTTTGTCATCTACACAACCAAAGGCTTTACTATAATGTATAAATAAAATAAAATTTCTTCTGAAAGTCTTTGGTGTGCTCCATTATCAAAAGTATGCTTACAATATGATCCTTTATTCCTCTTCCTTTTTAGTACCAAGCTGGAATAATTGGCACTTTTCACTCCATATATGGTAGCGTCCTTGCTGTAAAAGTTTGGGCATC
This sequence comes from Anolis sagrei ordinatus, assembly GCF_025583915.1. Lineage (NCBI taxonomy): Eukaryota > Metazoa > Chordata > Lepidosauria > Squamata > Anolidae > Anolis > Anolis sagrei. The sequence goes on along the minus strand of NW_026846588.1, from coordinate 130,200,977 downwards.
ACTTCACTTGCATGGATGATTAATGGAATGGTTTGATAGTTTATACTGCCATTGTTGTTGTCACCCTTGGATTGGAAAGCATAGTGAGCATTTTCAATCTGTAGGCTATTGCTTTGTTTTCTATAAGATTGACAGATATTAGATATAATTTGAGTTTCTCTGAAGCTTGATATAGCTCTATTAGTAAATCATGTCTTCCAGGTAATTTATTCCTCTTGACTGTTTGACTACAGCTTCGATTTCACTTTCTAAAATTGTAAGTTCATCTTCGGATGATTTTTTTCCTTGAAATAATCAGTCATCCTTCCCTCTACTTCACTTGCATATTGTTTCCATCATCTTTTAAGTCTTCTTAATTTGATTATGTTTTCCTGCTGGCCTATAGTATATTTAGTCTTGGTTTCATTTAAGACTTTAGCACAGTATTCCACTGCAATTTCCTTATTGCTGATAGTGGACACAAATAGCACTAAGCGTTCTCAATATAACTCTTCTTTGGTGAAATTCCAGCAATTTCTCAATCTGTAGTCCTATTATTGTGCTTTTATACAAATTTGTAACCAGGTCATCCTGCACTACTGCTATCCATTAATTTTAATTGTTTAACTTTTAGCACAATTGCACAATTCCAGCTTTAGAAATAAAAAATAGCAAATATAAATATAAAAGCAAAGCAAAACAGCCAGCTTGGGCATAATGAGGGGGGAGAATCCCTCCCTCTGATGTCACTTATTGTTGGTACGCCAGCCCAGAAGCAGAAGGGACCCAAAACACAAACGTACATGAAAGGAAGACTGTGGGATGGGAGCTATTGATGGGCTTTACCCATTAATAACTAGACATGAAGAACCATGGGGAAGGGGAGACGGTATACATACGGCATTGTGCGATAGGGTCATCACCTTTGGTGTAGCTGCAGTGCTGGTTTGCCTGTGATGTGCAATAGAGTCCTAACTAATCTTTAACTATCATGTTTAATATTAGCAATTCATGCTCTGTGGCCCAAGAAAATAGAGCTTCCTTATCTTCTGCTTCCAATTATGTAGTCTATTTGATTTCAATATTGGCCATCAGGTGACATCCATATATACAGTCATTTTTCTCATTGCCTAAAATGTGTTTGCAATGGACAAACTGGTTGGCCTCTGCATACAAGTCAATTTAATTATTGCTAAGTTAGCAAAGGATAAAGGATCAGTCTTTCATTTCATATGTCCAGGTGTCAAGCAGTATGGTAAGTGACAAAACAAATGGGGAGAAGAACACTTAATTCCACCTGATGGACGAGATTGAAGTACCATGATTACAGACAGGCATAGTCCAGACAGAAGTGCAACAACAGGAAAAAGAGCCACTTATTGAATCTCCCATGCAAAGACTCCAGTGATTACCTGATCCTCTATGTGTCTTGCCCACCATGCTAGGCACTGGTGCATCATGTGAGAGGTACTGTTGTTGGGTTGAAAAGTGTCGGGGATCAAAGGGTAACACAGGAGGAAAACTGTGAGGGAAAATGAGGGAAGTGGTGCTGGAAGAACGGTGACTGGCTTCCACTGGCATTTTCCTTTCACTGGCCCCTTCCTTTTGGCAAAAGGAAAAAGGGAAACAGAACAGAAAATGATGGTTAAAACAATACTGGGATCAATTGGGCAAGCACAGAACTGGAGAAATAAGTGGGAGAGTGCAGAAAAGAGAAACTTCGTAAGGTCTAAAACAGGAATGTATTTGCTTACAAAGAGAAAGTAATGTTGTACAGGTGGACATATTTTCCAAAACAAAAAAAGTCAAGTATTAGTAAAAAGCAATTCATTTTATTGCTATTTTAGTACAGAGATTTTCAAAATCTAAATACAACATAATATGCATCTAGATATGGACATGAACAAAGCAGCTGAAACCAACCTTTAAAAGAAAGGTCTGTATCTAAAACTATACGATCTGTGTTAGACTTGTAAACTAACAGAACAGAAACCAAAAAGATGGATAAAGGCTACCATATCTGGTACATAAAGAATGCACATTAACTTTCAAATTAAATGAAGTGCAGATATTCTAAAGCACTGCTTCTTAAACTGTGCGATGAGACCCAAAATGGAGGGCCCTTAGCTCAATGTTGGGATCATGAAAAATTGAACAATAGTAAAGAGTTTCTGAACATCACCTGGTGGCTCTTCTAAACATTTATATAAATCTGTTAGCGACAGCTTGCACTGTTAACAGCAAACTCTGCAAAAAATGCTTCAGCTATACTTCATAAAAAGGGAAAATGAGCCTGTCTCATTTATCAAGCTTTGAAAATGCTTGTTTATTGTCAGTAAATGTTTTATTTTTATACCTCTTTTATATAACTGTATTTCTGTGGTCACATAAATATTTCTTGTTTGGAAAGGGGCCCTGAGTGGAAACAGTTTAAGAATAATCAATATATAGATGAGTGGCTATGGCCAGGAAATGCTTGATGAACCTGTGTTGGTATCGTTCCTTTCATTTAATCAAATTTTATTATGAAATCAAACATACAGGAATACACAACAGATTGTAAGAAGTATCAGCAGACAGGAAAGGGTAAAGACATTTCATGTTTTGCTACCCAAATGAAACAGAAAGTATTTCCTTACACAAACATCATTAAAACAATTACTGTATTTACTATAACTCTCTAAACCTTGTAATAGCAAAAAAAAAAAAAGCACCATCCATATGGGGGGGGGGCATTTTCAGGCTTGGAGGAATTCCAAAATGTACAGATTTGTTTTAAATAAGGAGAAAATCTAGCAACATTCTCCTGAATTAATCTTTTATATGTATGAGACCACACTTGACATAAGAGATTGCAGTCCTGTGAAGAGTTTCAATGTCTTATTTAAATATATTGGACATTTAATGAAATGCATCACTTCATGACATTGAAAAGCAATTTGTAAGGTTTTTTTGTTGGTAAATGTATCCAAGGTAATCACATAGAAGAAAGAACCATTTTGCACACCAGCTTTGTATTCATAAGAGTCTGAGAAGAAACAACAGGTTAAGAAAGGACAAAAGGAGCATACATTTTATCTCCAATTGTTTCAAAATGAATAATCAATTTTTAATTTATTTTTAATGTGGTGATCTCTGTTTTGCCAGGGTATTTCAAATTAAAAGCAAGCATAGTTTGTGAGGAGCAAGAGGGTCTTCTGGGTAGCAGCCTGTGGACTATGGAAACCAGAATGATAATTCCCCATAATAATTCTTCCAGGAGGCCGTTTCCCTTCCCAGGGGTAGATTTCCTCTCACTTCCTGTTATCTCACCTCCATTCTTAACTGAGTTGTATGTAAGTTGGATGTCTGTAGTTTGGGGACTGCTTGTATTGGAAAACTGTTTTGGTTTTTTGGTTTTTACTACAAGCCTAGAATTCCTCAACCAGTGACCATGCTATTTAGGGAATTCCAGAAGTTGTTGCTTCCCCCAAGTAAGTTTTCAAACCTCTCTACTTAATACATTAAGATCCCATATTGGAAGAAAGGATATGAAACAAATAAATAAACACATACATACACAGAGAGAGGTATTCTGAAACGTAATTGTCCCACATACACATGAAATCAAGTGATTTCATGAACAAACTTAAGTTATTAGAATGTGTTTTCCTCTTTGTGCCTTAGCAACAAAGCTAGGCGCATGAAGGAACATACAAAGAAAATACCAGGTCAGTTTTTGACACTTCTACTTACAAAACTGTGGGAAGAAACAAGTGTCTCTTCCTTATTTGTGACAACTGTCCCACTGAGACTGCGTGCAATGCGACGGAAGTTCTCTGCACTGTACATTTCCTCTTCTGGCTCCTTGCCATAATTTCTGTATGGTACCTGCAAAGACATTGTCGTATTCAGAAAGATATCTTCATGGAAAATGGGTATATGCTGTGATCAGCCAATAGTTCACTTTCCTAATTTAGAAGCCATATAGAATGGCTATTAAGGTTGTAAAATGAATGAATATGCAAAGAGTTGAACATGGAAAGTACAATATCTCTCCCCCCCCCTTTCCTCTTTCTAAGGTGTATACTGTCTACACATACGTTTACCAATTTGAGGTAAAACATCATGCATCCGATGAAGTGAGCAGTTTCCTTGAAAGCTTTGACCAGCCTTAATTTCGTGCTCTCCAGATGTTTTGGACAACAAACCTCATTAAACATGGCCGATTGTCATGTTGCTGGGACTTCTGAGAGTTATAGACCAAAGCACCAGGACACGAGATTAAGCAAGGCTGGTTTATGGTATCATACATTTGACAGTCTAATATCCCTTAATATTTTATTCTTTTCCCTTCCTTAGAATCTAGAATTTTTACTAAAGCAGATTTGTTGTTTCCTCTTGATTTTCTAATACACACAGTACATTCTGCATTTATACACTGTTCAAAAGCTACCGAAAACCTGTAAAATTGTAGTCACAAATCTATGTCACATTGTAATCACAAATCTATGTGGTTAGGAATGTGTTTCTGGGTTTCTGTGAAAAAGGATTGCCAATAGGACCTATACAATCCCCCTGAAGTCTGATTTCTACTGCGGCATGGAGAAGATTTAAATCAGAAGTAAATTCTTTTGCACAAAAGACAATACTGCCTCTTATGCAAGCCTTCTTCTCTTGGCAGAATGTTTGAGAACTGTTCATGTATTTCTGTTACTAGTGCTTCAGTTTGGAGATTTGAAACTACTGCCATTAGCACTGCATGCTATCTTGTCCACAATGCAGTGCTAATGACAGACATGCTTCCTTCATTTCTTGTTTGAAGAATCAGTTGTAGGGATAAACAGAAATTACCTAATTTGAACTGAGTGATAGAAAAAGTAATAAAGGGTGGGAGATATTTCATGCTTTTTCTAATTGTACTCTGAATAGTACAATGGAAGAAAGACTATACTTTTCCTTGAGTTCTCTGAAAAGTTTGTGAAGGGATGACGGCAGCTGCTGGGGAAGAAAGCAAAGGAGGAGCAGCAGGTTTCCTGATTTGCGAGGCTGACTTGCCCACATGCCTCCACCTCTTAGAGTGCCACTCAGCCCCATTGGTCCCTATCAGCCCCCATTAGTAAAAAAGATCAGACCGCTGTAATCTGTACTGGCTAAGGCTTTGGTTGCGCCCTGCACTAGGTTTGTTTTCATGGATTTGGCAACAAAATCCGCCAAATCATCCAAATCTGGTACACAAAAACGAAATCTTACACACCCCTAAAAAGTAGTCCATGAGTTACAAACATCTGATTTACAAACAACTCATAGTTCAGAACAGGGCTGAAAAAACAAAAGGCAAAATTACCCCTAGGCAGGAAAATTAACTCCTGAAAGAGTTATCCTGGGAGGAAAGGTGTCTCCACTGAAGCTTTCTCTCTAATCGTTGTATCCACAAGCCAAATTTTTCAAACCCAATTATAACAGGGACAGAAAGTGAGATGAAATCTTATGAACAGGGTCACAGACAGCAAAACAAACTTCAAAGAGGTGTGAACCTCCTTATGTTATCCAAAGCTCGCTCGCACGCTCTCTCTCTCTCTATATATATATATATACACACATATATATACATATATTGCTGTAGTTAACACTTTAAAAAGTACCTGTTCTGATTTACATACAAATTCAACTTAAGAATAAACCTACAGAACCTATCTTGTTTGTAACCTGGGGACTGCCTGTATGTCATAGATCCATAATATAGCCCAAGGGAAAAATCTTGGTGTCTTGGGCTTTAGGCCTGTCTCTGGGGTTATTTGGAGTGCAGATTCAGAAAATTGTATTGGATAGACTCCATCAGTTGTAGTTTCTTAAGATATGGTTATCATGATTTTCTGTGGGCAAGCAGATGGCAACTGATATGTGGCTTGTTTCTGTATCTCAAAAAATAGAGCTGACGGAAAATTGTGTCATTTTTAATTAGGTCAAAATATACTCAAAAACATAGCTAACATTTGAGGCACTAAAATGTGTGTTGGCCAGTGATCAGAGTGAGTTGTAATTTTTAAATAAGTCAATTAGAGTCATGGGGGAAAGGTTGGGATAGGTAATCATATAAGGACCATACTCCGTTTCCTAAATTATTCTCTCTGAAATTGTTGTAAGCAACACATGATACTTATGTTCTTTCTTGTGAAAAGGCAGCATCTTCCAAAGAAATTGGGAGAAGTGTTGACTGCCAGCAACAATAGCTGCGATCAACATTTTAAGAAACGGTGGTCATAGATCTAACATAGCTTAGCCCTGATATGTGTGATGCTTTAGCCTTTATTAGGAGCCTATACAAAAGTTCGGGGGGGTGGGGGGTGGGAGGGGGGCAGAAGACTTTGCACAATCTAATCATCTTTTTATTTCTTGGTAAATTTGAAGTTGTGTCAAACTGATGAGGAAATTAATTTGCCTATCTCTGGTCAGCCTTCTGTCAGTTATACATTTATTTTGTACACTACCATACTGAAATCCAAGAGTGGAAGCATTGTTATATGCTGTTGAAAACCCACAATGTTTGTGACATACCCCTTTGCTACAATATCTTCAAACTGGCTAGGAAATCACCTCTTCAACCCTAGTGTTAAAGTACATCATTCACAAAATTATTAGGCTATCAGTGAGGTGACTTTTACTGGTTACTCCTAGTCTTACTGCTGAATATCAAATAACACTCAAACTTGAAAGTATTTAATTGCTCTGTTTTATAGTTATAGTCCTATCATCCAATAAACATGCAGGAATTTCAATGAGTGCAAACAAGAAGTAGACTTGCAGTCATTTCTGGGTCAGCCCAAAAGATAATGATGTGGCCTGCCATGAGAGCAAAAATCTGCCCTCCCAATGCTGCTCTAATATAATATTTATTATAAATAATAAATAAATAATAATGAATAATAAATAATATTTCTGCACATTCTTACCTTAGAGAATGGAGATATAGCCGTTCCATATAGGCTTCGCTCTATTTCTGCTGTTGGGGTTTTTGACAATCCAATGTAAGTTGAACTGTGCATCCTTCTTGTAGGTAGGTTTGTAGATGCTATAGCAAAGGGTGGGTGGGGGGAGCAGAGGCAAACTGAAATTGTAAATATGTATCTGGGAAACATCTGGAGGTTTGTTTTTTTTTTCTGCTGATACACAGTGACCAGAACAAAAGCCTAAATTCTGTGAGGTAGTGAAAACAACAGAAAGTTCCACAACCAGTTCAATAAATTTGGATTAACATTTAATATTCAAAACAAATTATATGATACCAAATTTAACTACACAATTTACTTCTGCTGTACAGAGTGTGTTTAGTTACATTAATATAAGCTAAAATATTTATATTTTCATTTTATAATTGCGTACTTCTCATAGGTGGTCCTTCAGTTTCAACATGTCTTCTTGTGTAGTAAATGAAGGCCAAAACTCCCACAATCCTGATCTTCATTTATTAATTCATTTCCTTTTATTGTTTTAATTATCTCCATGATAAAAACTACACTAAACGCTTTTGTCATTATTAAATAGACACAGTGCATCCAATAGATAAATAACCCATTATAGGAAAAGTGAGATTGATTGCTGTGATTCCACTTCATCCTTACATGTCTGACGTCCTGCCTCATTCACCTTTTCTTCAGGGAATCTTCTTTATAAGTATTCCTAAAAACCTTTCAAATTCCTTTATTCCATTGTATCCACACCTGCTCAATACTCTGTCCTGACGGGTTTCTCACAGTTCTGCCTTATCTCACATTCTGTTTGCGTTTTTAAAAATATGAAACTGCTAAGAGTGTGTCTGAAAATCTGGGTTTGATGTCATTAGTATGTTGATGACACCCATTTTTTACTTCTTTACTTCTGAAGAAGGTGCTTCAGTTATAAACCAGGTACAGATATCCCCCAATAATCTATTGGGGGGGACGACAAACTGGAGTTTAATTCAGACAAGGCAAAGGTAATCCACGTAAGGTGAAAAACAGATTGGTGAGTAGGGATGCAATTCATGCTTGATGAAGTTACGTGTTTTTCCCATGAAGATACACATTTTTAAAGTCTGGATCTACCCATGGAATTAACACAGAGATTGGATTCCTGGGTTTCAGTTATAGCCAGGGCACCATTTGTATAATTAAACCTGATATGCCAACTATACCATTCTTGGAGACTGACCTGGTGATCATGATACATGTTTTAATTACATTCTGCTTGGATTGTAACAGACTCTACTACGGAGGCTGCTGTTGAAAAATGTTCAGAAACTTCAAGTGGTCCAAAATATTGATGCAATTCATGCTTGATGAAGTTGATTGAGTACTTTAGCAGACAGAGTTTACTGGGACCAGTTAGAGAGAAGCAACTCTGTTAAAACAGCTTCACATAATTGCTGGTTATGACCTATACATCTTTCTATACAGGTTGTGCTGAGGCTTTCTAAAAAAAAACCCTCATAGACACCTGTAAAAGAGGCTCTATTCTTAGTACTACTAGCCTCGGAAATATATTTGGTGAGAAAATGACCTTCCCAATTGACCAGCTTCCTGGTGAACTCTCTTGTTTGCTCTCTATTATCTTCTTGTTGGCTTGCAAAAACTTTACTACTCAAGGAGGCCTTCCATAAATAGCTGAGTGATACAGACAAGAGATTTTCAATGCATGAAGAAAATTTAATATTTTAATTTTACCTGTTATTACTGAGGCATTTTCAGTTTTGTTTTAATATTATGTCTATTTAAATTGGATTAAAAATTATGTTGGAATCAGCCTTATGTTGGCATCAGTTCTGATGCCCTAGCATGCAAAAAGAAAGAAGATCCAGATGTTGGCAAAAGAGAATTCTGGGTAGTGGAGGGCATGTGTCCTTTTGTATGAGAATATGAGAGGGAGATGCAATTCATGCTTGATGAAGTTGATTGAGTACTTTAGCAGACAGATACAGAGCTGCACAAGAAGTTTAGTTTCATAAAAAATAGGAACAACTTCCTAGTGAAATAAATGTCAGTGTGCAGTTTGTGTAGCCCCTCAGCCAATAAAAGATAATCAGATGGAGATGACAGAGATACATAGAAAATTGGCATTAATTCACACACACACACACACCAAATTTATAAATAGGAATTTCCCTCAAAACTGCTAACATTTAAGGACATTGGCTTTAAGTCTGAATGTAACAAGATGCCAAGCACTTGACATGGTCTACATGACATTCAAAAATATGGCTATATATCGCATTTAGCATACTTTTACCTTTTGTGCCTAACAGATGGCAGGAGTTATCCAGTCTTCCCATGACAGGTTGGCTTGTCTCAGGTGCCTGTAAACTAGCCTGATACAAAGATTCCAGCTCCGAAATCTCCAGCTCGGTGTCTCGATTCCACTGTGGGTGCTTCTGCATTAGATCCTCTCCAGAAATGACTTGATTGGATACAGACGACAAGCTAGAATTCTTGCAATCCACTTGAGAGCTATAATACTTTTTAACATTGTTTGCCCAGCAGTCCACCGGCATAGATGCAACCAAATCAGCAGGATTTCTGTCATTCACCTGTCTCACTTCTCCCTCATGACTGAATCTTCCTGGGTAGAAATGAGGATCCACAGAACATCGTTCTGCTCTGGGGCACAGTTCTTTGTTTTGCAAATCAGAATTCTTAGAAAGCGTACTGTGAGTGCTAAAACAACCTTCAGAACTCAATTCATCCCTAGTACTCAGACATGAGTTCACCTTTCCAGCAGACCATATTCCATTCTCTTGTTGTTTAACAACTGGTTGCCTAAAACCAAGGAATGGAGGACAACTGTAGGCTTCCTGAAGTATTGGATCATTCCGATTGTGACAAATAGGCACTTTCTTGTCTTTCGTGTAAGTGCATTCCCTCTGGGAGACCCCCTGCAGCTGCTGAAACTGTTCTGCAAGTGAGCGAACGCGCCCCTTGGTACACATTGTCTCAGACTTCAGAGAATCCCCATTTACTAATTCTTCCGATGGGAGATGTAAGCTCTTATCACTATTTGCTTTAAGGAACCTATTAGTAGATGGTAATGGATCTGAAGGATAATGTGGCAAAGGAGAATGATAAGCCAGTGTTACGGCATGATCAGCCCCTTGTTGAGCAGCACTAGGCCGTTCTGATAAGCTTGATGGTTTGAAGCATGGATTATGTAGGCCATTTTTGTCAGATGATACCTGTACTGAATGTGAAGATGGGAAGAGTGTAGGCAAAGATCCAGAGCTTACCATATTACATTTCACTTTGCGATGTGGTGTGAGAGAAGTTGTTACATTACGCTCTTCTTCAAGTTTACTGTTTTTGCGGTAGTCGTTATCCTCTTCTAAATGAATGGAAGAGACTCCCTGAAGCTTCGCATCACAGTGGATTTCATTCTCATTTTGAATGGATCTATCACCTACCCCATGCATACAGGAAAAAGTGAGTGCTTGATCAATGATTCCATCAGAAGCAGTTGGAAAGTTCAGAGAAGTCTCGTGAGAGGGGCTGCTTTCAGAAGGGGATGGGCAAAATGATTTTGCATGTGATGAATACATTTCATGATGGGAAACAGTAGGATGGAAGTAAGAATTGGACCCAGGTTCTGCTTCTCCGCTGGGTTCCAGTGCTGTCTTCTGGTTCAGCAATACTTGGAGCGGGACAGTCTGTTCACTGAAACATATATAAAACCATAGTTAATTATTGGTGCTTCCGAACTGGAAAACAATCCTAAGATCAATTGGAAACCATTCTATTTTACCTTTTACAATGCATGTGATGAATTCATCCTCTGCCAGGATTGTTTTGTTTTGGTAAGTCTGGGTGGGGATGGGGAGAAAGATTGCCAATCAAGGTTTAATTCTGGATTTAGGGATATGATCTACAATGATATGATGAAATGATTCACAGGGTTGATTTCAAAATGCCCATGTTCCAAAATGGAAATATTTCAAAAGCAAATGTAGTATAAAAATTTCAATGTGATGTTTTTTCATCCACCAAAAGGAGGGTTCTGATTAAAATAAGAGGAAACGATTAAATCTGAAGAATATTTGAGAGCTGGTGTCTTTTTTGTGGAAGGAAAAGATGGAATCTGAAGAAAAGAAACATTCAATTTGCAGGCCTCTTTTCATATTCACCTCATAAATGCTAGGAGAATGCTGGAACAGGCAATTTTTGAATGAAACTGCACATTATGGTTTGGTTGTTTTTAAAAGAGTATGCTTAAAATTGGCCAGTTTCATTTTCTAAAGTTCTAAGATTTCAATCTATAATGTACTTGGGAAGGAACCAATTTCCTTTTAGAAGTCATATCAGAGGTGTCAAACTATGGCCCTCCAGATGTTTGGGCGTCCAACGCCCAGAAGCCTTAGCTTGCCCAATGGCCAGGAATTCTGGGAGCTGAAGTCCAAAACACCTGGAGGGCTACACGTTTGACACCACTGTTCTATATTTTCTTTCCTTATAAATGTCCTGTTTACTATAAACAGTGGTGTTCTAAGGTATAGCTAATGATGAAGAAAATTTGAATTCCATCATCTTTTCAGTTATAGGCCAAAAACCCGATTTTGCTCATACGTTTCTCTTTTTTATTTGGAATCTGTTTCTAAACTCTTCAAACTGTGTAACACAGTGGTTCTCAACCTGGGGTCCCCAGATGTTTTTGGCCTACAACTCCCAGAAATCCCAGCCAGTTTACCAGCTACTAGGGTTTCTGGGAGTTGAAGGCCAAAACCATCTGGGGGCCCCAGGTTGAGAACCACTGGTCTAACAGGAAATAATCTCCCTAGTATAACAAAGAAGTTATATGTCAGAGATCAATGTAGAATAATATAAGAGCTTTCTTTTCTTTTAAAAAATCGCCTCTGAATTCAGAAGCTAAGCAGGGTCAAGCCTTGAATAAATGTTACCAAGAAAATGGTTTGCTGTGAGTTTTCCAGGCAGTATGGCCATATAATGACTGAACTGTGGCGCAGCTAGTTAGTAGCCAGCTGCATTAAATCACTACTGACCAAGAGGTCATGAGTTTGAAACCAGCCCAGGTCGGAATAAGCTCCCGACCATTAATAGCTTGCTGTTGACCTATGCAGTACAAAAGACAGTTGCATCTGTGAAGTAGGAAATTTAGGTACCACTTTATGTGGGGAGGCTAATTTAATTAATTTATGACACCATAAAACCTTCCAGCAGCATGCGTAAGAATGAGGAAGTACTCCATCAAGGACTCGGTGTGATAAGTGGACAGTGAAGTGGCAGCTCCTCCTGTGGCCGGAATCGAGCATACCCTCATAAAGCTGGAAAGTTTGAATGTTAAATTGTCTATGTCTCTGTGTCTGTCTATGTATGTTGTATGTCTAATGGCATTGAATGTTTGCCATGTATACATGCATTGTAATCTGCCGTGAGTCCCCTGTGGGGTAAGAAGGGCGGAATATAAATACGATACATAAATACAGCCCGGAAAACTCACAGCAAACCAGTTATTCCGGCTATGAAAGCTTTCGACAACACGATTACCAAGAGAATCTTCTGTAATTCAGAGTCACAGTAAGTAAGACTTGACTTGAAGAAAATCATAAAGGAATACAATGTCACTAAATACTGGTTTAGAAACAGGCAGAATCTTTTCTCTGTGTGTGTTTTAATAAATTAATTGTGTACCCTATTTGGAAGTGAAAGAAAAATTCAAAAATAAGGTTGCTACTAGACAAGTTCTCTTTCCTGGCCCAGTGCTTGCAAGTAAGGTACTGCTAATTTGTTAGTGCTGAGGAATACGTTGAAGCATTTCTTTTTATCGCATTAAAAACTTAGCAAATAACAAAAGCAGGAAATCCCTTCTTTGTGTATACAGATTTTGTTTGGTCTTAAATACAATAATGGGTTTTAAGAATCGTATCATGAACTAATTGAATGGTTTAGAATTAGCTTGGTGTACTAGTGTTTTTGTTTTCAAGCATCTGTCTTTTAAAATGATGTAGATATATTTTAAATGATACAGGAAATATGATTAGATCAGCAAACAAGAACTATTTCACTTAAAGATCTTCCCAGGTAGCTGTACTGTAGAATCAGTTTATAGTTGTTACTATACTAGAGTGAGCCATGCTGCCATTCCCCAAGCTCTCTGCATTTCAATGTGGAAAAAGGTGATTTTTCTTCTGTTATTGCCTGCATTGAAATATCTTGTGTGCTCCTTATGATTAAATACCACAGACACTTGCTAACTGATACACAGTATTTCTGGTAATGACTGACATTCACCCTATTTCATCAATTTTGGAACAAAAATGGTGAATGTAGTCCCAACAATTCGCACAGAAAATTCTTTGTAAATTGAGAACTGACAAGATTAGTTGGCTCTTAGTGTCTGCAAGGGGCTGGTTTGAGGACCCTCTATGAATACCAAAATCTGCAGATGCTCAAGTTCCTTATACAAATCTGTAGTAAAGCTGGCCGCTGTTGAAATGAGATGGGACAATATCAGGGATAGCTCTCTGTGACTATATTTGAGCATACCAGGCACCCTTCTTTCTCCCTTTCCTCTGCTGTGAGCAGATGCTAAGCAGGTGAAGGCCATTCTCTTTACCTACTCTAGGAAAGGAAAATAAGCAAAAACAAAAAAGGCATTTTGTGGTATTGGGGAGAATCTGAGCTGATTACCTGATCTCACTCCAATAACCAGTCAACTGTGAGCTATCTTTTATCCTTCTTGAGCTCCATCAACTACAGGAAAGGAGATTCCATCTGAACATTAGGAAGAACTTCCTGACAGAGCTATTCAGCAGTGGAACTCTCTACCCCGAAGTGTGGTGGAGGCTCCTTCTTTGGAGGCTTTAAAGCAAAGGCAGGATGGCCCACAAGGTCTCTTCCAACTCCGATTCTATTATTCTAGAGAAGAGCTTTCTTCTGTCTCAGTCATGCTTCTCTTATTTCACAAATGACCCAAAAAACGTAAGATCAAACATTGCACAGCTTCTCTTCTCCTACCTCAGCACTTTTCTGGGTCAGCAAGACTTTGGGAGGGCATTTGAAAACAAAAGCAATCAAAAGAGCCACTTGAGCTGCTAAATCAGAGGCCACAAACTGGAATGTAACACGTCAACTTTTGTACAACTGCTTCCTTCCTTTTCTCCAAGCTGGGATGGCTTACAGTTTTAATGACATATTGAAGCAAGGGTACATAAAGATTAGGAACAGACACCTAAAGGTAACTATTATTTCAATTTTCTTCCTCTTTTTGTTTACTGTCCACTCCTACGTTGCCTTTGCATTAGTCCGAGAATGTGTTCCACAAATGCCCAATGTCCATCCAGCTTTGAAGAAGGTGGGATTATAACACGTGTGGCAAATTTATTGTAGTGCTTGGTGCACAGCAATTTTAAAAACCCATTTTCAAGCTATTTGGTTGAATCCACTGGTACAGGGCTTGCAGAAATGGGGAGGGGGGGGATACAGTACGGCCATCCCTACAGCATTCCCCAACTGCTGTGTTTACTTTTATGAGTTGAAAGAGGCAGTTTTTGGTATATGGCTTTTCATTTCAGCATTAAAACATACACTTCCCTGCCTGCTGCTCTTCTCCAATAAATAGTTCCCACATAAAGCCAACTTCCTGATGCCACATTATATAGAGAGGATCCATACAATTTATTATGTCCCACACTACCATTATTTTGCAGACTAGAACATCTCATCTGAAGAAGTCCACGAAACTTTAAGGACATGAATTAAATACGTAATTTCACACAAACAAGGGACCATATCGCTCACTTTTTCTTTCCAGATCAGGCCCAATTCAGATCTGGAACACTGCAATATTTTCAGTCTACCTTGTAGAATGGGCCATGTTGCCCCCCCGTGGTGGGTGGCAGGTGGGCGGCGGCTGTGCTGGCTGCTGTTGCTGCATGCGATCCTGGAGACTCCGCTCTTTTCGGATACAGATTTGCAGCTTCTTATCGATTAGAGATCTGCTGTGAGTGCTAGAGCTGGCATCATGCATGGCAAGTCTTAGTTTAGCTAAAAAGCAAAAGAAAACATAGCAGAAACAAAAACAAAACTAGGGGAGAAGGAGAAACACAAAAGATGCACAAAAACATAAAAAAGGACCATGCAAATACTGCCACAAAAGAGTTCACAAGGATGCATCCGTTCTCATTAATGCACATTCAGGTTAGCTATGTGTCCAAACAGGTTAATTAGAAATAAAGCAATAAGAAATTGGAAAATTGTAATTACCATATTTTTTTAGGAAACACCCTATTATTTCTGATATGGGTTACACTAATTCTTTAGCCAAATAGTGTTGCCATATTCGATATAGTAAAAAATCTTGTCAGGGTATAAGACCCGAGATGTAGCCAGTTGGGACACTTGCTAGTTAAGCCTTTATGAAGTCTGTACTATTGTCTTTTAAAATCCACAACAACAGACTTCTACAAAGGAGTACTTAGACCCTTCAAAGGCATGACATTATAAATCCAGTTTGTCTGCAACCTTGCTAACCAGCAAGAAGGGAATGAAGGGTAGGGAAGGTGAGTCAGCCAATCAAAAATATAAAAGTATTAAAATAAAGAAATGCAGCAGCACATATTCCCAAAAGTCACAGCACAATTTAAAACTTTTCATAAATACCAATTCAAAGTCTTCCTTATCTTCCTAAAATGTCAATTAGTACAGCATATGGGCTGTTTTCCTGAATGATCAACCAAATATTTGCTGTACTTTATGAATTAATACCCCTTAATAAACCAGTCTCTGAACTTGGAAAATTATAAGTAAAGGGTCAGAAATACTAAAGGAAACATAATCTGGCAAAAAGAACAATCGGTATCAAAAGAAATACAGCTGCTTCTCTTTCTACTGTTTTTGTGCAAAAGGAGCTCAAGTAACAAAAATAGTTGGAGGAATGCTGAAACAACTTTCCAGGAATGATGGTGCTCAATAAAGATGATGGTTTCAAACATTTTTAAAATCATACACAGTGAGCTTGTTGTGACCAATTAATAATATTACCTTTTGTGATATTAGATATTAGTAAACTGTAAAAAGCGCAGTGAGCTGAAGCAATTAATTACTTACATATAGCTTCATTACAGAGAGCCAAAGCTGCAGCACAGTCTCCCCTCTGCTCTTGATGCAGTGACTCTTCAAAGATTGACTCTGCCTCTTGCACAGACCTCTCAAAGCCATCAGTCCTCCCTGTAAAGGGCAGCACTCTTCATTTTCATTCTTTTCAGGGTTCTCCCTTCACTTAAACCAAAAATCCTCCCAAACATAGAGCAATTCAACATTTCAAATAGTTGACCCCAAGCCCTAAAGCCCAGTTCTCTGCAACCCATGTGCAGCAAATGCAGGGAACTTTGGAGTTAAATGCAGAGATATACAAGTCTCTATAGAGGGAGAGTATACACAGGAGAGAAAATGAATGTGCTGGATGGGTGTATAGATGTGGGAAGGAATGGGAAAAGGGCTAACAATCAAGATGGAAGTTCAACTCATTCAGTTGTGAATGAAATTATTCTCCTTCCAAATAAGTTCATAGTTCAGGGGGTACTGTTTAGAGATGGGAAGCAATGAAGTTATTCGTTCAGGTGTAATCTGTAACACAGACTGGTTTTATATTGTTCAAGGCTGCTATACAAATTGTGATCTCTTCTAATTCAAGATTTTCTTTCCACTGTCATCTATGACCTGGGAACATCCAAACTTACAATGCAATGCAGTATGCATGCGACTACCTCAGAATAAATTACAGGTGATATACATGTGACTGCAAGTATATAATGACATATGAATTTGATAAAATAATTGACATATGAATTTAAGAAAAGTTTCATTAACTCTTTTCTCCTTTTCAGAGGGTATCTGAATTTCTGGTATAAATTTTTGATTATTTGTTTCATATTTGGCTTGGGTAGCTGAAAGTTATCCTTCCTCTATATTACCCTACATTGCAATCTTTTCCTCTCCTTTGGGACTCCAGTCATCAGAAGCAAATAATGACAAGGGAAAAACTCCTGCACTGGTGGGTAAATAAACCTATTTCTTTAGCAGACTTATATCCTGCTTTTAAATATTAAAATTATAAACACAGAGAGATTTTCACTTATTTCTGAAAGCAACGTATAACATTTGTAAAATAAAATTAACTGGAGGCAGGTGGGTGGTTACTACGATGATAATTTGTTTTTGCCCTATTTTGTGTGTAGTTTTAATCTGTTCAAATTCTTTCAAAGCCATTTCATGGCTAAATGAAAATTATCTCTCAAGTATTTCCACAAAAGTAAAACCTCCTCACATCAATGAGTAAAATGGATTTGAAGAAATAACTTGTGACCCAAAGATCTGAGGATGAAGGACCTTCCTCATTCAGTGATAACTGTTCATAGGGCATTAGGATACTGATAACATTTATCTTTATCAAGGCTATTTCAGGGAACATTTTCAAATAAACTTCTGTTTCAGGAAGAGAAACAGGTCTTGGAATATGAGGTATCAAAAACACGCTATAACTAAAGCACAATAACTTGACTCTGCAAGGTGTGGGGACGTCCAGACACACTACAGTTCAGCCAGGACTGTGAAACGCCTTCAACAAGGCAAGGAATATTGGTCATCCTTTCTGAGGGCAGGCTGAAGCAGAGCACAGAACACAATTCTGGATCCTGAGGATGGAGCAGTTTTTCAGGAAGGAGCTATTATCTCAGTAAGGATCTTCCAGCAACTAAAGAGTTAGGCAAGCTGATCAGCTCAGATCTACTCTTGCACGTTATCAAGGGCTGTTACTTCAAGGGTGCGGCAAGGGGAGGGGAGCACACCTTTAAAATGTCCCAAATAATATTTTAAGAAGAAATAGGTAAGTGCAAACTGCAAGGGTCTGCGTTGATAATGAAAAATAGGATGGGCTTGGCCTTATGCCCTGATCTTGATCACACTGGGATGCCATGTAAGGTGTTTTGGGAATCTACTGTGACAGAAAGCCAGGATAAAATCAAATCAATAATGGAATAGGGGATTCCTCCTCCTCCAACATACACACTATGCTTGAAGAAAGAACAACCAATACAGAAGATATCTAGGCTACTAAATACTCTTAGCAGAAAACCAGGAGCATTTTGTAATTCACACACTCATACACAGTTACATTCTAAGATATATTAGAGCAGGCAAGCTCAATCCTACCATCTCACCACAATGCGAATATCCTGCCTACACTTTACCCTGGTTTTGAAGCTCATCCAGGTCCATGAACCTGCTAGGATGAGGATTAAAGCCCACTGATGCCTCCAGTTCCTTTTCCTGCTTTCTTCGGAGTTCTTGTTCTTGGGCCCTTCTTGCTACTTCTTCTTGTAATTCATCTAGTTCACTTTTGGAAGAAACAAGTATCTCCTCACCTTTGGGATGGGAGAAAAAGGTTTGGTGAGCAAAATGACATGATTTTGCCCTGTATGATACCAGTTTTCTTAAATCCACTATAGCTAATAGAAAGTTTGTACCAAAAAAGCAAAGCAAGTATATTTTTATAGCCACACCATACTGATTCCATGTGTACAAGCTGGGTGTACAACTGTTCTTGAAAGGCTCAGCCATGATAAGTGTCTGTATAAATAGATGATATTTTATATTATCGCTCTAACCCATTTTCTAAACTTTGTTTCTTTTATTCTGGAAAAACTACATGGGAAGGAGGTTCATGGCAGAAGATTCCAGTCTTAACCAAACTGTATTAATCAAATAGATTAGATCTCTTCACTGTGTTTCAGGCTGTTTGACATGCATATCCTGTCATGTAACTTAATTAAAGGATGTGATCTGTTGCGGGAGCCATAATCTAAACTTCTTTCCTTCCGTACAACTACTATGTTGGTCCCTGAAGTGGTTAAATGCCATGACTTTGGTGAGGCTCATTGAAAAGAAATTAATAGGAGGAAAATTTGAGCTTTCTCCAGAGATTAATGTAGGAAAATTCTTTTGCCTTGAAACACAACAGAAGGTGGAGTGAATGATCATTTTCTGCAACACTTTGCAATCCTCTAAAAAAAAATCTAAAGATGCATGATGTATCATACAATGCTTTGAAAATAGTGAGGCTGCTTTGCATGTATCTAAAACCCCTTGAAAGATTGTTGAGACAGCTGTTTTCTTTCCAGAGGAAATAAGTCATGATTCCTCCAGGAAGGTCCATGTCTCTGAATTCAATAAAATAACTGTGGTCCCGATGCCTTATGATGGTGTCAATTGTTGACAACCTTCTTCAAACCTTCTCTAATAATGTTTATCTATGATCCTGTTGCTTATTGTTTCCAGTATGTATGATCTAGTATGCAGCTTCTTTTACTCTACAGTTTCTGAGAAGTTATAAAAGGAGCTACAAACCACAGGCTCAATCTCTCTCCTTTTGACTCTGTGACCTGTTGATAACTATTTTGTTATGAGAGACATGCCCTGGCCGGCTGGCACAGAGAACCATCTCAAACATATCTGAAACTGGACTGATACATTTTGTACCTGTGTATGCTGAACACATGAAGGTTGTGAATAAACCAAATATGTTATTTTTATCAAAGTCTACTTCATTTTTGTCTCTTGAGTCCATGATATAAAACAAGTTGCTTTATGGGAGAGTATATATATATATATTGGGCACTGAAAAACACTTCTAAAGCTCTGCTGTTTTGATGCACTGGCAAATCTCTGTCTTTTAACAGATCGGAGATAACAGGTTATTCAGCCTAACAACTGAAAACCATTGCCTAGCATAATTATATCTGGTTGTATGCCACAAGGGAAGATTCTACTCTAAAGGGTTTTTGGCTCTTCACTGAAAGATCGTGCTTTTCTAAAAGTTATGCTCTCCAAAAGGTGTTTTCAAAGGGGTTATAAATGCCATTTTCCAAAATGAGAAAATCAGATTTGCTATGTGTTCCTTACCTGTCTAAATAAAAACGCAATACGTTTAGAAATCCAGATTATGCCAACATCCCTCACTTGAATGTGCAACTTCCCAATGTTTGGGGAGGGTTGGGCTGGATCACCACATGCTACAATTCTCCTATTGCCAAAATCTGACAGTTTCAATGGAAAGTTGGGAAACCAACACTTTTATAGATTTCAAGAATTCAGTAAACCTCTGGAGAAAAATATAGAGTGACACAGTACAGCTGACTGAAAATGTCACAAATGTTTTTTTGGGATGAGGTAGCGTGACTGAACTGTCACAGTGAGGAGAGGATAGGCCTGTTCTCTGCTGCATTTGGGGTAGGACCAGGTCTCATGGCTTAAAGTTACAGCAGGGCGGATTCTGAATGAACATTAGAAGAAACGCCTTGACAGTAAGAGTGATTCAGCAAAGGAATCAGTTGTTTAGAGATGTGGTGCAGTCTTCTCCGAACATCTTAAAAAAGAAGCTGAACAGCTCCCTTCTGGAGATATTTTAGTTGGAGATCCTGAACTGAGCAGGAAACTGGAATTGATGGCCCAGGGACCCTTTCCAATCCTGTGATTCCATGTCCATTCTCCCTTAATCAGAACACAGACAGCTTCATAGGACATAGCAGGGAAAAGTTGCTTGTGTCATGTAATGATTTACTTTTATTTATAAATGAAGTCTTTGGTGAAAAGAGAAGAAATAAACATGCTTCCATGCTGCTCACTATCATTTCTGCAACTAATGTTATTATTTCCTAAATTTTGAACTATGTCTAGTTGAACATTTTTAAAGGTTCTTGATATTTGGTAATATAACTACTGGCAGGTCTGGCAAATAAGCAGTAACAAAACATAAACCAGCATAAAGAAAACTGTAGTGTGAGAAACTAGTGTGTCATTTTCTCAGTGTGTAAAACAGCAGATCCATATCTGGACAATGTCTTCAGACCTTTAAAAGCTTAAGTCCTCAATTTTCCCTTACATAAATTTACCCCCGAGCCATTCCTGGTGTAATGCATTTGTGTGACACATTCAGTTAGAAATATAGTCTTAGGACTCTGCTTCCTAGGCAAGACTTAGATATTTTCACCAAAAAATCTTTATTATTACAATGCATGATGAAACACCTGCACAGAACACTGTTTCAGCTTCAAGTCCTAGACTGGAAGTATTTGGGAGTGGAAAACAACATCTTACCATTACCAATGGAGTGCTTATTCTTTGCCCAGCAAGTAGTCGTTGAGGCAGACTCTACCTCCAAGATGCTGCTGCTATGTGATTTAGGTATGTTACGCCAGGCAGGAACAAAAGCTCCAGTTCGTTTCATATAAGGCTCTCTTTAAAAGTAAGGAAGACAACATTATTTTAACAACAAAATCACTACAGGAATTGTTCCTTTGTTTTTCTTGAAAGTCACAGTATGTAGGGTCAGTATACATTTAATGTTATTAACACTTTTAAGTTATATAATTATGTGTTATTAACACAAAATTATTTTAACAAGAAATCAATACAGGAATTATTCCTTTGTTTTTCTTGAAAATCACATTATGTAAGGCCAATATATATTTAATGTTATTAACACTTTTAAGTGATTAGGGTTTTTTGTATTCTCTCTGTTTTTGGAACTAATCAGAATTTAATCACAATTAAAATTCTACAAAGATACTTAATTTGTTGATAAGAAAAGCTAATCTCAATTCTGATTGATTATAGTTTTGAAACGAACACATCCCCATTTGTATGGCAATTCAGCAATACAGTACAGTAGAACATGATGGTTAAGAGAGCACAATAATTATGTCCTAACTAGACACTGGTTTGGTAATTTAATGATTTTGCTATTTTGGAGTAATTCTAAGGTTTAAAAAATAAACTACATTCTAACATACAGCCAGTTTATGATTTGTAGAACACAAACCACATGAATGAATAATAACTAGTGCTCATCTATATTAAAAGCCAAGTGGAAAACTTAAAAGGGAAAAAAATAAATAATTGGCCTCTTTTAGAAAAAGATGTGTCAGTGGCACAGCTACATGGAAGTACCCAGTGTGAAGAGTCTAACATGTGACAGAGAAACTAGAGATTTACAAATACCTTTAACTGATAAGCTATCATTGATTTTGAGGTTATATGACTGCAGTCCAGAGATATTATATGACATTATTCATTGTTAACATCTCAGCATTACAGATACTATTCTACCACTGAAAAATACAAGAAAATATTTTCTTGTTCCCCCAAATGACGAATTCAGATACTAGAACTTGGAAAGTCTGAGAAAAATACAGAATACCCTACAAAGCAATAATCCTGCTGCAGCATGCAAGTCATCCATATGATTCTCCCTCCTGTTCTCCCATTGCTCTTATTGAACTAGCATACCCCTCCAGTAATAGACAGACAACAGACAGACAAGAAATTACAACCATTGCTATTGTAGGTACTAATTTAAGACATTAGTTACCAAAATGACCCATTAAGGGTGCATCCATATTGTAGACACCAATATAACTGCCATTGTTAAATACAATGGAATCCTGGGAGTTGAACCAAAGAGTGATGGTGCCTCACCAAACAACAGCTCCTAGGTTTCTACAGCATTGAGCAGTTAAAGTGGTTTCAAACTGCATTAACTCTACAGTGTAGATGGACCCTTAAAAAGCTATGCTTGGAACAAGACAAGTGGGACAAACTCTAAGAGAACAAAGATCATAAACAGCTGGGAAATGACTCATTATTGTCTCTCTGAAAAAATAAGAGTGAGACACTGCTGCTGGCTGGGGTGGGGGTGCAGTGGTGGCGGCTCTCTGCTTGCCTAGGGAAACCAACAAGATGCAGGGAAGGTTGGCTTCCCAAATGCATGTGTCTAAAGGGACTGTCCTCCACTTTCTATTATTACTGCAGCTCTTGAAGATATATTGCTCTTAAAGATACTTGTATATGTTGATCGATATTTTGATTTACTGACTATGTTGCCAAGGTAGTTAATCAAATAAATTATCTCATGCTGCACTCTGAAAAATCAAGCATGTGAACTTATAGAATCATAGAATCAAAGAGTTGGAAGAGACCTCATAGGCCATCCAGTCCAACCCCCTGCCAAATAAACTTGGTTTATTTTCATAAAACTTACCGAGAGGTGCTAGAGCTTTCGGACAAAGGCATATCCATACTGACCGGGCTACTACTGTTGCGTTCACTGCTTTCGTAGCCAGATTCCATCCTTTGGATTAGACGGGGATGTTGATCCATCATATGGTGTGCACCACGACCTAGGGCCCAATGCTTATACCTGTATGATTGGCTTGGTCTTGGTTGGGGGGTTGGTTCCTTTAACTCATCTTCCATAAATTCCTTACCTGATAAAGACAAAAAGAACATGAGGTTATAGCAGAAATCTGTAGACTGATACTTGTCCCCGGACATGCTGAACGTACTCACCCCTGCAAATCTGAAAAGCACTGGATTTAGTGTTGAGATACAAATACTTCTGGGACAGATGGAGATGCTAAGTGATTTCATTATAGAATAACTTTTCATGGGATAAGGTCCACCTTATGAAATATGGAATATGTTTTACATGTATGGGGATGGATTGTTAACAAGTCAGATGGAACTGAAATACCAAAATACATACATTTTTGTTAAAGCATTAATCTAGCCATGTTCATTCTAACACAAACATCCTGGCACTGGCAAGCTAAATGAGTCCTGCTTTAAGGTTGTTGGTTTTTTGTTTTTTAAAAAACCCGATTGTCTTGATTTAGGCCACAAGTCATAAAACAGAATTTTTCAATAGGTAATTTCACACAAGATTCTGTGGAGCAAAGAATCAGATGTAAAATAAAGTTGCTGTAAATTCAAGACTCATTTCTTACTAAGGACCTCATCAGACAGCTGCTAGGCTCTGTTTTTATTTGCTGTGGAAATGGAGTTCCACAGGAGTCCAACGGAGGTCATCACATGATGGAAAGTCACTTCCGGTGGGACTCCAAGGGGCTCCATTTCCGCAACACATGGAAATAAGTCTAGCAGTCATCTTCAGGAGTCACCTGACTCCAAGCATCAGAGCAGGGGAAGGACATGGTGAGTACATGTGATGGCTGGCCATCCCAAGAAGACAGGGAAAGATGGGAGGAAGCATGCTAAAATGGTTCCCTCCTCTTTCCCCCTGCTTTTCCCATTTTCCCTTGCTCCATCTGATGAAGTCCAAGATCAATTTATGACAGCATTCTTCAAACTACGTTTCTCTAAATGTTTTAGCTGACAGTACCAACAACGCCATAGAGCATGGCCACAGGTCACAAACGATGGATGTGTAGAAGAGGAGGATTAACAGAGAGGTTGGGGAAAATTGATTTAGAGCGTTCTTCAAATGTTAGTTAAGACCTACATTTAATGAAATCTTCCTGCAAAGTTCTACTGTTCAAGAATAGCATTTCTGAGTCAGCGAAATAGTATCCTAAGAAGAACAGGTTGCATACCTGTAACTGCAGTTCTCTGAGTGATCATCTATGCCCTCACACAAATTAGTTTGTGCCTGTGAGGAGCCATCACTGGACATCTAGAGCTGAGTGGCCTTGGCAAAAACCTCACCCTATCCTCTCTTCCACGCATGCTCTGTCCCGCCAATGCTACTCTCCCCTCAGTTCCTTGGTCTGCTGGGAGTGCAATACAGGACCTGAAAAAGAGGGGAGGAGGGGGTTTGTTTGAGGACACATGTAACCACTCTGGGAACTACAATTACATGTAAGCAACCTGTTCTTTTTCATGGTCTCTGTGCCTCACCCAAAGGGGTGGTTAGCAAGCTAATGATAGGCGGCAGCAGGTAAGATCACAGTAGAATTGAGGCCTGGCCGAAGGAAGCATCTGATTTAACTCTGGAAGCCAAATGATAATTACAAATGAACATGAATAGTTCAAAGCATTTAGCCACTTTGCAGAAATCAAGAATGGAATTATCTCAAAGTAGCACAGCAGAAATAAATACAGCATGGTGGAGTGTCATCTCAGTCTGGGAAATCGGCTTCTTGTCAACAAATAAACAAGCCTTCTATACTGTGATTGACTAGTTATACAACCTCTGAGTGAAAATCTTGAGAACTTTTCTGGGGTCTCCATAACAGAGAAACAAATGGTTTAAATGATGAAACAGTGCTATCCTTTGGATATAAAACACTAACATTCTTTGCACATCCAAGGATTGTAGAACTACTTCCAATAAAGACAAAGAGCTCTGACAAAATGCAAGAAATACAATATTCTGACATGTCAATGAGAGATGAACTCGAGTAAATAGGCAAAATCATGATAAGAAACACCTTTAACCTTATAAAAGCGAAAAAATGGTTCATCGCATTAAGTGTCTAATTCACTTGCTTTTACTGGATGTGATGGAGCCCCCAATGGTGCAATGGGTTAAACCCTTGTGCCTGCAGGACTAAAGGCTGAGAGGTTGGAAGTTCGAATCCGGGGAGAGTGGGTTGAACTCACTGTGTCAGCTCCAGCTCCCCATGCGGGAACATGAGAGAAAGCCTACCACAAGGATAGTAAAACATCAAACATCCAGGCGACCCCTTGGCAACATCTTTGCAGACGGCCAACTCTCTCACACAAGAAGCGACTTGCAGTTTTAAAGCACGCAAACCTAAAAACTAATGGGCATTTTTTGCAGATAAGTATATCTTATTTATTTATTTACTTACTTCATTTATATACCGCTTTTCTCACCCCTGGGGGAACTCAAAGCGGTTTACACAAAAATAATGGCAAAATTCAGTGCGTTACATACATAAACCAAAACGCAATCAACAACATATAACTAGCATAAAATCAATAAGACAATTCACCATAAGATAAAAGGATATTTAAAACATGAAATATAAGAATTAAAACACCTAATAAAAGTATTAAAATCACATTCCTCAAGGAAGAAAAGGTGCAACATTGCTCATAAAGATGTAGCAAGACATGTAACATTACACAATTTTTTCCACTTCTAGGCAAACGAGTTTTCTGATGAAAAACCCATGGAAGTTTTTTTAATATAGGTGCAAAGGTGGTCTAATCCTACATGCTGTAAACGTGATGCCCAGATGATACACCTCATACACACACATCCAGTGTAGGAGGAAGTCTAGTATCAAGAGGGACCTGTTCCTGCAAAAAAAGATCTAGTAGCACAGTGAACTATAGCTGATGAGATCCCTAAGGAGTTATCAATATGGCACTGGAACTGCCGGAAAGACATTTCACAATCACTTTGAACAATACTCTAATTGACAGAATAGATACAGCAGAAGATTTCAAATATAGTAGAAACTTAGTTTGTGGAGACTGATCACCAGCTCCTACCATCAAGTACAGCGAGAGGCAGGCAAACAGATAAGCAAACAAACAAGTCCATGGATGACACTCCCTGTCCATCTACAGTGGGCCAGAAAATGGTCTCAAACATTGACTCCAGGAGAGTGATTTACAGTATCGACCTTGATGTCATCTACACCAGCAGTATGGATGGCCACAAAATGAATGTGTCTTCTTATATATTATTACCAGAGAGAAAGGGTGAGAATGCATGCACCTTGATTGCTTATATAAAAGAGAGTTGTAGCACTGCCTGAAGTAACCTAAATAACACTGTCACTTGCTTCTGAAAGCCTGTGGTGTTTTTTTTTTTATATAATTGTGGAGTTTGTGTCTAAAAGGCACTCAGTTTTAAAAAATAAGTTATAGGAGGCAGCACATTATTGTCTAGGAGTAGAGTATTATGTACCAATAAAAACACATTTTATAACAAAAGAATCCATATCATCAGCATATTTTTATTCCTGGAAAATCTGTTCAGATGAATTTGGTACCTTTTGGAAAAATCTCCACAATTGTAAACTTTTTAGAGCACGAATATGCATTTACAAGAGATCAGTGACCCTAAACTCTGTAGTAAGCTCCCAAACCTAACGGGAATAATCTATAGTAAGTACTCAGATGCAATCTGGGGACTAAAATGGTATTTCAGAAATACGTTTTTGCCATTTCATGCATTATACAACTGTATAATATATGCTGTACTTTCCATTAAGGAACACTGCTGCAGTTGAAATGGAAAATCCTAAATTGGAGGCAATGTTAAGTTGAGCTGTATCATATAAATGACAAAGATGATTATGGCTATCAATCCTAGAAATCATTGTACTGCCATTAACATATAGTTCAGCTGGTCAACAGTACAAGGGCTTGCCTTAGGTTCTCTGCATGTTCCTTAGGAAGAAAGGCCCCTGCTTATGTCAATTCTTGGTATTGGCCAGAAGTCTGAGATCATGTAAGACGGCCCAAAGATTGTAATAAAGTTTAATCTGTGATAATATAATCAATTTTCTATGTAGGGAAATCTGTGTACATCTAAATTCTGCAAAAGAATGTCACCAGTGCCTTGCGTTTATTTAATAAACAATCATGAGGCTGTTGAGAGGCTGTAAAGAACTGGAGAAAAAATTACTTGTGCTTTTGTGCCATTTTTCCTCTGTGACTAAGTACTCTCCCTTCTCAACTGCTCAGAGAGAGGAGGGGAACTTATGAGTAAGAAGTGAAACGTCAGTCTACCCTCCCCCTTGCCCAAGCAACCCCCATCTTATCTGTTGTTGCTGCTGTGGGTGCTGCCTGCCACCTCTCCCTCCCTAGCTCAGAAAGGAGCTTAGTCCATTCCAGTCACCCAAAAGAAGTACCAATCCCCTCTACTCTCTCTATAATGGCAGGAAAATACCAAAGAGGCACTACCACTATTTTTCTTCAAGCAAATATTACAGTAGACCAGAAGTGGCATTGCAGAAGACACACACTGAGTCAGTTTTATTCAGCATTAGTATACGTATTAAATAAGTTAAGTGGACCATTTTTCATGCAATGTATGCAAATCTATCTTATCCAGTAGTTCCTCATGTAATTGATACATCAACAATTAGTCATTCAAATTGTGATATCCTTCTCTTGCATATGAGAATTGCAGGATGGAAAGGAGGACCTCAAAAAATCATCATCAGTTGATATACAGCTTTCAGACTGACATTTTCTTTGAGCAACACAATTGTATTTTCATCTGTTATCTCCACTCAAGAATCCTCAATGTCATGTTCATGAAAACTATATTTTGCTCCAAAATTTAAAGCTCTCTTTTATTCGAAGCAAACCCCAATAATCAAATACTAACAAAGAAAGCCATTACTAGTAAGTGCTTTCTACTAATTTCTTTGTTATAGTTGTGCTACTGGAAAGAAAACAACAATAACAGCATTGAAATGTTGGGTTTCCTATATACAGGTAAAGTAGAATACAATAAAAAAAATAAGGAGTCTAAGTCCTTCCAAAGTATTTTTGAGAAATGCTTTTCTTGTCCAAGAATCAGAATATTGTACATCAAAATAGCAAAATTTCTACACACATTTTCAAATGTGTATCTCACAGATAAATGCTTTAGCTGCACAAATTGGCCAAATATGTACATTCTTAAAGATTTCTACACAATAACAAATACAGTCACATTTTCTATCACGTAACACATGTAACCCAAATGCTTACCTGCATCTTCAGAGAAGGGACTGAGCTGTGTGTAGCCGCACTGTTTCCTCTTTTCTTTATTGAAGATGCTGTCTATGTTCAGTGACTCCCTTTTAGGTCTCCAAGTTGGACGGTACCTGCTAGAAGAACTTGATTTGGATTCACTACTAGTACTCTCCATTTCCCAGTCTCGAGACTGAGCAGGCAGACCTCCAGGCTTTTCACTCTGATCTTTCCCTCTTCGTGGAGAGCTCTGGCTTGTCTGTGATGGTCTGTTGTGGATCATGTTGCTGACTGTCTCTTTAAATTCCCTTAGCCTGCTGGTGCTGCTCAATGTCTTAGGGGCAGCTCTAGGGGCCTGTTTCTCCTTTAGTGTTTCCCCTGCAGAACAGAAGAAGAAGAGCATTAGAAACATAGCCAGCTTATTTTTAAATAAACAGCACATTTCACATCATCTGTTTGAAGTGGTAGAGCCACGAAGAAGACCTAAATCCATGCTCGAAATCTGACAAACAAAGTGATTTCAGAATAAAAGTGTTTTTCTTGCCTTCACTGTGATATCCTGATGGCTGTGACTCATCACCCTTTCTTCGAGATTTGCTGGAATTCCTCTTACGGTCTGTCAGTGAGCTCTTTTTAGAAATATGTCTCTGATTACACTCGCTGTCAGTCAAGTGTCCTGAGAGAACAAAATACACTTTAGATTGAAACAGCATTCTGATTGGCTGCTCTGCATTTTAAGAATAATACAGCTTGTAAATTCCTCACAAAATTGTGATATCTAAAACTTTCCAGTTGATGCCTGAGCACAGGAAAATGAAAAGTATGGAAAAGGAAAAGCTACCAGTGGTTCATTAATTAATTGTAAGCCACCATGAGATTTTGTTGTTGATATGTGCATTCAACTCATCCTTGATTTATGGTCAGCCTAAGGCAAACCTATCATAGAATTTACTTGGCAAGATTTGTTCAAAAGTGGCTGGCCATTGCCTTCCTTTGAGGCTGAGTGTGTGTGACTTGCCCAAGTTCATCCAGTGGGTTTCATGGCCGAGTAGAGATTTGAACCCTGATCTCCATTGTTATAGGCCAGACTCAAATCATTATGTCATGCTGGCTCCATCAGATATAGGATGAATGATAAATATTATAATAAAAATACATTAACTCTTATCTGCCATCAAAGGATGTTATCAAGAGGGAGCAGATTTGTTTTCTGCTCCCCTGGAGACTGGAACTATGAGAACAATGGGTTCAAATTACAGGAAAGGCAATTCCATCTGAATATTAGTAAGAACTTCCTGGCCATAAAAGCTGTTCAACAGTGGAACTCACTACTTCAGTGTGTAAGATGCCCTAATAATTAATATGATGGTGTTTTCACATATCCTCTCCCTAACAAGTAAGTTCAATGGAATATTAGTGTTCTGTGAATTTGCTGGTGAATGTTTCTCCATCTTAGGATAAAGTATGTTGCAAGAGAACATGAGAAGGCATGTCACTTTTAACTTCCAGATTAAACATCTTTTGGATGCAAACCTTTAATCGTGATGTACTGAGATGGATTTAAACTGACAAACACTGCCATAGATTGGAACTCCTGGAGTTATGCTATTGTGGTCCCAGCACCACAACATCAGGTTTGACACTGAAAACTACACCACTCCCTTGCAGCATAAACTAATTTATTTAAGACTGCAATACATTTTCATCCACTAGAGTCAACATTAATATTTGTTACAGATACAGAGACATGAATGGGAAATGTGTAAAGTGGTTGCACAATAGCAAAATGGAATACTAACAAAAACATGAAGTAGCAAAATCTCATGAAAATGAGCCAAATATCAAAATCACACAGAACGTACCAGAAAGCACAGGTAGGGAGGAGTGATTTACAAGGTACTGTGGTAAACAAATATTAATACACAATCTGGATTAATAGAATAGAGCACTATTAGTGGGACTCTGCAAAAGGAAAAGGTGAACAGCCAGGATGTTCCCGTTTTCACAGAGAACAGGAATGCAATGCTAACAGACGATAACAGATCACGGTTTGATAATATCCTTGTCTGATAAAAGGCCTGTGCTCTGAAACTGCTTTGCTGAAGCAACAGTCACTGTGTGTAAATATACCTCTTTAGCAACATGCTGTTAAACTTAGGCCCCTTCCACACAACTGAAAAAAAATCTGACATTTTCCGCTTTGAACTATAATATATGGCAGTGTGGACTCAGCTAACCCAGTTCAAAGCAGATATTGTGAGATTTTCTGCCTTGATATTCTGGGTTAGATGGCTGTGTGGAAGGGCCCATAGGCATCAATGCTGATTACACTTTTTAGATTTAATTCAGTTCAATATTTTTAAAGCAACTACACACATACAAAGTATTTCCCAGGTGAGAGAGAAATTATGATGACACATACTGAAGTGGGTAGCATCCTCCGTCCTCTCCAATGGACCTTCTACTTAAGAGTTTTTGAGATACTTATAAAGGCCTTTTTATTAGGTTCTTGACAAGAAAAAAAGTTCATTTCCTCAAATGAACAAAAGAACTACCTGTATCTCTGCTGCTTTGTGAAGCTGCATCATTTTCCATGTTGTAAATGACAGTGCCTTGAGAATCAGAAGAGAAATGACTGACCACAGATTCATGATGTGAATGTTTATAGGGATAGCTGTCTGTAGAGGAGTCTGTCCTAGTATCACTTGTGATAGAGGGTTCACGCCCTATTAAAAGGAAATCTTGTGAGAATTATCATCACAAATGAGAAGGGGGCTAAGTAAAAAAAACTGGGAAACAGAAAATTAATGAAAGTCAGGATATTGTCATCCTTCTTCTCCTCCTTGCTCCTTTCCCCTCGGTTTAGAGAAATAATAGTAATACCCCACCTTTCTTCCAGTTCGGGACTCAAGGCTGTTTACAACAACCAAAACAAACAATTGCAACAATAATGTAAAACATAAAGCAAAGGAATAGCTGTATGTGCATCCTGCAATGGAGCCAACAAAACCTGTTTTCCTCTAAAACACAGGGAAAATTTAGAGGAAAATATTTTTACCTCAAAAGCACAAAAGAATTTTTTTATTCACTGTAAAAGACAACTCAAATAAAATACAACAAAATACAAAATCACACAGGAATTTTGTGAATTACCAATGTAGTTCACAAAAGGATTAAGTCAGTTTGAATATATTGTTATTTGGATAATTTGTTGTTGTTAACTGCTGTTAAATTACCTTGACATGGTAATCCTATCAATAAGAGATCTCCATGTCACCTTGGCATTAACAGTCCTGCTCAGGTCTTGCAAACTTCTACATGTACATCACAATTACTCACAACACATACATTATGCACCATGATGACTAGGAAAAAAAAACAGAAAAAAGACAAAAATAAAAAAAGATTACCTGAGTCTTCACTATCATAGTAAGTTCTGGTATACTGCTGAAGATCCACCTGTGTGGGCAGATCCTGTGTTGATACTGGAGTTCCTCTTGGATCTGCATAAAGTAGTAGCAAGGGCTGATAATGTCCCTTAATGCACTTAGTAACAACATCTTTCCATTTAGGGCCTATCTGAAATTTTTGTTAAAAAGTACAAAATACATGTTAACAATATTTATCTTTGCTAAATTGACATTAATTTGCAGTTATATATCACTGATCATCCTAGGTCTATACTACGAAGAGAACTGTGTGGGTGCCTAGATTTGTGTCCCCCATCAGCCTTAGCCAGGACATCCAATGCTGGAAGCATCACTGTGACAGAATCTGGTCACAATTCCTAACTCAATTAAACTATAGCATTGAAATCAATGCACCTATTTCTCCTTAAGAACTTTGTAATGCTCAAGGTCCAAGTTAAGCAAATCAATAGCTGAATATTTTTTGTCACAATTATAATTTGTATTAAAGTAAATACGCAATACTTTCTGGAAAAAATATAAAATTTTGATCGGCAATTAGTATTTTATAGTCTGTTTTGATTGCCATCATATCATTAGTAAGACACTTGTTTTGACAGATAAACAGAAGCCCAACTTTGTCTGATAACGGAAAACAATTGTTAAGTTTTCTGATTGTGTTTTCAGGTTAACATACCAAGATAATACTTTGAGCTATTAAAGAAATCTTAAATATTTTAGAACAACGGGGAAGTTATATGCTAATGAAAATTTTAGTTTTGATTAAAGCATTTTAAGGATTGAAATTTGGATTGGTATTTTACAGAGCTCAATCCAATTGGCTAAAGTGTAGATTACAAAATTGGACTTCAAATGGAACAGGAGTTTCCTTTCCTCTTGTTCAGGAGCTATGCAACCTGCTAGAGCAAATTTGAGGGATGGGAAAACCAAACTAATAAAAGTATCTTTTTCATTGGTGGAAGAACTTCACTTGATATATATTGTGAAATATAAATTAGTTATGTAACTGTATCCAAAATTGTAGAGGGAAAATAGCATGCTTTTAAGGCCAAACGGTTGGTGTATAACAGAATGACTATATAACAAGGGTCTTGCTCAACATGCAGTTGGTTACCAGTACATTGAAAATATAGTACTCTGTTTTTCTAAAATGCAAATATTAGGATATTCTATACATTCCAGTGTGCTTGTCTTTTGATAAGAACAGAATAGAAATGAAAGGCTCAGATTTGAAGCAATAAATGTCTCCATGCATCGTAACAAGAAAAGACAATACATCTTCTATGTAAGAATCACAAAACGTTTCAATGCTAACATGGAGGTGGGTATTCAACTTACTTATGATACATTCAGATCAGAACTAGGGAGAACATTTTGGATATTTGGGGAGAAAAACAAGATAGCCAAACACTTAGCATCATTACTGTTTTATACACAGACACACATATCTGATTTTCTTACCTCTTTGACATGGGCATCATCAAAGTACATCCATTTACGAATCTTTGTTTGAAAGAAGAAGGTAGAGTAATGCTTTCCATAGTAGCATATCATTCCAACCAAATACAGTTCACATTGCTTTGCTCTGTCATCTGTTACTCTGAAGAAAAGCTTAAAAGGGAAAGAATAATCACGTCATTTTCCCATTAATTTGAAGATTGCCGAACATAATTTTTTAAAGCTCAAGCTCAGTTTTAAAATATGTGCATTTTAGTAGAAGCAAAACCAAGGAGCAGTGATAAGCAAACACAGGGAAGCTGCATATTGCCAGGGACGTAACACTCACATCTCCCAATTTAAGGCAAGTGCCCAAGCTGTGAATGACATCCTCTGCCAGATCGGAATGATCCGAGTCCCATACCAGACCAATTGTGATTATCTGTGGAGAATTCATCAACACGCGACGAATGCGAATTTTTTCCCCACAGTTGCTCTGAAAGTTGAAAAGGAAAAGTTTGACTGATATAATTAAAACATTCTGCTTCTGGCTTGCCTGCTTACTTCCTAAATGTTTAGGGGTAAACTCCAATTACTAGTCCCAAGTATAGGACACCCATTGAGTCAAGAAATGCCATGAAACTTAATTGATTCAAACAGCAGAAAAGAGCAAGAATGCAGAAAGGACAACATTAAASTCTTTTAAAGCAGCATGACCAAACATTTTTGGACATAAAATCCTTCACAACACTCCCCCCACCTCCCAGAACTCTAATTCTATCCCTGATTTTCCTGCAGAACTCAAACTCTAACTCTAAGCACTGTAACACCCCCCCCCCCCCCATTCTTCCTTTTTCCATCTACTCCTATTGCCTGGGTGTTCTGTATAATGTAGTAGGACTGGAAATAAAGATATTCAAATTTTGTTTTTAAATTGTACATTGAATTTCAATAAAATACTCTGGCATGGACCTTTAAAAAATTGAAAAAGATTTTAGAGATGGGCTGCTGTGAGTTTTCCAGGCTGTATGGCCATGTTCCAGAAGCATTCTTTCCTGACGTTTTGCCCATATCTATGGCAGGCATCCTCAGAAGTTGTGAAGCCTGTTGGAAACTAGGCAAGTGAGGTTTATGTATCTGTAGAATGTCCAGGGTGGGAGAAAGAGCTCTAGTCTGCTTGAGGCAAGTGTGAATGTTGCAACTGGCCACCTTCATTAGCATTGAGTGGCCTTGCGGCTTTAAAGACTGGCTGATTCCTGCCTGGGGGAACTCTTTGTTGCTTATTTTAACCTGTTTTGTTGGGCATGTCCCTTTGTAAGCTGCCCCAAGTCGCTTCAGGGAGATGGAGGCGGGGTATAAAAATAAAGTAGTAGTAGTAGTAGTAGTAGTTCTTCCTGCTCGGGAGGTATAAGATGGCCCTAATTGTTTCATGTCAGGAATTCCCCTATTGTTTCAGGGTTCCTCTTTATTTACTGTCCTGATTTTAGTTTTTTATAATATGGGTAGCCAGATTTTGTTCATTTTCGTGGTTTCCTCCTTTCTGTTGAAATTGTCCACATGCTTGTGAATTTCAGTGGCTTCTCTGTGTAGTCTGACATGGTGGTTGTTAGAGTGGTCCAGCATTTCTGTGTTCTCAAATAATATGATGTGTCCAGGTTGGTTCATCAGGTGCTCTGCTATGGATGATTTTAAAGATGTTTTCACAGAACCCTTATGATGCATTCATGGAACCCCAGGGTTCTGGGAACACAGTTTGGGAACTGCCACTTTAAAGCATTGAAAAGAGTTGTGCCAGGGTTGTGCCAATGTACTGAAATTACTTCAAAAAGATGTGAAGCTAGTGCAAGAGACTTACTGGAGACTTTGGGTGATTCTATTGTATTTTATTCTTAGTAAAATATTTTAATTAGCACATTAAAATTTGTATTGCTATTTTTATTATTTACAAGGACACTATCCAATAATCCCAAGTAAAAATATACACAAATGTTTTGAAAGCACCAACATTTAGCTTTTCAGGAGAAAATTACAGAACAACTAGTGGCTGAGAATATGAAGTTATGCTTCAATCTACTTCAAAAGCCTCCTACCTCCAAATGGTATGAAGAATAAGATAGATAGGAAGCCTTTTTCAAATACAGGAAGAGATAACAAAGGCTGAAAATATTTATTTTCATTGTATTCAGTGTTTCAAATTACTTATCCTTCAGATAAACATGACTCTCAGATTAAAATCTATTCAGGAAATACTACTACAGAAGAAAGAAATCAATATAATATTTACAAAAAATAACACATCTAATGGTGGCCTAAATATTTTATAGGTTGTGCTATCTAACTTAGCATCACCAAAAGGTATCAATCAAGCAAACAAGAAAAACAAAAACCTTTCTTACTGCTTGTTCAAGTAGTGCCTGGGGATATGTGGCTCTTACTATAATAGGACTTTTAATCAGAATGGAAGAAATATCGGAACAGGGCTATACTCTTTGTTGGCCAAATTGTGAACATTTATAGTTAGTAAATCTTAGTATACATATCATTTTCTTCATTTGGTCTACTGCTTGTATTTAAGGCAAACAACATATACAAACCGGGCAGTTTCTTAAGTCACCCATGGTGCTGGCATTCTGTAGAAGCTCTCCAAACATATCTGGAGTGGGTTTCTCTCGTCTTTCCAGCATGCAAATTGCCTGATTACTGTAAGTTAAAAAGATTATATAACAAGACTAACACTTCTATTTGAATTTCACAAATGGTACTTAAGTCAGTGACAAATTTAATGGATCTACTCTAGGTTTGGATTGAATCAGTACTAAAAATAATCTTTATACATTTATAGCAGGGGTGGACAACTATTGAAGGCAAGGGGGCTACATTAGCCCACAGGAAATGGGGAGGGATCCCCACGATATTCTCCCCATATTTAAAGAAACTCCACCCCACCCCCAAATGTTGTTGCCAAGTATCCATCAAATGCTCTTAAGGCACACAGAGGGTATTTTAGGGTTTGCTGGGACATTTTAGGCAGAGGCCAAGACTTTTTTATTTTGTGAATTTGTTCAATACTGTTCTAGTGTTTCAAACACTAGTTCTAGCATTCCAAAATTCGGCTTCAGTGGCAGGGAAGGAAACTGACTTCAATAATTTTGGTAAACTGGTGAAAATAATGCTTTGTCTAGTTGTGGAGATGTGCAAAGAAGAAAACTGAAACAAGGGGGATATGTTGTCTCTTAATGTACAAGAAAGAAAGAACTCACCAGAGTGAAGTAGTTGAGATATAATGCACCATCTGGATAAAGGGCAATGGGTCAGAAGTGGCACCACAACTTGTACAGACACACTAAATAAGAAATAGATATATTATTCAAACACAAAAGCCACATTTCCATATGTGTATTTCATCATTTCACAAATGAATTTGGAATGGATTTGTGTCATACTTGCTCAAATAAAGTCATTGCAAACTTCTGGTGTGATATGCAATGAGGGGCAGTACAAATGTCTTCCTTAGATTCATCTGCAATGTGGAAGTGAATCCTCATTAAGAGATTCTCCTGGAATTAAAGAGAGATAAGACAAAAGTCATATAGAAATTATTACAGATTAATGGCAAAATATGACAGTTTAAAGCCAGGAGGTAAAATTCTTCTGAGCATTCTAAATACATTGAAATGACAAGAAAAACACAGTTCCTATACATTAATTTAAATAGCGTAACATCTATTGACTTTCTACATTTCATAGAATAGAATCATAGAGTTGGAAGAGACCTCATGGCCCGTCCAGTCCAATCCCCTGCCAAGAAGCAAGAAAATTGCATTCAAAGCGCCCCTGACAGATGGCCATCCAGCCTATGTTTAAAAGCCTCCAAAGGAGGAGCCTCAACCACACTCCGGGGCAGAGAGTTCCACTAAAATCAAAAGTTATGATTTTGTCATTATTTCATTTGAATAACATTCAACATAGCATCTAAAGGCTGTGGAACGACCTACCGGTAGAGATCAAACAGCTAAATCAGCCTTTGGAATTTAAGACACAAGTGAAGATCTGTCTCTTTCGGAAGGCCTACCCCGATAGTCTTTAAACATAAACATGAATGTTAATGCATGTCCTTTGTTTTGTCTGTTTTAATATGTATTTCATAGAGATATGTTTTGGTATGTAACTTTTATGGAGGTACGTTTTAGTGTGTGTATCTGTAGTTTGCTGTGTTTATGTATTTTAATTGTTTTGTAACCAGCATCAAGCCATGAGGAGATATGGGTAAGAAATAAAATTATGATTATGATTATTATTAAAAAGAGAAGCCAGCAAAAACTAACAGATTTTGGCTTACTGACCTGGGATAACTTTATTCTAGTGTATTCAGTAATTTGTGGTTTAAATTCTATTGAAGGGAACAAATAAAAGATATCAAGTTACCATATTTCCTCACATAATAGCTGCTACTAGGTAAGAGTTGCACTTCATTTCTGGGGTGGCAATATAGGTATTTCTGTGTTTCTCATATAATAGTAGTTGGATTTTTTCACAGCATTAATAGTCACATCCCCTTCCCTTTTTTGGCCATTTGCAATTTGAGTAGTCCCTGTTTAGCAAAAAGGGATTTGTTTGTTTGCAAACATTTCATAGATGTTACACTCACAAAGCATTCAGCAGCATCATCCATGATACCCAGTTGGAAACGTTGCTCATCTTGAAAAGTCTTGGCCAGAGCACTACGAAGAGCATCAGAAGGTAACACTTTTTCATTGCTACACTGAAACTGGTTAAAGATACCCTAAACGAAGAGGGGGGAAAGAATAAGTAGTTACTACAAAAGAAAAATCTCCGAAGAGAGGAACAAAGCATACAAATAGAAATAGGAAGTTAAATAACCATTACATTTTCAGCTTCCTGTAATTAATTCCAGAGAAACTGATGACAAAGCTGATGACAAAGACAGAAGAATGCCCTGCCTCAGGGGAGCGTGCTTCAGCCATCCATGTTTAACCTTTTCACAAATGATCAACCACTGCCAGGAGGGACTGAGAGTTTCATCTATGCTGATGATCATGCCATCACCGCTCAAGCAGGGAGCTTTGAAATGGTTGAAAAGAAGCTCTCTGCTATTACTGCCTATTACAAGGGAAAACAGCTGATTCCTAATCCATCAAATCAATCAAAGAAAGCCCCAAAAGTAAGGCATTGCAAGAGTCTAAAAGGGAGGTTACCAGAGAAATTAATAACCATTGCAAGCTTATTTCTGTCCAGCCTAAATTGACAAAATCTATTCCAATCCACCAGGGCCACCTGTGTCTCCAATGATAATGGTGCATCTATTGTTCTCTCAGATATATTGAGCACACATTTATCTGTTGGTCTAATATTTTCACTAAACTATTCATGTTGACTATCAATTTTCTTTTCTCAACTGAATTCACTTACTTTGAGAGCACAAAATATACAGGAATCTCCCATACATTTGTGCGTTGTAAGTTGACGAAAACTACGTCGAAAAATATCAAGATGCCACAGAACCTGTAAAGCAAAGTAGAACAGAAAGTAATTGTTTTGAATGATTCAACCTCAGCATGCCTTATATAAGAAGCTTTGGTTAAAATTGGGTTATAAACAAGTTCAGCAAAAGCATTTAAACACACACACAAAAAATCCAGGGCACTGTATTTAATCTTTAACCTCCAAACTTTAAGCTAATCGACTCCAAAATTTAAGCTAATATAAACAGAGAGAAATACCGAGGATTCATAAATACAGATACAGACATATGTAAGACCCTATTATTCAAAATGGTCATTCGTAGATTAGTGGCAGTCCACAAGTCATCAGCTGTTGGACCATGGAAAGTTTCCAGAAAAGGAAGAAGCAACTGGAGTCAATGGGAACAAATAGAGCATTAGTCATAAAACAGAGGGGGAAAAACTATCCCCCGTGTCAGAAAGATTAAATAACACTACTATAACACTACACAACAATGGGATTGGGCCAAACATCCCACACAGAACCCCCATGATCAACAGAAAATACTGTGTTTTCTGGTGGTCCTTGGTGACCCTTCTGACACCCCCCTGGTGACCTCCCCCCTCCCCCCCCGGGGTCTTGACTTCCCAGTCAAACTCCCTTCACCAGGGCAAGAAAACATAATCAAAGCCCTCTTGACAAAGGGCCATCCAGCCATTCACACACACACATATATGTATATGACAGATGCAGTATCAAAGATCTGAAAGGGACCCCTAAAGAAGGACAATGATATGTTACATGTTCCAGAGGAGGCAAAGCAGGCAATCTCCACATCACCACTGGCAAAGAAATAGCAAGAAATGCTTTTTACCCACAAGCATAAAGATATTACGTATATTAGAAACCAACACTTTCTCATTATTTTATTTTCCAGATAACCAGATTGGGCCACAGCAACATGTGGCAGGGGACGGCTAGTAACATTTAAAAACAATCAGGAAAATACCGTTAGATGTGTTAAAAACAGTATAAGAAACAATTATGAAATGAATATAGCATTCTCTTTAAAGCCCTTTTTAAAAATCTTGCAACTCCCAAAAGCCTGAGGAAATGGTAAAGTGGGAACTATTCCAGCCTTCCTAGAAAGGGGACTGGAGAGCCCAGGGCTGCTATTGAGGAGACCCCATGTTGCATCCCTACCATTTGTGCCTGTTAAGGAAGTGGAACTGAGAGAACGGTCTCTCCAGCTATCTCAAGGACCAGGCAAACTCATATGGTGAAGCATAGTACATCAGATAGTCTGGATGTGAACTGTGTCAGTTTTCTAAGCCAAATCCAGAACTTTGATTTTTGTCCAGAACTGCTGTGATAACAAGGGAGTTTTGTCTCCCTGTAATCCACCCTGGTGAAGAATTTGGCTGCAGTTCTCTGTATTAACTGAAATTTCCAAATACTCTTCAAAGGCAGTCCCACAGAGAACATACTTTCAGTAACAGATGTCTCAGAGAGTGGACACTGTTAGAGCACTTGCTTTAAGTCTACAACAGCATTCTGGGTCACCACCAAAACCCATCTAGTCCAGGACAATTATGCTGTGATTTGCATTTCGGGGGGGGGGGGGGTTATTCCACTGAGCACCAAAAAAAAAAATAATACCAAGATGAAGAGGTGAAATCTGAGTCAGAGAGGAGGGTGGGGAGACCAGAATCTTGGCGGAAAGTTACTGGACTTGAAGAACTGATTAAGAGAACTGGACAAAAGGATCAGTTGATTAGGTTAATTGGGCATGTTTAGCCCTGGTTGTTTTATTGCTCTACCATTTGTTGGTATATCTGTAGAAGAAAGACAGGGTCAGATTTTGAACTAGATGTAAGTGGGGTGAGAGAAGACAGCCTGGTTTTTAATGGAGGCATGGGTCTATCCCTGATTGGGTGAAGTGTAATACCTATATTTGATTGAATGCAAATAGATACACGATTTAGAAGTGTTTAATTAGCAAAGGGAAGTTAATGAATGAAGAGACAAGATCAAGCACATGAAGGTTTTGGGGGTCAAGGAAAACATCCTCATTCCACCCTAACCTTGAGCTCTAATATAGTCTTTGAAAACTGTGACAAATGTTATAAATTTTAAAATAGATAAATATAAACATTTAGTGTATCAGCCCTTTACCTTTTAGAGTGACTTCATTGTGAATTTGGACAGCTTAAGGAAGATTATGTCTAAAAGAAAGTTCTTCAATTAAACTAATAAGTAAAACTTTTTTTAAAAAATCTTGAAGGACTTTTTATATTGTGAGTGTATGTCTTATTGGGGAATGTACATGTTTATTGAACTAGCAAGTATTTTTGTGTTATTCTTTGATGAAGCAAAATATTAGTGGTTGACAGCTACTCCAAGGTTCCCTAAATAATCAAATTATGTATTCGTAAGACTAGAAAAAATAATCCTTAACATGGGGACTCCGTTTAGATAAAGCAAGCTGTTCTGTCAGACTAATTCTTACAATCCTAGCATCCTTTGCATCTGTTTCAGGCCTGGGGGTAGAAATGCCCTCATTATGAATTCAATGGTTGTTTGCTACTGTAGCTGAGGAGGGTCAATGTGGCATAGTGGATTTTTTTGTGTGTGTCAGGAGCGACTTGGGAAACTGCAAGTCGCTTCTGATGTGAGAGAACTGGCCATCTGCAAGGATGATGCCCAGAGGATGCCAGGATGTTTTGATGTTTTACCATCCTTGTGGGAGGCTTCTCTCATGTCCCCGCATGGGGAGCTGGAGCTGACAGAGAGAGCTCATCCAAGCTCTCCCCGGATTCGAACCTGCAACCTGTCAGTCTTCAGTCCTGCCAGTCTTCAGTCCTGCCAGCACAAGGGTTTAACCCACTGCGCCATCGGGGGTTCCTCGGCATAGTGGATTAAGTGTTGGGACTATAATTCTAGAGACCCAAGTTTTGAATCCCTTCTCAGCCATGAAAACCTACTTGATGACCCTGGGCAAATCACTCTCTCTCAGTCTCAGAGAAAGGCAAAGGCAAATCCCATTTCAACAAATATTGCCAAAAAAAAAAAGGCTATTGCCTTAGAGTCGCCATGTCAGAAATGACTTGAGGGCACACAACAGCAGCAATAACCACTGAATAGTTAGACAACTGCTTTGTAAGGTAGGTTAAAGTCACAGGAACTCTTGCACCTTTGCACCAGTAGGAATATTCTATTTTCATTTGCTAAACACACAAAAAGGGTGCATGGGTACATAATTCCTTTGTCTTGATGGAGATTGAACTCTGATCATTGGACCCTACTGCAAGGAGCCATTGAAGACTGCTGTTGCCTGTGCACCTGAAATTGCTTTTGCAATGCCCCCTTGGTGGTATGGATTTGGCAGTCTGGAAAATGCCCTCCCTTTTATTAATATGTTTCAAATGCTTTCCCCAGAGAAGCTGCAGCATGGGAGCCTTATGTAGGTGAAATAGCAGT
Organism: Anolis sagrei ordinatus; assembly: GCF_025583915.1. Lineage (NCBI taxonomy): Eukaryota > Metazoa > Chordata > Lepidosauria > Squamata > Anolidae > Anolis > Anolis sagrei. Next base: position 130,158,715 of record NW_026846588.1, on the reverse strand, counting down.
CGTGAGCCCTATAAAAGGATTCACAACCTAGTCAGGGATGAAGCCTGGAACAGAAAAATAAATCTTTTGTGTTGCAAGCCAGGAACCTCTACAGTCATACTTTAAAACAGAAGGTGCAGACTCATAATACGAACACTTGCTGCAGCTGTCTGCCAGAAAATGTGCAAGGATACTGGAGGTAAACAAACTCTGCATAGAAGTACAAGCCCAAAACATCCTAGTTGCTGCCAGTAGGCCTTCTACTCTGCATAGATCATGAGCAGACATGTATGGAATTGGGTTGTGCTTTATATACCTGGCAGACAAACACCCAAATTGGTAAGAATCACATCTAGGCTCATCCACTTTGCTTTGGACATGTGTAATCTAACCTCAAACCTACTTTGTTCATATAGCCTCACTCAATGATGCTCTGATGTTCTCCTAGACTGGAATTTAACTCCTGGGCTAAAGGTTTTCCACATCCCTAGTCTATTGGATCATCCCATTCACATTTACGGACATTCACAAACAACATCACAACATTTGAAAAAGTCATTATTCTTTTTAACAAGGCCTGTTTTAGTTGTAGACTGCAACTAAAATATGTCACTTAAGAGTATTTCAGTGGAAGACCCTCAGGGCCATCCAGTCCAACCCACTTTTGCCATGTAGGAAAAACACAACAAAAGCACCCCCAACAGATGGCCACCCAGCCTTTGTAGTAGTAGCAGTAATAGTAGTAGTAGCATCAGCAGTAATAACCAAAACCCCAGGGGCCATCCAGTCCAACCCCCTTCTACCATGCAGGAAAAACACACTCAAAGCACCCACCTGAGCACTGGAAGGGAAATAGGGTTTTGGAAGCAAAGAAAGTGGGGAGTCTGGGCAGCAAAGCAAAGAGCCTGGGTGATGAGGGAGGCAGGGGAGAAAGGGTCTATGCCCTGGGAGGATGCTGCTGCTGGTAACCCCTGCTCTAAGGGATTATTTTAAAAAAATGACGATTGCCAGCTAACTGGGCATTATTTGACCTTATCCAATATCAGGTGGATTACAGTAAAACACTAGGTCTCATTAGAGAGCCCAACTTTCGTTAGACAGCCAATTCAAAATGTATGTATCAAGACTATTCTGGCCTTGTTCCTTCTATCTAAACCCATTGTTGACAATATTATTCATCAGGTAAATTTAAAGAAATTGTAATTGCCATTTAGAAATACTTCTTTCCTCAATCTGCTTAATGAATGTATACAAAAGAAGACACTTTATTATTGTTGTGTGCCTTCAAGTAATTTCTGATTTGTGTCAAGCCTAAGTCAGCATGATGTAGTGGTCTGAGCACTGTACTATGACTCTGGAGACAAGGGTTCAAATCCCCACTTGGCCATGGGGAAATTCGCTTTCTCAGCCCCAGAGGATGGCAAAGGCCCTCTGAACAAATCCTGCCAAGGAAACCTCATGAAAGGGATGCAAGAAGTTTGAAACGACTTGAAGGCATACAACAATTAACAAGATAAACTTGTAACAGAGCTTTTTGGCAGAAAATTTTTAGTGAGGGTTTGGTCTTGCATTTTCTGAGACTGAGAGAGTTGGATTTACTTAAGGTCAGCCAACGAAGGGTTTCCACTGTATTTATACAAGCAAAAATCAATCATGTTGCAAAGATTCATGAATGGAAAATACAAAAGTAGATTAACAGATTTCCACATGCTTTTTCTGTAATAAAACCCAATCTTGTGTAATAATTGTAGCTGTAGCTGTTTTACTTTAAACACATGAGCATTATATTATACAGAGGTGAAAAATTAAATCTAAGAAAAGAATCATGTTTGTTTGGATTTTTTGGCAAAACTTTTGCAAGTAGATTAGACAGCAAGCTTAGAAATTTATGGTAGGGTACTATTTGAATCTCTCATAAGAAGCACACCTTCACAGTAACACAGGAAATACACAAACATATAAATGAGGCACAGTTAGATTTCTTACCTGTAATGCACTGTTCAGAAAGCAGCTATTCTGTCCTGGCTCATTGCTGAGACCTTTACTTGGTGCTATAGAAGTTGTATTACGCGGAGTAAACATTCCTTGCACAGTTCCCCGTCCTACAGAAAAATAATTTCTTTTCCAAGACATGCTTCACATTTAGGTCTGTAGTCTACAGACTGACTTACACCTGCATTTGAGCTTTAAAATGTTCTATTCTTGATGAGAAAAATGAGAAAATATTTGGATGATGCTAAAAAAGAACTTTTCCAGACAGCTCCTTCATGAAGGCATACGTAGTTGGTATTCTTCTTTAAATCCAGTCAGTTACAATTTCATAAAATCAGAGATAATATAGCAAAACACTCGGTATCTGAAAAGATGGAAGGCAAGCTCAAAAGGTCCACAGGTCTTCAAAGGCATGAGTAGTGCCGAGCCATCTTTTAGTTTAACAAATATTGTAACTCCAAAGGTTGAAAAGGTTGAAAACAAGACAAAAAAATGTCTACGTGTTCAGGTTCACTCTTCTTAGATGCAATACAGTGGAACAAAGTTTGTGAGCAAAATTTAAAGCATTTGCTGTTAGTTGCAAATAGTTCTTTGCCAGAATATTGATGTGGGCAGTTTTGATTTTTTTAAGGCTAAACAAAGGAATGACTAAAGAATCCCAAACATTAATTGGAGCTGAAGTTGTCTTATTGCAGTTCTTTTACTTTCCCGTGTAGAATCTGAGTGGTTTCTTCTGCTGTTTTTCCTCTTGCAAGTAGAATGCCTGGCTGTGCTGGAAAGTTTGAGAGAGAAAGCGAGAGAGAATAATCAAAGGATTGCGTCACTTAATTACTCATTTGGTTTTGTTCTCTACTGCCAAGATCAGTGTTGCCTCACCTCCTACCAGAAATTCAGGAACAGAATCAAAACAGAGCAAAACAAAATCCTTACCACAGTAGAACCATTGTAGTTTAGAAGAGTCAACCACAACTGCGTTTATAGACACTTTCATAAATGAAAACTGGCATAAAAGGAAGCCATTCAAATTTTAAGAAGCTACTACCATTTCTACACATATCCTACCAGATACTGCAGTATCTCTTGCTACACATATCCTACCAGAGCCAATTATTTACAGAGGTCTTATTACAAATGGCAATAGCTGATTCAGATTGCAGATAAAGTTCCTATAGCTTTGCTATTCATATAAGGGATAAGAGGCTGAGCCTTCCTAGAGATTTATTCTGGCATTACTTGCTACCTGAAGCCAAAATTACTGATTGATGTAAGAAGAACAGGAGCCAAATCATCATGGAAGTGTACTTTGAAGAATTTGTGATATAAAACTTTGTTTTAAATAGCCTCTTTGCATAGCATGCATTGCAGTCAATTTACTTAGCATTTCAGACATTTTGTGAACATTCCTAGCTTAGTTCTATGTACCGCTTATATGGTTCATTTTTAAAATAATGATATTGCTCTATGTTTGCTCCCAGAAGGCAATTTATTACCATTAATCATACATGTATTTGTATTTGAGCAAGTCTGTGTTACTAATTACATTACTTATAGAGAAGTGAAATGCTACCACTTATATTATTGTGTCAGCTCCACTGGCTGCCGGTCCACTTCCGAGCTCAATTCAAAGTGCTGGTTATGACCTATAAAGCCCTATACGGTTCTGGTCCAGCTTATTTGTCTGAATGCATCTCCCTCTACATCCCACCTCACAGTTTAAGATCATCTGGGGAGGCCCTGCTCTCGCTCCTGCCAGCGTCACAAATACATCTGGCGGGGACGAGAAACACTGCCTTCTTGGCTATGGCCCCCCACCTGTGGAACTCGCTTCCCACTGAGGTAAGATCGGCTCCGTTTCTTCTGGCATTTAGGAAGAAATTGAAGTCGTGGTTCTGGGACCAGGGTTTTGGACAACAGGCCTAGATAGCACTTTGGACGTGGAATTGGATATGGAATTAACTGGAATGATGTTATGGCTATTAATACTGTTTTTTACTGTTTTAATGAATGTTTTACTTATTGTTTTAATTGTTATTATATTGCTGTCTTATATGTAGTGGCATCGAATTGCTGCCAAATGTAAGATGTCCTGAGTCCCCCTTTGGAGGTTGAGAAGGAACGGGATACAAATACCGGGAATAACTAAATAAATAATACTGATCAGAGTTCTACGTTTACTAGAAAACAAGGACCCTATCACCTCCCGTAATTCAACTCTTTTATTTGGTAAAATGGACCCAGCAAAACATGATGCTGCATCACTCAGACTTAAACCAAACTAGGAAGCTACTTGGGGACATGTCCTGCTGGGCTTGACACTGAATTGATGAAATTATACATTGTATTGTAGAAATGATACATTTATCAGATGTAGGAAGTACAGAATAAGAATGGCAGCGGACAAAATATTTACAGCATTTTAACTTAAAAATTGGAGAACCAATAGGCAATTAGTTAACAAATGTGCAAATGGTGGTTCTTATGTTCTTGATCCAGCTCTAGTTAAGGTTTACAAACACTCTTCCCAGTCCCAAAGTAACATTCTAAGTGCCCCAAAACCAAAACCCCCAAACAGATAGCTACAACATATTTGTAAGCTGTTCTGGGCCCCTTTTTGGTTTGACTAAATTTCTTTAAATAAATAGATTAGCAGAAAAGCAAACCTCTTGGTGTGGATTTTCCCCACATAGTTTCATGTACGTTTTGCCACAGGTTGTTGCATTAACATCACAGAAGTTACATTCCAAGGTCCAAATAACACATTACAGGCAATGACAATACTTGTAACTTCACCAGTATGCTTTGATATGATGATTTTTTTTTTGCATATAATCCAAAAACTGGGAAACCAATCCCTATTAGTTAACCAAATAAAAAATGTGTATAACTGAACTGTGGAAATGGCCATTGAATAAGTATTCATGAATAAGTACTGAACACAAGTATTGATTGGTATTCATTAATTAAAAATTGAAATTCAGATAAGCAAAATGCCTTAGAATCAGGCTTAACACTGGCAATTTCTTTTTATAAATGCTATAATTTCAACTGAGCAGGAGTTAAGGGACTTAAATTTATGATTCCTCAAAAAGGACAACTAGAATACTCCATCTGAGAAAAAGGTGTCATTCAAAAAGTTTTGGTCATGTACATTTAGCGTACAGGCACTCCCCGAGTTACAAACATCCAACTTACAAACAATTCATAATTAAGAACAACAGGAAGTGAAAGAAATCTGCCCCTAGAAAGGGAAATTCACTCTTGAAAGAGTTATCATAGGAAAAATGTGTCTGCTGAAAGTTTATCTACAATCTTTGTTTCCACAAAAAGCCCATTTTTTTTCAAAATCCAATTATTACAGGGACAGAAACTGAACAGGGGCACAGACAGCAAAACAAACATTACAGGGGTGTTAACTTTTCCTTATGTTGTCCCAAGCTATGTGTGTGTGTGTTTGGCTGTAGTTACACTTTTAAAAAAATGTAACTGTTCTGACTTACATACTAATTCAGCATATGAACAAACCTACAGAATCTAACTTGTTCGGAACTTGGTGATTACCTGTATTAGTTGACATAAAAAGTGACCAATGAAAAGGGAATAGTCATACTCCACAGACCCTGATGAAGTAAATCCATTTCTCCTCCACTTGCCCAAGATACTTCCTGAAGATCCCCACTACTACTATCTCTCGAAGTGTTCATCAGTGGCATTACTAGGGTCAATGGTAGCCAGCGCAGTAACACATGGTATCACCTCCATGGATCTCCTGTTATACCAGACAATACCACAATATTGTAGCTAAGATACCAGATTTGGCAAAAGTGGCAACTATTTAAAAAACAACCCAGCAGTAATGAACACAATAGTGTGAGATTGCAGCATGTTTGGATGAAACCACATAATTCGAAGTGTCATTCTAATGGGACACTAATGACAGCTCAGACTAGAGTACCTGGGCATTAAAAGGTTCAACCCCACCCCCCAGCACAGGGTTTTAACCTTGAACTGATATTGACACAGAACATGTAAGCTGGGTAATTCCCCCCCCCCATATATATCTGCTGAAATATTACAGAAATGTTTTACAGACCATGATTTTGGTGTCACCTCTCTGATGGTGTCACCCGGTGCATTTCACACCTTCTGGATGCCACTGGAATTCACCAATGTTTCTAAAGAAAAGAAAACATTCTAAAATGTAGAGATCTCATGGGAAGCAGTCAATCTGATGAGAATGGTCACAGGGTGCCAGAAACTACCCAGAACCAAAGTTAGAGGCAATTTAAATCTGAAAAGCATCAGCACAGTACAATAGCTATTCTGTTCTCCAGTGGAGAAAAGGCCACACTGAAGCCACTTATTAAGATTCTGCAACAAGCACAAGGAAAAGCTTACAGACAAAGCAACGAAGCTGCAGGTGAAAAGAAATCGTGAGTGAAAGGGGGGACGCTATTTTGAGTTGTAGATATGCAGAGTGCCCTGTGACCTAAACATTATTTCAAGGCTCCCTCCAGGTTAAACAAGTTGAGAAAGTCTTCCATAAATGGAATATGAGCTCTGATTGCTTTGATGTGGTGTCAATAGTCGGTTGTGACCTAGACCCACTTCAATCCTTCCCTTCTTCAATCAAACACACCTTCAGTCAATAGAGCAGCTCACTCAGAATCTTGGAACATATGGAAAACTCACAGAGAAGTCCTGCTATTAAGAAATTTGATTCTGTGCTGCTCAAGACAAGAAAAGAAATGTTTGCTCCCAACAGAGGGGGGGGGGGGGRGAGAGAGAGGAAACCTTCCAATGTTTTACTTGTAGTCAACTAAGTAACAAGTAAAACTTTTCACGTGGTTAAGGTACTATTATGTATTTCTCTTTGTACTATATGAACTATATAGCAGAAGAATCATTTCTTTAAAGAGTTGATTTGGATCTTTTGTAAGGGTATGGGTTAAGACCGACTGTAGTGTATAAATGTGTTTCCTTTTATACATCACTCCAAACAAACTTTTTGGGGATTTTTTTTTTAGCTATATGGGAATTACTATCTGAACTGCAAATAATCAAATGAGCAAAATAATGTCTATCCATAGGATTAGACTCCAGAACTTCCAGTTGCCAACTCCCAAATTATATCCATTATTTCCTACTAGAATATGGAAAAGATTTTCCAGAAAAAAGGCCAAAGATCAATGTGTCTCAATCATTATCTGAAAATTTATATTTTCCATTTTATTTCAATAAAGTAAGGATTTGATTACCCAAATATTAAGTCTCAACATCCACGTGAAGAATGAAGGCAAAATTCAGCTTTTGTAGAAGTGTCATTCCTTGTTCTCAGTGCACCAACATTCAACAATATTCATTTACAGAATGTAAGTACAAACACAGAACAAACCAGTTCTCCAACATTCCTAATCACAGAACGCTATAAAAGAATTAGTACAGAGAAGCTTCTGATGCCAACACTACTTTTTGCTTAAGACACAAGAAAGCTTTGATGCAATGAATTAAGTGAATTTACCAGCCTTAAAATATAGATGTTAATTATAGGGGTGTTAAAAAAAAGAGAAAAACAGCAGACCCACAACAAATGATAAAACACAAGTGAATATAGTATTGTATTTTTCCATAATATAATTAATTCTTGAAATAAAAGACAGAATAGTCCAGCTTCTTCCTTTTGCTGTATATTGTGTGTCTCTTGGGGATGGCAAACATGATAGGTGCAATCTGGTGTGAAATTCTGAAGATGGAATAGATATTCGATACCCCCAATTTCTAATTATAATTATTGTTGTTTGAACCACCACAACTGACCAAGTCACTGGTGTTTTCTGAGAATGAATGGGGGAAATATTATTTGATCTTCAGTGCCTGATTGGACATTCATTGGAAGATGTCAAGATTGAGTCAGGATATTTACTTTGGAAGTTATTAGGGGCCTTGGATGCAATTGGGATATCTCTCTCTCTCTGGATAATTGTACTGGTGGTCCAATTTGGATAATACAATGGTGATAAAGTAAGTCATACTGATAATGAACCGGGCAAGGTACCCATGGTTAAAATCCTCATATTAAATACCTGAAGGTTGAGAGTATTGATAGCTATAATAAGGAAAATATAATCTGGTTCTGCATTTGTAATATCCGGAATAATTAGTAGACCCCTTCCATCTCAATGAACACTTGAGCTGTACCAGAGTCAATGATACAGAGGTGACTTGATCTCAGAATATGAGCAACAGAGCATTTAGTCTGAGAACGATGAGGATAAATGCTGACTAGTGGAATAGCTAAGCAGAAAAAGAATCAAAGGAGGATCTTTCTCCGGAACATGTTTGGGAGAATGATCACAAGAAGAAGGTATCAGAGTTGGCAATTTTTGACATTGAGCTGAAAATGAATCCATTTACTCTCCTTCTCAGGCAATACCAGCTTCTACTTCTCCAATTTCCAATGACCAAAGGGATAAAAATCTATATAGTTCCTCAAGCATTGCAAAGGAATGCACCAATTCAACTGCAATAACTATTATCTGTTGAGCTCCTGGCATGTTATTTGGTATGGATGACTGCATTGGCAGATCTAAAGACATCAGAACTGGAGACTCTCCAGGAATCCTCAACATGATTAACTCTTCTTTTGCATATACTACTATTTGTCCATCCTATGTCCAAGGATAAAGCAAGAATGACCAGGGATATATCTTGATAGATGGAAAGACAACCAAATAGGAAGTAAGCCAAGTCATATTCCACTGAGATGATTCTGTGCAACTACCAGAATCAAGCAGGGATCATTTCATTACTGTTCTCTGTCATGGGGCATTTGGAGGTAAAACAAAGCAAGGCAGAGGAGACCTTATACTGAACACTGAGCATCTAAGACACTGTCTTTAATCTAGAAACTTGATTTTTGTATGTCTGAGTGGTAAAATTTTTACAACCAAGATACAGAATGAAAACACCTGTCACTTTCAGGAGGTACATTTCTTGAAAGAAGAAGAGGCCATTTTGGAACAACAGTAACAGCTAAATCGAGAACCTGGTAGGTAAAGGGGCTGAATCAAACCAGGAGTCTGGAAGGTAGCCAAAAATGAGGAAGTAAGTGAAAAGATTTTCAAAAATCAAAGCTAGAAAGCAGTATGAAAATCAATTAAAAAACAAAGAGAGCAGCTTAAATCAGAATAGCTCCGAACAGTTCTAACAATGCTGCTGACACAGCGAATGAAAATGAATAGAGGGTTTAGGCAACAACAGCGGGGGTATGGCACTCAGAAGGTGGGCAGAGCTACCGCCAAAAAGCTTATGTTAATATCTCCAGAAGCTTCCAAACAGTGCACCGCAGAGGAACAGATAATCCATTTGTGCGCAGGGAGCATACAACCCCCCTGTTGCGCCAACTCCACTGGCTACCGATCTGCTACCGGGCTGAATTCAAAGTGCTGGCGTTGGCCTTTAAAGCCCTAAACGGTTCCGGCCCAAGATACCTATCTAACCGCATCTCTGCCTATGAACCCACCAGGACTTTGAGATCTTCCGGGGAGACCCTGCTCTCGATCCCGCCTGCTTCTCAAGCTCGGCTGGCGGGGACGAGAGATAGGGCCTTCTCGGTGGTGGCTCCTCGGCTGTGGAACGCCCTTCCTACGGACATTAGACTCTAATGGTATTCCGCAAAAAGTTGAAGACCTTGATGTTTGTGCAGGCGTTTGAGTAATTTAGTGCAATCTGGTAATGGAACATAGGAATGGAACAATGGACGACGAACCTGGACTACGCTTGGATGATGAGAAGATTGGGTACGGTTGTTTTTTGTAATAATTGTGCATTGTAATTGCTTATTGGTAATTTATGGATAATGTGTTAAGTCAATTGTTATATGTTGTATGGAACCACTGCTGTTTCTACTGTTTTTACTGTTTGTGAACCGCCGTGAGTCGCCTTCGGGCTTGAGATACAGCGGTATATAAGCAAAGTAAATAAATAAATAAATAAATTGTGTGAGTCATATACCCCAAAGAAGAAGTTTTAGTTTTGGCAGTGCAAAAAGTCATTACATAAGTTAATTTAAGAAGTGTAAAACTGCTCCAATTTCACAATTTGGATGAAAGGCTACAATAAGTAATTATTTGCTGAATAATTAATTATTCACTGCCACCACTTATTTAATAACTGAAAATAAGACTGCCACAGAGAGGCCAGTTCTTTTTCACCACTACCTCCAAATATTCTGCCTTCCATGTAGTCTGTTCGCTCCTGATCTGGTATGTCAACAGTTGCAGTGACATTGGGGGTGAAATTCTCCCCCTCTCCATTCTATTTATTTATTTACAACATTTCTACCCCGCCTTTCTCTACCCCGGAGGGGACTCAAGGTGGCTTACACATAGGCAACTATTTGATGCCATAAAACAATGCATAATTAAAATAAACATTTAAACAAAATTATAAAATACATTAAAAAATTAAAAACATTTAAGAGAATACCTTTACAATTAATCACGTAATCCGGGCCATTTCGATAGTCATTTTACATCATTCCATATATATCTATTGCACAAGTTCTCCCAAGGTTTGGTCACAGAGCCATGTTTTCACTCTCTAATGGAAAGTCAGGAGGAAGGAAGCTGATCTAATATCCCCGGGGAGGGAATTCTATTCTAAAGCTGTTTAATTAATATTTTGCAGTATTATTGTCTTTTAAAAATTAACCAGTGCTGAAATTATCAAAATATTTCAAAGAAGTAATAAAATAAATTATAGAGCAGACAGAATACAAGAGTCAGGGTTATAAGAGCATGTGGAAGTATGATTGCAGGAACACAGATCAGTGTAGTGCTGCAATTATGAGAATGAAGGCAGGTGTGCTCATGCCAATACATATCTGGAGCAGTGAGCATGTGACTACCATGGAATAGCAGCTTCATGTGCTAAAATCCCATTTGAAGATATCATGTTATGTTCACAGCCTTTAGCAGATTCATTGAGTCAAGGGTCCACAAATCCATTGGCCAGAGTTTCTTCTGAGGCTAAAGAGTAAAGCTTTCCAAACCTTTCATGATGGTGATACACTTTTTACACATGTATCCTTTCGTAACATGGTAATTGAGTTTAACCAGCAAACTGGAGGTTAAACCAACTCCTTATAATACATACAAGAAATAATATATTATATATATGTTTCATATAATGTATAATATATGTTTCATTTACTGTATAAATGAGAATTGGATTTTTTTCCTTTACACTTTTGTACTACAGTTGATTTTTGTGTCACTCCATGTGGTTCATCACAAACATCACTGTCAACAGATTTTCTTTTCTTAATTAGGGACTTACCCATTTTAGTGGCAATTAGTGCAACTCAATCAACAAACTGCAAATTATAAAAGTTGTAACAGCACATACACTTGAACAGCACCATCCTTTGTTTGGGGTGCATTTTTCTATAGTCCCTACACTACACGCCTAGGGACTATAGGTAACATACTAGTGTGTGCCAACACACCATTTGGAAAGCTCTCCTATATAGCTTTAAGGAATCTTTCTACTCTAACATGGAGCCTTAGGGAAATCTGTACCAAAATAGTTTGCCTTAATAAGCACCTGAGTATCCTGCTGACAAACACAAGTCCCCCACCATTCCACCACACTTTGGATAAGAATACAGCCTGCCTTGGCAAGCAAAGTGAGCCTCAGAAGTGCTCAGAAGCTCATCCCAACATCAAAAGCAACAACCCTTCCTCTCTCCATAGAGGAAGTACAGGGTTGAAACTGAGTATAACATTTGGCTAGGTAGAAAATGCAGTCAACGCTTTGAACATATTCTATAACAACACACTTGAATGTCTACTATCCTCAAGAGGATTATTAAATCATTATACTCCTTGCCAGTACAAACAGCCTGCCAAGTAAACAATGAATATTAAAGGTTTACTCCATATTTGAGCACAATCATTACGTGGTTATGTGTCCTCACAGATTACAAACTAGTCTAAAGTCTTCTAAATGCTCTTTCCTACAGTAATATAAATATAGTTCTAATACTCTGATACTGTATACACCATGCCAATACACCATGCCAATAATGTCAATTATCTACAAAATATGTATTAAAAATTATTGGATGTGTTAAGATGTAGGACAAATGTATGTCAAACAACAGAATGGCACACATAAATCTGTGCCATTTTATTAACTGCATTGCCACGATTAGTGCAACTATAAATGCAGCTACAAGTTTGACCCTTGTAGGCATGCAGCAAATATTGATTCATTGTACTATATCTGCTAGAAACAACAATGTGACTAATAGATCTTTATTTACATTAATTAATTTTCAAGGTCCCATCCACAATAAAAGATTTCTAATGATGGTTTAATATATATTGACTTCAAAGAAAAGATTATAGTTTTAAAACACACATCATCTCAATCTTCTAAGTAATCTGACATCATTTTTGTGAATCTCCAGGTTAAAGGTTATAGAAGAAAAAGAACTTTATTTTTCTACCCCGCCTCCATCTCCCTGAAGGGACTCGGGGCGGCTTACATGGAGCCAAGCCCAGGCAAAATACAATTAAGAGCAAAAACAGCAGCAAATTAAAATAGCATAAAACAACATAACAAACATAAGCAAGCATCAAGCAACAACAAGCTAATTTTGGAGGGAGGGAAAGAGACCACTATGCAAACTGATTAAAGGATATATGGACCCCGTTTTCACTTTTCACATCTTCCTTTTTAAAACTATTTCTTTCTCTTGAATCATTATATGAGGCTTTCAACAGTATGCAACTTCAAGATTGAAAATGTTTTTTTATGGATAACTCATCTCATTTCTAAAACATCTGGAATATACAAATGTTGTTGGTATATAAAATATATTACCGTATATTCCAGCGTATAAGACGACTGGGCGTATAAGACGACCCAAACTTTTCCAGTTAAAATATAGAGTTTGGGATATACTCGCCATATAAGACTATCCCTCTTCCAACGCACACCAAATAAAAATTTAAAAGCACCACATTTGATTTCAATATGGTAATTTTCCTATTACTTTACTTCCTTCTGTGCCTCTCAGATCTCGCACCTTCACTGCAGTCTTCAGGAGCGAGATCTGAGAGGCAGAGGAGGAGGTGCGGTAATAGGACACAAGGGTGGGCCAGACAGGTAAAAGAGTTGTGTTTTTCTGGGCTCAGAGCCACTCTCTTTTTTCCATACTCCGCCCTTCATTTACATCTCCCCTTCACCACACCATCGGGACCGCACTACGTCCACAAATCCTGATGAATGGATTTTCTTCTATCATACTTGTACACCGTCGCCCTTAATGCTTTCATACAGTCGGCACTGCCAATTTTGCGTTCCCCCCACAATATGCAGCATCCACAGATTCTCCAATCCGGATTGGAAGTTTCAGCACCCACTCTATAAGAGGACTCCCAGCATATAAGACTACTCCTGCATATAAGACGACCCCTGACTTTTGAGAAGATTTTCTTGGGTTAAAAAGTAGTCTTATATGCCAGAATACACAGTAATTAAAAAAACAATAAGACTGATGGGTATTTTTTTACTCAGGTTCTTGAATAGGTTAAGTCTTTCCAAATCATTTCCTGTAATTATTTCATTTAACTTTGTAGCTATTTTTAGTGTATTTTTAGGTGCTGAATTTGAAAAAACACAATAATGATGTCACACCTCGGTTTTTCAGAAATTTGATATTTTTCATCAATTCACTTGTTACTCAGCTTTGATTAAGTGCAGGTGCTCATATTCCAATGTGATTTGTTTTAGTGCTTTTGAATGGATTTTGTGTCTCATACAATCAAATTGAAATATTTTGAAAATTAAGACGAATTTAACCCCTTTTCTTGTGTTATTTAGAATAAATGTGACATTCTTGCTATGTTCTGAATACTTAAGTTGTAAATCATGACTTCACATGGATATTTCAAGAGTCCAGAAAACTATTGTTGCATTCTTGGGGATTTTTTTATCAAGATGTGTCAAATAAATTTAAGATAAATTATAGGCTCCACACACAGTTTATTTGTATAGAGTATCTAAGAATGCAATCTAACAGCAACAAGTAAGAATTCAGATGTTGTGTGCTAAGAAGAAACAAAAAGTAACTCTGATAACTATCATTCTTGCTCTTGTGAGCAAGCTACAACACAAGAAATAAAGAAGACCATTTTCTATCCAAATCTTCTATTAGCTCTATGACTTGCCACAGCCAGAAATTCCACTTCAACCAGAAATTTAGGAAGATTCCACATTAATTCTGGTTCCAAGATTGATGATGAAGAATTTAAGTTTGATATAGCAAGTCAAGATCCCAGTTCTATATTAAATGAATAGTAAGAGATTTTGGGATCACTCAAGGATTCTGCTGAACTCTTAGGATCTAGATCAAAGCTGCCCAAACTTTGTGTGATGGCATGTTAGTATGTTGGCTGCAGCATATAGGTGTGTTGCACAAATATCTATGTGAAATAAACAATGTCAACTTGCATGCAGTTATTTTATTAATTTTACACCATTTTTAATTCTTGCATATGCTTAAATATGGTTGCTCATAAATGACAAAAATCTTGGAAATGTATGTTATTTTGCAAATCATATATTTTTTAAATATAACTGAGAAGTTTTAATGAAATAATAGTGTCCCCATACATTTTCTTATTACAATTTATGATGTGACCATATTTCTTTTAAGAGGTAGTTTAAAACTGAATTATTGTGTCACAAAATGGCAAATGTCTAAAAAGTGTGTCATCAACATGAAATGTTTGGTAAGCTCTACTCTAGATTTTAAAATATTGTTAGCAGTTAGGACATAATTAAATTTGTATAAGAGCAGATAAAATGAGTTTACTCTTTGCTTTTTACAGGAGGATAATTCCGTTTACTGTAGTGATGCTGATAATTTGATACAGAAATTTGACACTGAGTACAAAGTGGATGAATGGAGGCTTTTCAAAGCTGTCCTTTTGCACAATGGGAACAAGTATGTCTCTGTACCTGTTGGCTACTTGGTACATCTCAAAAAGAAAAGTCAGGAGAACTTGGAATTGATTTACACAAAGATAAAATACAATGACTGCATGATTTGTGATGCTTCTGAGGTATTATGCATGCTTTTAGGGCAACAGGGAGGATATACAGCAACAAAACCTTGCAAAAGAAACTGTAGACGAGCCAGCAATTTAAAAAAAAAAAAAAACCAAACTACTGATCTTTCCTAAATCTTTCAATCTGTGTCCCAAATGCAAATTGGGGGTTGTATAATAGATAGTTTGGAAATATTTGTACTCCAATATCACTGAAAATTGATTTTTACAGAAAGTACATCTTGTTTGATGTTAAGGTACAAGAACAAAGCAGAACAAACTGATGAGTGCTATCTCCTCCTAGGACAGTGTCAGTGGAATGGGCTAGTGTGACAGCTTTTTGAACAAACAAAACATTAGCATCCCTACTGGCTTGAAGAACTGTAAAACCCTTGTCTTTCAAAAACAATGTTAGTCTACCAATGAATTGCTGTTTGTTTGATTAGCATGAAAGGAATTTTTGTTTGTTGATCTTTGGTTTCATTTCATGAAGGCACTTTCTCAACCAGTTCTTCTAGATCTGCTTGTATGTGCTACGTCCTGCACCCAGAGTCGATTAATACATTCATATTCAAAGCTACTGAAGGTCCCAGGTGTGTGTTCACAGTTAGAACACTACTGTATGATAGATGAGTATGACTGGTCCACTGCCTTTGGATCTCAGGGCAAAGAACCTCACCATCCAATATAAAACCACACTCTAACTCCTGTTTTCAAAGGTAAGGAAAGTTCAGAATTTGGGATGAATTGCTTAATTAACTCAAAAAATATTTTTGATATATTTTATAGCACTTCTCCAAAGTTTGCAGATTCCTCAACTGATGATGAAATTAGAAACATGCTTTAGCAAATTTGGCTATTACAATTCATTAGGGTGATTTTTGTTTCTCTGTCATATTTAGTAAAGTAAGAAAGCTTACTACCTAAGTAATTGATGTATTGGAGAAAATGCATCACTTGGCTCTGTTAAGTAGCCTGATCTAAAAGATTGAAAAGGGAAGAGTGAGATGGAAGGAAACAAGAAAAAGAATCTAGAAAAAGCAACAAAGAATGGAAAAGAACGAAGGTGAATCTCTGAATGAAATGGAATTGAGAGGAGTGATTCATTTTATGCGAAGGTCCTAAAGTAGTCAGATTGTCCAGACTTTAGGCCTCAAAGGCAGCTGCCTTTATATAGGACTGTGTGGAGGGAAAGTGCTTGGGATCTTCCAGGGATACACTGAACTCTCTTCAATAAGTTGTCTTCCTTTGTCATATTCAGATCTGGTTTCTACCGTACAGTATACAACCTTGTACAATAGTGCACTTTCTGAAAAATAGTGTGTAATATTATTTGAGTGAATTGCTAAGAATTCCTTTTAAAAAATCATAACTGTTGCTCAGTCAGTGCTATGTATTTGGGTAACTCACCTCCTTTTAATTACACAATTAAAACAGGATGGGTACTGAGAAAAGTGAACTTGTTAAATCTGAGAACTTAAATTGAAGATTAAAG
Source organism: Anolis sagrei ordinatus (assembly GCF_025583915.1). Classification (NCBI taxonomy): domain Eukaryota; kingdom Metazoa; phylum Chordata; class Lepidosauria; order Squamata; family Anolidae; genus Anolis; species Anolis sagrei. The sequence goes on along the minus strand of NW_026846588.1, from coordinate 130,142,131 downwards.
CAAGCATAGTTCTCCACCCCAATCTCTTGAGTCTGAAAGACTGAGAGTTCTTTGATGTTTCTCTGCAAACCTGCATCTATTTGGAAATCGTTCTTGTCACTTTCGGGTTAAATAATAACCTCCAAATGCATGAACAATGGTATAGCCCAAACAGATATATTTGATAGAACTTAAGCACTCTTAAGTATTAGAATATACATGTGCATTCTCCTTGAAAAGGAACATAAATCCCTTTTTGTCTAGACACATAATTATAATATGGGAAATTATATGTAAGGAATCGAACATATCACATCATATTACCACCTAAACATTAAGAACAATTTCTTTATACTAGGAGCTGTTCAATGAAAAAGGCTGCCTTGGAAGTTGTTGAACTATCCACTGTTAACCGTCTTTAAACAGATCAGGCCATCTTTTAGGAGTGCCTTGATTGTGTATTCCTGAATGACAGGGGGTGGACTAAATAGCTCTCACAGTTCTGTTCAGTTCTAAGATTCTATTCTCATATTTTAGTGATGTTTATATTCTCATATCAACATCACTAAAAGGCACCATTATCGACTTATTTTAATATGGAATTACATCTCTTACAATCATTGAGCAATTCCATATTTCTAAACAGGCATCTACACAATCATGCACTTCCACACCCATCTCAGACAGAGGAATCTGTTTAATCTTGATAACAAGCATTTCACTACAGTGCAATATGCAATGGCCTATATAATATTCTGAGAAGAAGTTTTCTATCTCTCTCTTACCAGCATTTTAAAAGTATTTATCAGCCATCATCAGCAAGGAACATCAACTGCAGTAAAGCAGCTTTCTAAGACAGCTAGGTGTGACCTTGCTGGAGGTCATCATAAAAATCCTACTTTTTGTCCCAGCAAGTAGTTTTATGCTATCTCTAGCCTGTCTTTACCTATGTACTCATTTCTTAAGGTTAGCTCTGCATTTCGTGATGCCAGAGCACAGCCTGTTCAGCACCTTTCACATCGTCCAGTCTTCTGTGTGCCCAGGAGGGAGTTTCTTATCTGGTCTCAGTCACTGACTAAGGTGCTGGGTTTTAACCTGCCACTTTTGGATTCTCACTTGCTGAGATGTTCCTGCGAATATCTCTGTAGATCTTAGAAAGCTGTTTCTGGATTGACAGCACTGGCATGCTGGCTGACATCCAAACAGAGGATGGGCCGGAGATGCCATTGCCTTGGTCATTTCGACATGTGAGTGTGGAAAAGAGCAAACCACAGACCACCTACTACAATGCAACTGCCACATGCACAACAGAGGACCTTCTCAGAGTGACACCAGATGCACTCCAAGTGGCCAGTTTCTGGTCAAAGGGCATTTAGCATAATGCCAAGGTTTTAAAAAACTTTGTGTTTTTAAATGCATTTTAACTGTACCCTCAACTTGCTTCTGACACGATAAATAAATATCTATATACCAATAAGAAATTACTGTTAATTGGCCTTCTGTTATCAACCAATTAGCTATATGGTTTCCTCATCTTTTAACCATGTCTATTCAGTATCTAAACACATGAACGTGTAATTAGTCACATGTACAAGGGTACTAAATATCCAATCACCAAACAGTGTAACTTGTCACCATTAATCTGGCTACCTGTCTCAGATGATTGCATCATATATGACTCAGGGAACTTCCAGACAGCACAAAAAACAGGTTTTAAATTGAAGATTTTTTTTTAAAAAAAGGACCTGAGAACATGTCCCCACGCAGACCTGTGGGTCTCAGGATTTCTTTCCCCACCATCCTCACAGGCTTCCTCTGTATCGGAAAAAGATGGAGGGAAAGGGGGAAACATCTGGCAGAAGGTGTTTTTTTAAATAAAAAAAATCACTCCATTATGTGCTGGACCGTATATGCCCACATGTGAATAGTAAAGGTAGTCCCCTGACATTAAGTCCAGTCATGTCTGACTCTGGGGTGTGGTGCTCATCTCCATTTCTAAGCCGAAGAGCCAGCGTTGTCCGTAGACACCTCCAAGGTCATGTGGCCGGCATGCCGGAGCGGTACCTATTGATCTACTCACATTTGTATGTTTTCGAACTGCTAGGTTGGCAGAAGCTAGGGCTGACAGCAGAAGCTCACGCTGCTCCCCGGAATCAAACCTGCGACCAGGTATATTATACCTTAATACATATACAAGCAGATTTGGTACATAATGAAGGAAATCTTTTTTGAAAAAGACTTCCATTGGATTTCTCTCTTCACCCAATTGTTTTTCAAGCTGTGTTCAACATTATCAATTTTAATATTAAACTTTAATATTAAACTTTAATATTAAACTGAGCACCCGGTGGGACAATGGGTTAAAGCCTTGTGCTGGCAGGACTGAAGACTGACAGGTTGGAGGTCTGAATCCGGGGAGAGTATGGATAAGCTCCCTCTGTCAGCTCCAGCTCTCCATATGGGGACATAAGAGAAGCCTCCCACAAAGATGGTAAAACATCAAAAAATCTGGGCGTCCCCTGGGCAATGTCCTTGCAGACGGACAATTCTCTCACACTAGAAGAGACTTGCAGTTTCTCAAGTCACTCCTGACATAAAAAAATTTAAACTTTGGCACAAACTTCGGTGAGATTCTCCTGAAGCCCAAATCCTCAGTCAAAATGGGATGAACGGATCCAATCCTGATGCTTGCCTCATCTGAAAGTTTTCTGATTGTGATTCCTGCATCACCAGGTCTTCACTTGGTCAAAGATGATCTCGTTTCTGGATGTCAAGGGCCTACCAGGACATGCTTCACTCTCCACTGATGTGCGGTCGTCTTTGAAGCAGTTATACCACTCCTTTATCTGTGTGGTGGCCATTGCTTTGTCCCTGAAGGTCAGTTGAATCTTGCAGATCGTTTCCACTTGGGAATAGTCAAGCTTTACACAAAATTTAATACAGTAAGGTTGCTCAATTTTTCCTGTCACAAAAATTATGGCTGGAAACTTTTGAACACACCTCATATAATAATGTTCCAATATAATAAAAGCTGGAAAATAAAAATACAAAATGTGGTATAACAGCATTGGTTGTATTGTTCGAAAGGTCACCAAATTTAAATTTCATTGTAATTTCTGTCAAGAAGCAAACCTTGATTTAGACCTGTATAGAATGCAACTTGAGCATCCATGGGTTTTGGTGTCAAACTCTGTCCAAGGTTTCAAGAGTTTAAAGTAATCTGCTCTATCATGTTCTTGGCAGTATAAATGGTGGCCCTATGAATAAGAAAACTTTTCATGAGTTTTGGCAGGTTATCAATGGCATCCCAAATATGGATACCAGGAAGACAGCACACTTCACAATCCATGTCATCAGGCTGGCACAGACGTATCTATGCTCCTGAGCAGCAAGTTTCCAACTACTAACACCTTTCTTGTTGTGCTTGGCAGTTACCTTGTTGCATGAGTCCTATTTGAGCATTTTCCCTATTGTTTTTCTCATGAAGATACATGAAGCAACAGCTTTGTCAGAGAGGTTCTGAAGCTCTTCTGTACTGTCAACTTATCCACACTGACTATCCTCCATGGTGTTTCCTCACTCTTGCAGGCCTCTTCATTTACATTGGCAGTTTCTTCCTGTTGGTTTTATAGAATCAATTCTCCTTCTGTTCTACCCAGGAAATTATTGGAGTACTTTGATGCACTGAAGGGATTCAGCATGTAGATGTAACATACTGACCTTCTCTTACGAGACAGCTACCAATTTGCACTTGCTGCAGCTGTAGGGTGAGGCTAACTGGCAAGAAAAAAGCATTTCACAAACCAGGATTCAGAGTCCCATCAGACCATAGAAATGCACTGGGTGTTCTTAGCCAAGTCACATTCTCTTAGCCTGAGAGGAAGGCAACGGCAACACCTGCCAAGAAAACCCAGTGACAGGGTCGCAGTACGTTGGACTGCTAAGTTTCTTCAGCGGTCTTTGATAAGGGACTATGTCAAAAGCTTATCAAAACTCCAAGTACACAATGTTTACTTCATCATATTTCTCCACATCTGTTGACATTGTCCAAGAACTGTAAAAATTTAATGAGGCAAAATATTGCCTTTCACAGCAATCATGCTGCCTTTTTCCTCAAAAAGACTTGCCTCCTTGTGTCCTTGAGAATTTTAAGAATACTTTTCACCAATTTAGCTTGGGAAGACATTAATTAAAATGGTCTATAATTTTCTTATCTCCCTGGATCCTTGTTTTATAAAATAGCATTACACAAGACACCTGTCAGTTCTCTGCCAGAGAGGCTAATCATTTGGTCAACATTTATATTGTTGAAAAATCAGCAATTTTACATGTGAGTTTTTCATCTTCAGTTACCAACATTTGTTTCTATTCATAAACCCTCCTTCCTGATACAGAAACCTGTGTTGTATCTTCTGTCATAAAGACATACAGCACATCTGTCATCTTTTTATCCCAATTTTGTACATATTTAGCTCCCTTTATTATTTACTTAATTTTATCTCATCTTTCTTCCAATATAGAGACTCAAGAGTGGCTCAATAGACCACTCATCCCCCTAACCGGTCTCCAGTTTTGATTTTTTTTTTAATTTTTTTAAAAAATCTACTTTATATGAAATTATATATTATCTACAATATCAAAATATAATAGCAAATTATTTTTCTTTATTGTTTACTTATATTTGTATTCTTTTTATTTTCATTTCAGCAAGAATTTTCCAAAGAAAAACCTTCTACCTCCAAATGACATGGCTTGCTCCTCGTGCATTTTGTAACTGCATGCATACTAGTACAGTGGAACTTCGACTTAAGAGCATTCCAACTTAATAGTGTTTTGAGTTAAGAGCCATCACTTGGCCCGGGCTTCACTTTGACAATTCTAGCATCATTTTGAGTGAAGTGCTAGTGTCACAGGAGCATTAGTATGAGAGGCAGAGCTAGCATGAGAGTACAGGGGTTTAGGGCTTCAAGGGAGCAGCCTCCGTGCCTCATGTTTTTGTCCGCTTTGGGAGATTGCTGTCCGCTTTGCTCTTGTCTGTTTTGAGGAACTATAGGTTAGTTGATTTTGTGTGGGTTTTATTCCTGGTATGTTTGGCTTCATTAAGTGAGAAGTGGGGAGAGAGCAAAAGAAGAAGGGAGGCTGGAAGGAATATAGTATAAAGAAAATTATGCTTCTGCCTCTTCACTTTGTGCCTTCTTGCCATAAATTTGTGTTTCTACTGTTTTAAATACGATCTTTCTTTTTATTGTTCCATGAGATTGCGCAGATTTTGCCTTCTTGTTTCATTGGCCTTCTTGTTTCATTGTTGTCTCAAATGTGATTCCTTACCACAACTTTGTGTTTCTACCAAAAAGAAAGTTGACCTTTCTTTTTTATTGTTCCTTGTGAATGTGCATTAATACATCATTTGTTATTTTATAAAGTACATTTACTTATTTAAAAATGCATAACAAAAAATTGGGAGGGGGGGTTAAGGCCCCGGAACAGATTAACAGTATTTCACTGCATTTCAATGGGAGATTAGCTTTGAGATGAGAGTAATTTGAGTTCAGAGCTTGGTCACTGAATGAATTAAACTCTTAGCTCAAAGTATCATTGTATTTATTATTGTGGTTCAGACCAACTTTTAAACTTTATGACAAAATTCCATCCCCTTAACTTTCCCTTTCAGTATTTTTTTTTTTTTTGCTACTTGCCTTAATTTATTTTTTCTTTTGTGAAGTTAATGTGGTAGTACAAAATCTTTTTGGTACGTATCCATGCACATTCAAAATCTGACAGTACAACAGTCACTATTTCTAATAAATTCTACAACGTATCTCATTCTCTATCTTGCACACTACTTAGTAGAAGATCTGTGCCAGGACAACCAGTTCTGTTATAAATACATATTTTGTAACCTGCACATAACTTTTTCCCAGTTCATACACAAATGGCTGAAGTCATCCTTAATTACAATAGCTTCTGGTTTGAACTCTTCCTTTATTTCCATTATTATTATTTCAAGGTCACCCTGAGCATTTTGGTCATGTAGGCAACAGTATGTATCCAGTTATACATTACTGCATGGCACAGCCATACTGAAATTCTATGTAGGGTTCTTTTCAATTTGAGATTTTTAGTTTTACTCTATGCCCTCTTCAACATATAGACTGACACCACCACTAGCATGTCCTTACTTCCTACAGTTTCAACCCACTGCAGACCTTTCAAGTCATCACTAGAAACAAACTTCCTTTATTGCACCAGGTTTCTATGATACTCACTATACTGCATTTACGTGAATGTAGTGTACATCTTTTTTGGCTTAATTGCTCAGCCAAAGTGGAGATGTGCATTACACTCAATGGTATAATAGAATTGTGCGCCAAAAGGTGCCTGTGCCCTCCATCAAGCTGAGGCTAGCAAAGTGGTCATGAATAAGGTCAAGATGGGAAGCCAACCCTCCTCAGGCCCCATTCTCAGACTCTCAGTTGAGAGGCTAGGGAGAATGGGGCTTGGTAAAATGGGCACACCACTTCTTCTTGCTTCTCTGACAAAGTCATTTCTTTATAATGCTCACCTCAAAACTGAGGTGCGCATTACAATCCATGGCTCACTAAACTCAAGTAAATACACTATATGTTCTGCTTTAAAAACATTGAATCCAGCTTTCTTTTATCAGCTTGGAGGCTTCTAGTACTATAATATAAAGCTTAATGTCTTATTTTCCAAATGTATCTGGTATGTAGCACCTCAATCTCTTTGACAAGTTCTTGTGTCCCACTGCACAATTGTCCCTATAAGTGTTTATCTGGACAATCAGAATCATTCCCTAAGGATACAGTAATTTATCCCAAATGAGATTCTCCCTGGCTCCTTTAGTATTCCATTAGGAACAGAACAGGTAGTCCAGAACTTAACTGTTGTGTCCTTGTCATAGTATCTTGAACCTGGACTGTCATGTTCTTGTTTCCTTACTACCATAGCTACACTATCAAAAGCTTACTGTGCACTGAATCAAGAAACAAATTGACAGCAGAAATTTTCTAACCAAGGAGTGAGATGATCAGGACTAGTTACCCGCTGCTTCCTTATATATACGTAAATGTCTGACAAGTTATCTTCACAATGAATACTTGCTTACACAGGTACACAACTTAGTTGGTCTTTGGTGCCTGTTTCCTGCTGATATTTCATTATATATGGCAACTTTTTCATTAAACTTTAACTACTATTAGTCCACAAGAGTTCCCAACAGTGAAGAGGTTTACTAATTCCCAGGGCTTCATAACTAGATGATATTATCGACACTAAAAATAAAGAAAAACCCATCCTGAAATAGATGACAAATGAGTTCAATTTCTGTTTCTCTCAATTATGAATTCTTTTCCCACCCACAAGCACCCCCAAGCTATACTAATCCTTCAGACAAATGTAAACATTTCATTTCCTCTTAAGAGAACAAATATTCACTGTAGATTCTGTGCTAGGCTACTTTTGGCTTTAAACTACATTTCTATGCTCATCTTGCATATTTTAATGCCAAAATAATCTGCTAAGGCCCATTTATTCCTCAAGGAGAAGCACAGGAAGAGTGGTAGCAAACCACAATGGAATTCATTATTAGTAACTAGTATATTTAAGAATTATTGTCAATTTACTATTCTAGCATTATGTCTTATTTCTTCATAGTCCAACAATTACACCTAGATCCCAAAAAGGCTTCCAGGTAGTATCTGAATATACAGACACATAGCACATAAAACAGAAGAATGGTCCCTAACTTTAGCTGTTCCTTTCGTTAATTACATCTGTATGCTACGAAGAAATAAATAGAAAATTTCTTATCAAGACTGAGCTATATAATACCACATGCCAATGTTACAGGAGAGCTGAAGAACCAGGCAGAATTCCTCTGTAAAATACACAGCATATTTTTCCTAGGAAGAAAGCACACACATTTATTGTCAATGGGAAGAAGCCTCTGCAATGTTACCTCTAAATACAGGATATTATACATTTTAAATTCACACCTTTTCAGGCTAACCTGTATCTTTTCACAGTCTTCAATTAAAAACCATGATATCTGAATCACCTTCACACAAAAATATTTCCCGAGGACAGCAAATGAGTTCAGAAATAATGTTAATGCTTACAAACTGCCTGTGCTCTGTTCATTTCTTACTCTTTCCAGCTGGATATCTGCAATTAGGAAATCATTCTCTCCTCTGCATCCGGCTCTCAGGAGCAGGTCTACTTAGAAAGATGACATCATTGCTACAGACATGCACCTGATTCTCAGGGAACTGCCCCTCCTCCAGCAAGCAGGTCATTTCTTTTAAAGTGACAGTCAGAAACTGCCTTTGCCAGCATGTTCTGAGCATTGCTGAACACACTCCCATCATCATTCCATTTTTTGTGTTTCTCCTGTCCTCCTTCACCCAGCAAGGATAAAAATTGATCCCTTAAAAAGTCAGCAGAAAAGGATTTTCATTTACAGCACAAAGTAAGCCAGAATTCATATTTCCTAAGCAACGAGCAGTCAAGAAAAAAATCTATTTTATCCCATCATTTACACTAAACACATACAAAACACAAATGATAAATTCTTTTTAATGAGCTTTCCAGAATATTTTAATTTACATTATGTACTCTGTTTTTTGCCCTATATTCATTACAAAATCCCCCTTTCTACTCTCCTACCTTTAATATATTATATACACATAATATAAATACAAATGTAATAATAATAGGAAATGTGGGCACAATTCAGCAAACAAAGAAAACAATGACAAATAGGCTTTTCTTGTCTATTATGAACAACCTTACATCCAATCTTTCAATTGCAGTGTCTTATAATGTCTATGTCAGTCTAAATCTGCAGGCTATTTATATATTTACTGCATTTATATATTGCCTTTCTCACCCCTGGGGGGACTCAAGGCAGTTTATAACATACTAATGGCAAAACTTCAATGCCTACATACAGCACACAAAGAAATAACTATTTACTACATATAACTATGAACTTAAAATCAATTAAAACCCATTAAAAATAAGACATACATAAAATTGAAACATTTGGGCAAGCATAAAATCCCATGATCCTGAAATTGCATACCATAACCATTCTGAATTGTCGTTACAAACGTTCCTTAATTAGTCTTTGTACTGCATTATTTATTAGCCAAAGGCTTGATCCCGCAACCACATCTTTATTCTCTTTCTAAAGGCCAGGAGGGAGGAGCTGAGGAACCACCACTGAGATGGCCCTGTCTCTCATCCCCGCCAACTGCACTTGCGACGAAGGTGGGATCGAGAGCAGGGCCTCCCCACATGATCGAGCCGGAACCGCCTAGGGCTTTATAGGCTAAAGCTAGCACTTTGAATTGTTCTCAATAGCAGACTGGCAGCCAGTACAGCTGGCATAGCAGGGGGGGTTTATGCTCCCTGTACCCAGTGAGTAATCTGGCTGCTGCTCATTGGACCAAATGAAGCTTCTGAACAGTCCTGAAATGCAACCTCACATAGAGTGCGATGAAGTAGTCTATATGGGACGTAACCAGAGCGTGGACTACCATGACTTCCCAAGGTAAGGGCACAACTGGGGTTCCAGGCTTAGTGATGAGTCCAGGAGAACTTCCAAGCTGCGAACCTGTGTAGCCCCATCCAACACAGGCTGTACCCCTAAACCTTGTTCAGCCTTATGGCTGACCAAGAGTACTCCTGTCTTGTCTGAATTCATTTCAATTTGTTCCCTCATCCAGACTATCACAGCTGCCAAGCATCATTTCAGGACCAGAACAGCCTCGTTAGTGTTAGGTGGAAAGGAGTAGTAGAGCTGGGCGTCATCTGCATACAGATGACATTCAACTCCAAAACTCCGGATGATCTCTCTCAGCAGCTTCATGTATATGTTAAACAACATGGGGGACAATACTGAGACCTGCAGGACTTCACAAGACAAAGATTATGGGGCCGAGAAGGTGTCTCCCAACAACACCTTCTGGGAACGGTCCTCCATGAAGGACTGGAGCCACTGTAACATAGTACCTACGAGCTCCATTCTCGCAGGCACCCCAGAGGGATACCATGGTCTATGGTATCAAAGGCCGCTGAGAGATCCAGGAGAACCAACAGGAACACACCGAGGGCATGCAGGAGGCTATGACCTCCTCCATGCCCTCAGGATTCGTTCTTTTTATTCAGGTTTCTACCGAGGCATGTTGTTGAACCATTCCACCTTTTTTTTCCTTCCAGAATAATTTGTATTGTGCTTGGATGGGGAAAAGAGGCAGAACAGCACAGTGATAACAATTGGCAACACAGAAAAAGAGTAATCTAGTATAGAGGCAATAATAAGCCTGCCATGCACATGTTGGAGCAGTTTCAATTTGGCTAAAAGATGTGCTGTGGCCAGCATGTCCAGCCAGTCTGATGAGTCAGACAAAGGAGCAGCACCCATAGTTGCAGCCTACATCTGGAAGAGTTGTGGGTGTATGTGATGCAAAGGAGGAATGGGAGGAAGGAGAAAGAGACCAGGCAAGATGTCTTTATACTTCTGACAGTGAAACCTATCTCCCTCTCTGTAGTGCATACATTGTGTACTCATTTCCAATAGTCACAGAGCATAAGAATTCTTAAAGTAAGGAGAGAATAGTTTATAGTTCACCTGCAGGTATTTAGCTCTAATATACTATAATGAGAATGTACAAAGAATTAGACTTTCACTGCACATATTTTACAACACCGTCCTATAGAGTTGTAAACAACATCACCATATTTTACTCACTTTAGTCAACTATCATGTTCAGTTTTTTCCCCTCCACAAATAAAAGAATTCCCAAGAAATTTACTTATTCTTGACACTGGCCTACTTTTTTTGTCTCAAGTGATGTAATACATCGAGACAAAACAATATGTCCCACACAATTTTATAGCAAAACATAAGGGGCATATTCTCACTGGCAGTAGCTGGCTCCATTCAGTGGAACCTGAAATGTCTTCCTTGGGGCAGATGCTGGAATTCACTGAGGATAGTAAATACAATACAATAAAAGATAATCATGTTTTATTTTATCTAACTTCATTTTTTTCCCCACTTTGTTTCTTGACTTTTTGATGCTCTGGTGGAACATACCTCATTCAACATAGGGGGGAAAAACCCTTTGGATGGAGAGCACCTTTATACATTGCAATACACTGCAATTCTCATTAATGTTTTGGATAATGTTTATTCTTTGAAGTATATACTACCACTACTGTTAGCTTGTTTTTGAAGACAATTTCTTCACAGTGGCAAAGACTTGTACAGTTAAGGCTGTCCTTGTAGTACTCCCACAGATCTTTCTACATCTTCCTTCAGTTGGTATGGTATATTTGTTCATAGCACTTTCCTGGAACTCACCCAAGAGCTGTTCTTTCTTTTTTCTAGGTCCAGTCTGAATGAACTGGTCGCTTGAGGTTTGAAGTAACTAATTTATAATCTACCTTTTCCCCAAGACTAGATACTCAAGGCAGCTAAGTTTCCTCCATGTACACAGTCCAGAGAAATTAAGTCACAAATCAATCAAAAACATAAAAAAGTTTCCAACCAAATAGTATAGCAGTTTCCAGTTTTCAGTGGGGTTTTTTTTAATGACTCATACAGGTTGTATTATACAAAGTTCTAGTTCAATAACAATTGACCAATATAAAAAATTGGGGCTGCCCATCTTTTGTTTTTACACAGGTTTTGATATCCCAAAAGTCTTTGTCATTTGACATTTTTTTTACTGTGTGTACACAATGTTGCAGAATAAAGAGAGTAGATGCTATCATTTGGCACAAACTTGTAATTCCAGTGATATGTGTAATTTTTATCAAGAAATAATCTACTCTTGCTGTGGTGATACATTACAGAATGCAATTGTCCAACCATTCTCTTTAAAGTTGTATCCTACGATTATAAATGTAGTTATTAAAACTGGTGCCTACTATACATGATCATAATTATTTGCACCAATCACAATAGGGAAAATCTACTGGAGTATTTTATCCAAAGCAAAACACCTTTCAGTAACAGGGTATGTTACTATAGGATCTGTTAACAGTGGTTAATGTGAAACATAATAAACTGCTCCTGACAGAGAAGCATTGCTGAGCTCTGATTTATCAGGCAAATGCTTCAGATATACTAATCACTTATCTACCATCTTTTCATCATTTTTTTTTTGAACGGCTAGGTCCTTCTTATCTCACATGTCCTTTTTAGATGTTATAAAGAACTAGGGTTTGTCAAAGCACCTGGAGGTACTAGAAGCAGGCAGTGCACTATTTTGTTCTTTTGTATATGTCTATCTGTTCCTGAGATAACATGAATTATTTCTTGATTTTCCTCTGCTGGATCTTGTATCAAGAAAAATGCTGATACTGTAAAGTACATCTGTTCATGTGGAACTTGGGTTATGGTCTACATTATCAACAGAAGTAAGCAGATATCTGTTGAAATGCAAAGATGTCCGCTATAAAAAGGTTTGGTCAAGTCTCGCTTCTTGTTTTATGTATCTGATGAAGCAGACCCAGTCAACGATGACTATGTAACAAATGCCATTCTTTTAGTTTCAAAGATGCTACAAGATCTCTTTGCACACTGATATAGACTAATAAGGCTATGGGTTTGTTTTTTTATTCTTGCTTTTCTGTACTTTAAAATAAGATCATTTGCTAATGGCATTTCCATGGCTGTGTCATCTCTATAGTTTGCTGGAACATAGTTAAATGAACAATACATTTTTAAAACAATGGCTTCCTAAACATCTGCACAAAAATGGGATAGACTTGACTTGGGACAAATACAAGACAGGTTGAAACAGACCTAAAGAAATCTTTCCATCCCTTATACCCATGCCTCCTATTTTCTGTAATCAGCCTTAAGCATAGTTTCATTTGAAATATGTATTGTAGTTAGAACAAACAGAAAATCTGAAAGAAAAAGTATGCTGATCTTATATTGCCCCTTACCTTCCTGGGAGCATGTTCTACTGGGAACATGTGTTTCATACAATTCTATGCATGAGTTTCTGTGGTTATACTGGCAGCCCAGTCAAGCTCCACAGTGCCAAAAGGAAAGTTGCACCCTGCATTCACTTGCTCAGGCAAGTGAACTAAGGATGTGACTATGTGGTGAATTCGAAAAGTCCAATTTTGTCACCCCGAAAGTGAGGGTGTAAATATCATGCAATGAAATACAGCATGTGAATCATCTGAAGGATATGCTCCTTCCTTGGAGCTTTCAAACTATAGGCTGGATGGCCATCTGTCAGAGGTACTTTGTGCCTGTCCTGTATGACAGGGGGTTGGACTAGATGGCCCATGTGGACTCTTCCAACTCTAATATTGGTTAATGAACACTGTAATTGAACAATGGATGACGAATCTGGAACATGTTTTTGATGATGAGACGACAGTGAATGGGTATTGTAGTAACTGTTTATTAATTGTGTAATGTGTTAGGTTGTTAACTGTTTCTATACTGTAGCACTGAATTTTTGCTGTTCGTATTTGTTGTAAACCGCTGTGAGTCGCCTTCGGGCTGAGAACAGTGGTATATAAGTAAGGTAAATAAATAATATAATATAATATATTGTATATACATATAATACTAAAAAAAGGGGTGCTTTGAATGCAATATTCCTGCTTCTTGGCAAGGGTTGGACTGGATGGCCCACGAGGTCTCTTCCAACTCTATGGTTCTATATGATATTATAAATAAATGTCGTAAATAAATAAATAAATATCTATAGTATCAACGTTCCTAAAATTGCACACATTTCTATTCTAATTCAGAGGTATTAACTCATCCATTTTCTAAAACCTTTTTGCTCTTAAATATGCAAATTATACGGTTTATACACATTTATTATTTCATTACTGAAGACTAGGAGGAAAAAAGAATGCACAAACTTAATGAAGAATGTGGTATAGGAAGAATATGGTAGGAGCAGCTGTCATCACCAAAGGAGCCCCATAGCCGATTAACAAAGCTGACAAGATTTGTAATGCCACCGAGGAGGAAGGAACTTCTAATGTCTCCTTTTTCTTTTCTTTTTCCTAAAGCTTGGTTTAGCAGATATCACCTGCATCATGTATGGTTATTTAAGCACATTTATTGAAGACTGCATTTGGGGACAGCACATTATAACAATTCCTTGATTGCTGCAGTAAGATGTATACCAACAGCTGATGATGTACTTGCTGTAAATACAGTATTTAAACTACAATATGTTACTTTAACCAATCAGTGATCTTCTTTGTAACTGACCGTTAAGATTCCAGCTTTCAATTACTGACCTGACCTTTGCCTCACTTGCACTCTGAAGTAATGCCAGCTGGGTTGGCTGAATAAATCTACTTACTGAATTACTATTTCTGCCAAGCAGTGTATGCTAACTGAACTAATATCAATTAAGTGCCATGCTCCTTCAATGAGCTAACTAGTCCACTATTATTTTTAAAAAGAATTAAATAATTTGTTTTCTTAATTAATTCCTTTCAGTTAAACTATCACGATGAATGTAACTGAAGGTGCTGTAGAATTAATTGATTTGGGTTTTCAAGTGAAGTTATCAAACAATTTAATAACTTTAATGATTTGTTAAACTGATTAAAAGGCTTTTTGATTATACTAACGGAAATTTGAAATTATATTGGATTTTTCCAGTAGTTTGTTTGTTGATTGAACTCTTTACTAGACCAGCAATTCTCAAAGTGTGCTCCATGGAGCGCTTGGGGGTCTGCATTCCCTTCTCTTCCTCCCCTGCTCTAATCCAACCTGACCATTGGGCACACGTGCCCCAACCCTGCCTGCCTACTTGCTTGTCTTTGCATAAGGATTGTCCCTTCTGCAGCCACTATCTGGGCCTAGCACCACCTTCTATCCTTCTCTCTCTTTCTCTATTATTTCCCTCACAGGTGGCACCCCTCCCCCCCTCCAAGCTTTCCCTCTCCACAGTATGCTCGGAATTGAGTATGCTCGGAATTGAGTGTTATTTACTTTGAAACATGCTGCTTTTCCTGGACTTGGGCAGCCTGGGGACGGCATCATTCTCCTGGCTTATCGGAGTCAGGAGCGAAACTGTTGGTTGTCCTCACTCACAGTATCTACTGACACTGGTTGGAATGCCAGAAAACTGGAAAAGGAGGGGACAAATCCCACCGCCCCTTGCATTGTTCTGGCCAGCATCAGTAGATGCAGCAAGCAACAACCTGCAGCAATTTTGCACCCAATGGTGTAACTAAGCCAAGGATACAAGGAGGGGATGGTAAGAGGATGCATTTCATGCAACCATTGGACCGGGTCTGTGCTGGCAGTGCAGACTCTACGGTGCTAATTCTCGATCAGCTCCAAGATATGACTGGTCTAGGCTGGCCCTCTTCCTGCTCTACTTCCACTGGCAAGTAAACATCTTTTTATTTGAACAACAATTGAAAGACTAAGTAACTATGCAGAATGGTCCTTAATAGGGTAACTGTGTTGTATTTTATATTGTTGTTGTTTGTTTTTTGTTTTGTTTTTTGAAGCACTGATGCTTAAATATCACAGCTTAATTAACTGTGGGTGTTTTTTTTTACATTTTAGGATTCATTTTTAATTTATGTAGTTTGTTTTTATTCATATGAGAGTTGCCTTGGGTCTCAATCAGGAGAAAGCCAGAATGTGAATTAAATAAACAGATTATCCTACATATACACATCCTTTTCGCAAAGTTATTGTATACGCATCATAGAATCATAGATTCTGTGATTCTATGACGCGTATACAATAACTTTCGCAAAGTTATTGTATACGCGTCTTTTACACTCAGGTAACTTTCTATAAATATTCTCATATTACCATCCTATATACGTATACTCAGGGATAGGTCTTGTTTTCAATGGGTTTACTGTCAGCTAATATGATATAATTCTACCCAAAGTATCATCAAAGTAACATTCACAGAACTCAATTGAACATATTGCTGAGTTGATACATACTGCATTGTTTTCACTGAATCTGCAAAAACATGTACTAACTGCAAACCTCTATTTAGCAGTATGCTTCTCTCTTCCATTACATACTCTTTAGACTATTCATATTTTTACTTGGAATGAAGAATCTCAAAACCAGTGCTGTTTTCACAGACTCCCAAAACTAAAACTCAACAGATGAGAACCTAGGTTGCATTCTGTCCAAATACCTCAGCTTCTGAAACACCATACAAAATAAATTCACCAATCAAATCAAACAAGCATTCAAGTATGTGCAATTTTGCTATGGTGAAAATTACCAATAATATTTTGCTAAGCATAATCTATGCAAATATGATGCAACTGTATTGCATTAACTTGATTGTGTAGCAAGACTATGTAGTCATGCCAGTACCAGTACTACCTGTTCTTTACCTGACGCTTTCACCACTTTTCTGCATATTAGTTTTGATTCTAAATGTAATTTTTCCCAATTAGTTTTGGAACTCAATTTTTCTTGAGCGAAGTTGCATTAATTAGGTAGGTAAAGGTAGTCCCCTGACATTAAGTCCAGTCATGTCTGACTCTGGGGTGTGGTGCTCATCTCCATTTCTAAGCCGAAGAGCCAGCGTTGTCCGTAGAGACCTCCAAGGTCATGGGGCCGGCATGACTGCATGGAGCCGCTGCACCACAGGGGGCTCCTTGCATTAATTACTAAGGAATATATTTATTTTCCATCAACCCTAAATGATGTTCTAACATAGACTTCAACTGTAATTAGTCTTCTTTTTTTGTTTCATTTTAAAAAAAGATGTTTCCTTATCACATTAATCAAATGCTGTCTTTCACATGCATACATACTTGCATGGTGTGTGTGTAAAAAAAACCTGCATCTGAGTTCCCTGAAACAGACATAACAGTTGTTCAATAAAGTCCACAAAATATATTAGCCTGCCTGTTCACCCATATGTTATCATCTGTGACACATGCAGCCATGCAGCACAATCCTTTGCACGGTGAGTCAGAACTAAGTTCCACTGTGTTCAACAGGGTTTATCCACTAAATGTGCAGACTGAAAGACAGAGAGGGGAAACTCTGTCATATGTAGGGGGCAATACTTATTTCAGAAACAATCATCTGAATAGCCTCTGATTGTAGACAATTGTTCATATGACCAATTTTGTACTCTTCTGTTCTTTTTTATCAACATTAAAAATTAGGTCATACAGGTATCAAAGCAAATTGTTAAAATAATTCATCTGAGGTGCATGTAACCAACATTTTAAATCTTTGCTTTCTACCTCTGCAAAGCTGAAGGCAGAATATATGGCCACACTCCCTATCTTTCTACACATTAATACTATGACAGATGATGGCAGTTGTATGGTAAAATAAAGTATGGTAGAATAAAGCACTTAATTCATCACTATTAACTTCACTGCATTTTAACAGAACCACACAGTTCTACTAGTCTATTGGACAAGCTTGGAGCATCACAAGCTTGGAGCATCCCATGCAAGGAGTGGCAGACTTTTTTAAAGATTCCCCCACTTACTCTTCTCAGTTTTTATCCTGTTGACAGCATACTGATATGGAATAACAGCTGAAAAATGCACTACAGAAATAGTCTAGTAAACCTGTTGATGGCGAGTAACTGCACCATACATATTTCACAACAAAGTCAAATAAACAAAATGCGAATACAACAATAAAAGCTTTGCCTTAAAGAACAGTGAAAGTCTCCTTATTCTCACTTCCTCACCTTAGTGAATTCACCAATAGGAAGAGACTGGAGTCCTCTGTGGGCCCCTTCCTCACAGATGAATAAAACCCCACATTATCTGCTTTGAACTGAAATATATGGCAATCTGGACTCAGATAACCCAGTTCAAAGCAAATATTCTGGGTTGTATGACTGTGTGGAAGGGCCCTGAGATTCATGTATCTCAGAAATCACTGTGTACTGGAAAAAGGGAACAAACTTTCCCCCAGTCCCCCACTAAAAAAGAATACAAAGTGCTGGTCATTACTTTTAAAGCCCTATACAGGTTGGGTCCAGGCTATTTGACCGATCGCATCACCTCTTACAAACCAGCCCGGACATTGTGGTCATTGGAGCGGGCCCTGCTCTCGGTTCCAACCCATCTCAAGCATGGCTGGTGGAAATGAGAGAGAGGGCCTTCTCCATGGTCACCCCTCACCTCTGGAACTCCCTCCCTAAAGAAATAAAGCTGCCGCCCTCCCTCCTCTCCTTCAAAAAAACAACTGAAGACCTATTTTTGCTCACCACCATATGGAGAGGAAGAAGAGTAGATGGTTGAGAGATCACTGCCGGGCCTCTGGTTGAGAGCAATTTGTATTTGGGCTTCCTGGTCCACGCTAGCCCAATGGCCTCATTTGACTACATAACCAACCCATATCATTTTGTGAATCCTTGCTGGCTGTTGTATACTAATGTGGATGTTTTGTTTAGATTTATATTATAGAATTTTGTCTGATTACGTGTAGTTTAATTTATTGATGTCAGGTTTAATTTACTGATGTTAGGTCTTAATTTGATGTTAGGCGTTAATGTTACTTTAGATGTGAGGGTTTTCTGGGATTTTATGTTAGTATCATGTGTTTTATGTAGGCATTGAATGTTTGCCATTGTTATGCTGGAATCCACCCTGAGTCCCCTTGAAGAGGGTGGAATACAAATAAAGTGTTTTTATTATTTTTATTATTACCATGACTAAATAACTTCACCTGGAATTGGGCAACATCCCATACAAAGAGGTGATTGTACTGTAGATATATATAACAACTTGTGGTGTTTAGCAAGTATCGTTTCTTTCCCGGGTTGGCGCAGACATAATCTCAGACTAGATGAATCCACCTACACCAGGGTGATTTCATTCTGTACTATAAAGTGATGTCTTACAGTCTAGCAGCTTATTGAGCAACTTTGTAAGTAAAGTACAAAAATGTTTTGACAGTTGTAAATCAAAAATCTTCACACCCATGTCATTTTAATTTCTTCCTGCAGCAGCACCTTGATCCTATGTGCCACTTATTTCTTACACACCATCTTGTGTGTAAGAAATAAGATTTTAGTTATCTTCAACTCTACCAAATACAATCTGCCATGTGTACTTCTTACTATTTACAATTATTCAACAAACCCCAATTATTAATATTTAAACCTCACAACGCTTAATGTGGGGAAAGTGAAGCCTGCAGGCCACATACACTAATAACATCACTTCTGTAGGACAAACCAATTTTTCAATAGAGGGGAAGCACCCCCCCCAAACCCAAACAAATGGGTGGGGCTACCACTTTCAAAGGTCTGAAAGATTTCTAGAAGGTTCCAAAGCTGACTGCGCAAGTGCAGGATTTAATACCATATGTGTGATTCACAGTTGACCACGATGGAAAAGCAGACTTTTGGTCACTTCCTATTTCAATTTTTCATTCTTTTTGCACATTTTTGCAGCTGGTATGTCCTACAAGAAGTTCAAGAGGAAGAAATGTAACCCCACAATCCAGTAAAGGTGCCCACTATTGTCTTCCAATACATCCGTATGAGTAACTAATGTGACTTTTACTGGTTACCCAAAGTCTGGAGAAAATAATCTAATAATCACAAGTATTACCCCTATATGGGCCTTATGCCGGCTCATATGAAGACTTAATGGCTGGAGGGGAAAGGACATGAATGCATCATGCAAGTCCTGCCCCCAATACCTCTGTCTATTCAGCTGCTGACCTTCCCATGTTGAGATGAACGTTCCCCAGAAGATTCTCTATGTGATTATCTGAATATGACTCTAGGAAGCCTGATGAAGCAAGGCAGAACTTTCCACTCAGTACAAGGTACTAGGGAATAGAGGGAACCATAAGGTTTTTTTTATTTTTACTCCACCCTCTCTCCAATTTTAAATCTCACAGGAACAGGGTGAACAACTCCTGAACATTATCATGTTTTTATTCTAATGACGGATTTAACAGTAATTCCAAAAATGTGAAGGATATCTTCCAAGGTTTTTGTTAGTTAAGTAAGCTTTCATTAAGAACATAAAAATCAGCACAATTAAAACATTGGACAAAAGTGACTGCCTCTTACAAGTCATGTGTTATTTAAAGCAAGATTTTATCCCATGTGGAAAATAATTTTGCAGCTTTGCTCAAAGAGCTGTCCAGTTTCATTAACTTCATAGATAAGATCAATAATTTGTCTTTGACAACTTCCCTTTTTTCCAATACCTGCAAATTCAGTCAGAACTACTATAAGACAATGTTTACTAATATATGCAAGAAACCTGAAACTTCAGAGTGAAGTTGTAATGCAAAACTGCCTTGAACGAAAAGTCTTTTTTATCTAAGATATATGAATGCTTGATAGAAATTGATTCTAGGACTCATTGGAGATGTAAGCTATTGCCTGTCTAACCCTTCAAAATACTACTTTATTTCAGTAATCATTAAGGATATTTGGAAGTATGAGATTTCATGTGTAACTATCTGGGTTGGATAGGTCCCAAACTAGAACAGGACATGTTAGCTAATAACAATAAATAAATGCTGTTAGGATTTCTAGTAGTAAATATGAAAAGCTAAAAAGATAATTTTCTTGTTATGGAATTCTTGTAATGTAAGCACTGAAATATGACATCGATGTTGAAGTTTACTCATTTTAAACAAACTGTGTGTAAAAGGAACGAGCAAATAAAATCCAATTTTGTTTCATAATAGATTCATTTCACATATTACAAGCACTTTATGAAAAATCATTTTGAGGTATTGACTAGTTTAAGACAAACTTGGAACGAACAGTATATTAATATATAAAATATGAGAAGCAAGTGACTTTTTCTAAAACCATTAACAAAAAGCTCCTCACTTATCATATCTCAGTTACAACAAAACCTAAGAAAAAGGCTTCAGTGATAACAACTGTGCTCAGACCAGTTAAAATGGAAACAGATGATACTTCAGATGCCCTAGTTCTAAACCACGAAAAGCCAATGCCAGAACTTTGAATCGTGCTCAGAAACCAAATAAGAGCTGCTGCAGCTGTTAAAAACTGGCAGGAATGTTCCCAAAAAACAGAAGTATTTTGATCTAACTGTAATTATCAAACAAAGATAGTCCTACATACACTACATCGCTCAGAACACATTCAGTCAGTCCTCCATATCCATGGATTCTGCATCCATTGATTCAAGCACCGAAAATATTTGCTTGAAAATATTCGCTACGCCACCCCAAAATTGAACTTCATTTTGCCTTTTAATATAAGACACAATTTTACTAAACCACTATATATGATATGAGCTGAGCATTCATGAGTTTTATAGTCATGGGGGGGGGGGTCCTGAAACCATGTCCCAGCAGATATCAAGAACCACTGTACTGAATATTCCTTTTGATTTCATTGGTAATGTTCAGTCTGTTGGCAGAGGACTAGATAGGTGCTCTGGAGGAATAGTTAAGCAATGACTGATACTTTGTTGCCTAGGTGTATTTCTTCACCAATACTTTATGGAATCAGTTTGAGTAATAAAGTTGCCACGCTAAAGCAGTAACTCCTCACTTTCAGCTAGAAGCCCATCACAGGGACATACTAGTCAATAATACCAAGAGCCACCAACAACTTCAGGAGAACAAGTAATTTTCTGACGCCTTCCCCGAACACAGATCATCTATCAAGGCAACCAGCGAAATGTCAGTGGTCAAATAATGCATAACTGCCATGGATAAAAAGCTTGATTCCTTAGCCAGGAATATTGGGATTCAACATTGCTCTTTGTAAATTTAGAAATTCCCAATGGTCTTTTACAGCTACACGAATCAGGGAACGTGGACAGTGGCAAACAGTATGTCTTTCAGAGAAACTACATATCTTTCCATTCAGAAACTTCAATTCAACCAGGAATCTGCATAACACTGCGCGAAAGCTGCTCCCAGGACAAAAAGCTGCTTCTGTATTTCAAAATATTTCTACCATCTTCTCCTAGGAACCTACAGAAATCTAATATCATAAACAATGTAGCTTTACAATTTAGTCAATCTATTCACCATTACAATCCTCATTGCTAATGCTTTGATGCCAATGCAACCTATCATAGCAAGTATCACATCTGTGCTCAATGAATGGCCTAACATATACACACTGAATACTAAAGGTTAAACCTGAGAATCCAGTGTACAGGCAGTTCCCCAAGTCATGAACAAGACAGGTTCTGTAGATTTGTTCTTAAGCTGAATTCGTTTGCTAGTTGGAACAGGTATATTTTTTTATTATAGTAATTATTTATACCACATTTTATTTCCCAAAGGGGACTCAAAGCAGCTTGACATAAAAGCATTAGTATACAATTTAAAACAGGGGTCCTCAAACTTTTTAAACAAAGGCCATCCCCTCAAACTGTTGGAGGGTCGGATTATAATTTGAAAAAAAAATGGATAAATTCCTATGCACACTGCACATATCTTATTTGTAGTGCAAAAAGCATTTAAAATACAATAATTAAAATGAAGAACAATTTTTACAAATATAAACTTATTAGTATTTCAGTGGGAAGTGTGGGCCTGCTTTTGACTGATGAGATAGAATTGTTGTTGTGTGCTTTCAAGTATTTCAGACTTAGGTTTATCCTGAGCAAGGGCCAAGTAAATGACCTTGGAGGGCCATATCTGGCCCCTGGGCCTTAGTTTGAGGACCCATGATTTAAAATATACAAATATGCAAACATTAAAACAGATTTTTTAAAGTGTAACTCCAGCCAATTAGCTTTGGATAGCATACGAAAGGGTCAATACCTTAAGGTGTTTGTTTTGCTGTCCATGCCCGTTCAGAAGATTTCACTACACTTTCTGTCGCTGTGTTAATTGGATTTTGAAAAAAAAACTGGCTTGCTGTGGAAAGAAGATTGGGGATAAAGCTTCACTGGAGACACCGTTTCCCCATGATAATAACTCTTCCAGGAGTGAATTCCCTTTCTAGAGGCAGATTTCTCTCACTTCCTGTTGTCTCACTCCTATAGTAAGTCAGATATTTGTAACTTGGGGACTGCCTGTACTGTTGTAAACTTGCACAAAACTCCAGTGGCAAGTAATGCACATACTCTATGCAGAGGATTTTCATTAGGATACAATCCTGTGCATTTATGTGGAAATGATCTTTGATTAGAGACTCACAATTTACAGTAGGTTTCTGTGCAGAAGTTTAGCAACACAGCAAAGAACTAGAAAAGTGAGCTGGAAATGGATATGATCTTGCAGGATGGAGCAAGGAAAGACTTCTGACTCCTTTAAAACCAAGGCATGCATTGCGGTATCAGTGTTGCATAGACCACAATAGATTTCATAAAATGAAGCTGTCCCAAACACATTCAGGATTTTCAATTACTAAGGAAAGAGACACATTTTGAAACAACGGTTTCTAATGTTCAAATATATACTCTCTCTCTCTATATATATATATACACACACACACACACACACACACACACATTTTATTTATGTATTTTATTATCTTTATTTATACCCTGCCTTTCTCCCTGTGGGGACTCAGGCAACTAACACTCCACACTAGGCAATTGTAAAAGGTAAAATATAAAAGTTAAAAAGCAATTAAATAGTAGAAGTGTGGTTAAAAACAAAATTAAAATATAGTAGAAATACTAAAATAACATTTAAAACTCATATTCCCTCCAATCTCACCCACAGAACCTCCTGAATTAAAAAATACACCACTCCCCGATTAAGCAGCTACATCTTTAAAAGCCTGCCTGAATAAAAAGGCTTGTCAATCACAATTTCCCTATAAAAGTTGTAAGGTTAAAGCATCTCCTACTTAAGAAGCCTCTGTAATATCAAGTCTTTTTTTCAACTTCATTACCCAAAATAAATTTATACCACACTTTATCTTGCCAAAGGGGACTCAAAGCAGCATGATATAAAAGTATTAGTATACAATTTAAAATATACAAATATACAAACATTAAAACAGACTTAAAAACAAACAGCACTAAAAATATTCAGTTAAAATATATCAAAACATATTCAAGTTAAAAACCACAGCACCCCCTGATTAGATCTTACAACACCTTCACCTTTAAAAACCTGTCTGAATAAAAAGGGTTTAGCCTGCCGCTGGAAGGACAACAGGGAGGGAGCCATTCTGGCTTTCATGGGAAGAAAGGAGATCCAGAGTCAATGGGCAGCCACCAAGAACAACAGGAAGTGAGAGAAATCTGCCTCTTGTTCCAAGCAACCAAGTTTGAGAAGGAGGTGGGACCGAGAGAAGGGCCCCTCCTGAAGATCTCAGAGCCTGGGCAGGTTCGTACAAGGGGATGGGGTCAGCAAAATACCTTGAACCTGACCCATCTAGGGCTTAAAAGGTCATAACCAATACTTTGAATTGTGTCTGTAAACCAAGGGACAGCCAGTGGAGTTGATGCAACAGGGAGGTTGTCCGCTCCCTGCAGCCAATCCTAGTTAGCCCCCTGGCTGTAGCACTTTGGACCAGCTGAAGACCTTAACATACTAACAAATGCGCTCTATCCTCACAGGCATATACTTGCCACCTGAAAATGTTTTTTTTTCTGCCCCTGGTTAAAGAAATACTAGGACAATAAGGATCAGTGTAAAGGTAATTTGTAATTTATTAATCAAAGCTCTTTTAAAACATTATTTTATTTTATTGTTTTACCCCACTCCCACCTCCACCTTTTCCCCTTGGACATATTCGTTGTACAATAAACTACAGAAATTACATTTGAAATATAAGTCTTAATTACTTGTAAGGCCAATTGGGGTATAGGGATACAACCTGTGCTGGATGGGGTTACACTCTCCCTGAAGACACAGGTATGCAGCTTGGGGGTGATCCACAGGTTGAGAACCACTGCTGCTCATCAATCAAAGCCCTTGACTGCATTGCTCTTTCAATTTAACACAGTTACAGGCAGGGCCATAGCCAGAAAAAAAGATTGGGAGAGCTGAAACCCCCCTCCCCCCAATGACCTTTCAGGCCAGTGTCTCCTGATCTGGCATGAGATTTCAACAAGGCACTGGAATTATCGTCATTGTGTAGAGGTTCTTCACAGGTAATAGATCCTGAATCATTGCTCCCTCTTTAAGGCACTTCTTGTCAGCTACAAAGAACAACACTTTCCATAATTTGCAGAAGTTTATTTCTGTTCTCTTTTGCTTTATTCTTATTTCTTTATCATCAAGATGTTTTTCATTGTGAATTAGCAAGATGTTTTCAGTCAAGCACAAGTTGTTCTGATGGTACTCTGTGTTTTGGTGTCCACAGAAGACTTCTATTACATTTTTCCATCACACAAAAGGTTTAGCAACCAATGTACAAAGCTTCTGATAACCATCTTTACCCCCAAGTCCTCAAACACCACACCATACTTACACAGAGTGCATCTTGGACATGAAATGAATAGGCTAACAAGTGAAATCTAATGAACCATTTGGGCTAAAAACTTAGATGCCTCTTCTTATCCGCAGGAAATACATATCCTGGCAATGGAGTCTATGGATCTTGCACTAACTGAGGCTTCACTTGGTCATCAGAAACAGTCTTGTTCATTTAAAGTCCAATGACACAGTTTCTTCTCTTTGCTTTCATTACTGAAAGAAATAATTGAGAGCCCATCCTCTGTTTGGATATCAGCCACCAACCCAACGCCTTAAATCAAGAAACAGCTTCCTAAGATCTACAGAGATACTGGCAAGAACACTTCAAGCGAGAATCCAAAAGTGACAGGCTAAAACCAGGAACATCAATCAGTGGTAGGGGCAAAAAAACACACACACACACAGAATACTGGGCAAGTTGGAAGACACTGAACAGGCTGTGCTCTGGCACCACGAAATGCGGAGCTAACTTTAAGAAATGGGACTACAAAGTGGAGTCCACAACATGCAAGTGTGGAGGAGAGCAAACCACAGACCGCCTACTACAATGCAACCTGAGCCCTTCTACATGCACAATGGAGGACCTTCTCACAGAGACAGTAGAGGCACTTCAAGTAGCCAGCTTCTGGTCAAAGGATATTTAGTATAATGTCAAGTTTTTAACTTTGTTTGTGTTTTAAATATATTTTAACTGTACACACAATTTGCTTCAGACACAATAAAAATAAAATTCTCTTTGCTCCTGTTCCATTGTTTCTTCGGTGGGGCTTGGATTAGATCAGTGGTTCTCAACCTGTGGGTCCCCAGATGTTTTGGCCTTCCACTTCCAGAAAAACTAACAGCTGGTAAACTGGCTGGGGTTTCTGGGAGTTGTGGGCCAAAACATCAGGGGACCCACAGGTTGAGAACTGCTGGATTAGATGAACCAGTGGTAGACACCTGTTTCCTCAGTTTTCATTTGCAATCCAGGTCAAATTCCCCCACCCACCCACCGTCCAGCACCTTAGGCTTTGCCTGCTGCCTACCACATTTTGGCAACTTCCACTATTGCAGCTATTGCAATGTAAATTGGTATAAAGATAATAATAATAATAATAATAATAATAATAATAATAATAATAATAATTTTATACCCTGCCACCATCTCTCCAAGGGGACTCAGGGAGGCTTATATGAGGCCAAGCCCAATAATTATATCAAAGCAAAACAAACATAAAATAATACATCAATAAAATAAAATGAAAATAATAAAAAGCAATACAAAATAAACACACACAATATATATACACACACACACAGACACACACACACACATACATACACACACACACACATATGTCTGTGTGTGTGTGCTCTATGCATAATGAATACCTTAAAAACAAAAGAACCAATGAACGAAATCACACCAAATTTGGCAACAAAATGTCTCACTACACAAGGAGTGACCATCACTCAAAAATTATGATTTTGTCATTTAGGAGTTGTAATTACTGGGATTTATAGTTCACCTATAATCAAAGAGCATTCTAAACTCCACCAACAATGGAATTGAACCAAACTTGGCACACAGAACTCCTCTGATCAACAGAAAATACTGAAAGTGTTTGGTGGGCATTGACCTTGAATTTTGGAATTGAAGTTGACCTCCATCCAGAGGACACTGTGGACTCAAACAATGAAGGATCTGGACCAAACTTGACAGGAATACTCAATATGCCCAAATGTGAACACAGATGGAGTTTAGGGAAAATAGACCTTGACATTTGGGAGTTGCAGTTACTAGGATGTATAGTTTACCTACAATCAAAGAGCATTCCGAACCCCACCAAAGATGGAATTGGGGCAAACATCCCACACAGAACCCCCATGACCAACAGAAAGCTCTGCGTTTTCTGGTGGTCTTTGGTGACTGTTCTGACACCCCCCTGGTGACCCCCCAGTCCAACCATCCAATCCAACTCGCTTCACCGGGCAAGGAAACATAATCAAAGCCCTCTTGACAAAGGGCCATCCAGCCATTCACACATACATATGTATATGACAGATGCAATATCAAAGATCTGAAAGGGATTCCTAAAGAATGACAATGATATGTTGCGTGTTCCAGAGTAGGCAAACCAGGCACTCTCCACATCAACACTAGCAAAGAAACAGCAAGAAATACTGTTTACCCACAAGCAGAAAGACATTACATATATTAGAAACCAACACTTTCTCTTTACTTTCCAGATCACCAGACTGGGCCACAGCAACGCGTGGCACGGGACCACTAGTACAATATAAAATCACTATACTCAATCACGATGGGCAGGGCTGGTTGCAAAGATTAAAATGTTTAAAAAACTTTAGGTGAGATAAGCAGTGTGGTGTGTCTAGAAGGAGGTTCAGGCAGGTAATGGAGGATATGATGTTTATTGATTGTTATAATGTTATTCTTTTAACTTGTTTTTAACTGTTTTATCATGTTTAAGCATTGTATTTGCTTTGTTACCCGCTCTGAGTCGCCCTGAGGACTGAGAAGAGCGGTATACAAATATAGTAATTAAGTAAATAAATAAATAAATAAATAAAGATAGTGTGAATAATCTCAAATGGGTTGAGATCCTGCTTGTAATTCTGGAGAGATTGTAATTTTTGCTTCTCATATACTTGGCAGGGGGATTTAGTTAACCAGTCTAAATTCAGAAGTAAACATTGGGGGGGGGGGGATTAGGGGGAGGATTGACCTGAAAAATTTCGGGGGTGGTTTGAACCCCTAAACAGCCCCCTTGGCTACAGGCCTGGTTACAGGTCCCAAAACTCCCAATTAGGTTCCAATCAGAAATCAAAACTGAGGACAGGTTCTACTTCAGTGGCGGGCAGATGGAGGATAGACTTGAAGCGAGAGAGAGAGAGAGAGAGGAAAGGAGGGAACATGAATGAATGCCAGCGAGAGGCGGGAAGGGAGTCCCCTCAGTCCGTGCCCCTCCCCTCGCCCCCCAAAGGCCGCAGAGGGAAGCACCCACGGCGGCCCTGGCGCCCTCCTCAGACTGACCGCGGGGAAGGGCCCCAAGCGCCCCGCTTCGAGGGTGGGCCCAACCCCAAGCGCTGCCCGGCCCGAAGCCGCGCGACTCACCCGTTCCCCTCAGGAACGCCTCGCCAGAGCATCGCGGTGCATCCTCCTGCGCTCCCCCGCCTCCCTCCTTCCCGCTGCTATAGCTACGGGGAGCCAAGGCAACCGCCTCTCGCGAGAACTCCAAACGGGAGGGAAGCGCGAGACTGCCTCCCGAGCGAGGGTGGGGAGAGAATACATACAGAGAGAGAGAGAAAGAGAAGGGGCTGGTATCGCGAGAACAACCCAACGAGAGCTGCGAAGTTTGGCACTGCATAAGGTTAAGGCAGAGGAACGAGAGACCAGATTGCCAATATCCGCTGGATAATGGAGAAAGGCAGGGAGTTTCAGAAAAACATCTACTTCTGCTTCATTGACTAGTCTAAAGCCTTTGACTGTGTGGATCATAATAAATTGTGGCAAGTTCTTAGTGGGATGGGCATCCCAAGCCACCTTGTCTCTCTCCTGAGGAATCTGTACAAGGACCAAGTAGCAACAGTAAGAACTGACCACGGAACAACAGACTGGTTCAAGATTGGGAAAGGCGTACGGCAAGGCTGCATCCTCTCACCCAACCTTTTTAACTTGTATGCAGAACACATCATGCGATGTGTGGGGCTGGATGAATGCAAAGCTGGGGTGAAAATTGCTGGAAGAAACATTAACAACCTCAGATATGCAGATGACACCACTCTGATGGCCGAAAGCGAGGAGGAGCTGAGGAGCCTTCTAATCAAGGTGAAAGAAGAAAGCGCAAAAGCCGGGTTGCAGCTAAACATCAAAAAAACCAAGATTATGGCAACAAGAATGATTGACAACTGGGAAATAGAGGGAGAAAATGTGGAGGCCGTGACAGACTTTGTATTTCTAGGTGCAAAGATGACTGCAGATGCAGACTGTGGCCAGGAAATCAGAAGACGCTTACTTCTTGGGAGGAGAGCAATGTCCAGTCTCGATAAAATAGTAAAGAGTAGAGACATCAGACTGGCAACAAAGATCTGCCTAGTCAAAGCCATGGTATTCCCTGTAGTAACCTACGGATGTGAGAGCTGGACCTTAGGGAAGGCTGAGCGAAGGAAGATAGATGCTTTTGTGCTGTGGTGTTGGAGGAAAGTGCTGAGAGTGCCTTGGACTGCGAGAAGATCCAACCAGTCCATCCTCCAGGAAATAAAGCCCAACTGCTCATTGGAGGGAAGGATACTAGAGACAAAGTTGAAGTACTTTGGCCACATCATGAGGAGACAGCAAAGCCTAGAGAAGACAATTATGCTGGGGAAAGTGGAAGGCAAAAGGAAGAGGGGCCGACCAAGGGCAAGATGGATGGATGGCATCCTTGAAGTGACTGGACTGACCTTGAGGGAGCTGGGGGTGGTGACGGCCAACAGGGAGCTCTGGCGTGGGCTGGTCCATGAGGTCACGAAGAGTCGGAGACGACTGAACGAATGAACAACAACAAGGTTACAGCAGGCCTAGCAAACTTGGGCCCTCCAGGTGTTTTGGACTTCAACTCTCACAATTCCCGCAATGGGTTAAACCAGGTTAGAGGTTCGAATCTAGGGAGAGCGCGAATGAGCTCCCTCTGTCAGCTCCAGCTCCCCATGCGGTGACATGAGAGATGCCTCCCACAAGGTTGGTAAAACATCAAAACATTCTGGTGTTCCCTGGGCAACGTCCTTGCAGATGGCCAATTCTTTCACACCGGAAACGACTTGCTCCTGACACCAAAATCTATATAAATAAAAATGTAATGTTCGTTTGTGGGATTAACAGAACTCAAAAACCACTGGGGGAAGTGCCGCCAAATTTGGACACAAGACACCTACTAACCCAAGGAGTGACCATCACTCAAAAAAATTTAGTCATTTGAGAGTTGTTGCTGGGATTTTATAATTAACCTACAATCAAAGAGCAGTCTGAATTCCACGAACAATGAAATCAAACCAAACTTAGCACACAGAACTCCCATGACCAACAGAAAATACTGGAAGGGTTTTGTGTGCATTGACCTTGAGTTTTGGAGTTTGTAGTTCACCTACATCCAGAGAGCACTGTGGACTCAAACAATGATGGATCTGGACCAAACTTGGCACAAATACAAAATATGCCCAAATGTGTGAATATTGCTTGGGAAAAATAGACCTTGACATTTGGGAGTTGTAGTTACTGGGATTTATAGTTCACCTACAATCAAAGAGCATTCTGAAGCCCATAAACGATAGAATTGGGGCAAACTTCCCACACAGAATCCCTATGACCAATAGAAAATACTTAAGGCCATCCAGTCCTACTCCCAAGAAAATCAAATACTGTTTACCCACAATCATAAAGAAATTACATATATTAGAAACCAACACTTTCTCATATTTATTTTCCAGATCACCAGACTGGGTCACAGCAACACATGGCAGGGGACGGCTAGTAATAATAATAATTTTAAAAAATCCTGCTCCACCTCCCCATGGGGACTCAGGCGCCTTACAATATGAAATAATAAAGTAAACAAACAGTATAATATAATAATAATAATAATAATAATAATAATAATAAACTTTACTTATACCCCGCCACCATCTCCCCCAATGGGAGACAACAAATTACAATACAAAAATACAAACTGCAGTAAAATAAACAACATAACAATAAAGTATAAAACATCAAAGCATATAAACAATATACACAAAACATAGGAACCAAACATAATAACAGAGAGTGGGCCACATGTACATAAAATGATTTAAAATATTCAGGGTGAGATAAAGGGGCAGAACTGTTTGTCAAAAGCTTTCATGGCTAGAATCACTGGGTTGCTGTGAGTTTTCCAGGCTGTATGGCCATGTTCCAGAAGCATTCTCTCCTGACCTTTTGCCTACATCTATGGCAGGCATCCTTTTAGGTTGAGGGGTCTGTTGGAAACAAGTGAAGTTTATATATCTGTGGAATGTCCAGGGTGGAAGATAGAACTCTTATCTGCTTGAGGCAAGTGTGAATGTTGCAAATAACCAACTTTATTATCATTTAATGGTCTTGCAGCTTCAAAGCCTGGCTGTTTGCTGCCTGAGTATATTCCACCATAAGCATCAGAAGAGCTGCAAGAAAGTAAAGACAAAGATCCACCCAGAGGAAATAAGTTATTTCTTTCACCCTGGACATTACACAGATATATAAACCTCACTTGACTTGTTTCGAACAAACCACTCAACCTCTGAGGATGTCTGCCATAGATGTGGGCAAAATGTCAGGAGAGAATGCTTCTGGAACATGGCTATACAACCCTGAAAACTCACAGCAACCCAATCCTTATTTAGCAAGCCGGATCTTCAGATATGCCTGGAAGCATAGGTAAGTTTTCAATAGCTTTCTGAAGGAGGGTAGCGCAGGGGATAGGCATTCATTCTACAGTGTACATCAGGCATGAGCTAACTTGGGTCCTTCAGGTGTTTTGGACTTCAACTTCTACAGTTCCTAACCTCTGGTAGGCTGTTAGAATTTGTGGGAGTTGGAGTCCAAAACACCTGGAGGGCCGGAGTTTGCCAATGCCTGCTGTAGATTGTCATGTGGATTGTCATAGTCAGTCTGTTCCTGGATTATGGACTTCTTGTCACTCTGGACATTGCCATAGGGTTAAATTAGGTCACCATACCTCTTTACCCTCACTCTCAACACTGGGACACCACAGGGCTCTGTGTTGAGTCTGACCTGAGGCACTCATACAGCAGCATTGGTTCAGAGGGCCCAGCAGAGCCTGTACTATTGAGACTTCTAAGAAACAGCAACTGAATGAAAAACTGGGTTGTAGGTTTTTTTGGGTTGTATGGCCATATTCTAGAAGCATTCTCTCCTGACGTTTCGTCTGCATCTGTGGCAAGCATCCTCAGAGGTTATGAGGTTATGAATGAAAAGCTGCTGGTGACTTTCTACTGCTGTGCTATAGAGAGTGTCCTAACCTACTGCATCTGCACATGGCTTGGTAACTGCACAGTGCCAGAAAGGAAGGCGCTCCAAAGGGTCACCAACACTGCAGATAATCATTGGTTGCCCTCTCTCCTCTTTGAAAATATTCCTCTAACTCTGGAAAACTGCAGATCACTGGCTACCTGTTCCCACATGTAATAGAAGTGTCCCAATGCTTCTGGATTTGAGGAAATGATTTCTAAGAATAAATCAAATTACAAACCAAGAAGTTTCTCTAGACCTTCAAATAAGATTTCTCTCCCTATTTTGTGACAACTGTGAGGCATAAAAATCTGATTATCTGTTTTTGTTTTTCTGCAAGGCTGATAATAAGGGGCGTTTTCAAAAGATGGACCCAATTTGAAATTGCAATGTTCTAGCAGAACTCCACACCATGATCATCATCATCCTATCCTGCAAAGAAAACGAAGTCCAGAAGGCATGAAAGGAAAGCAATGCTTGGAAGCTAAGCAGCTTGACCCTGCTTAACTTCCAAGATCAAACATTATCTAGTGCCCCATGTATTCATGGATTTAACTATCCATAGCTAGAAAAGATTTTAGATAATAATAATAATAATAGTAATAATAGTAATAATAATAATAATAATAATAATAATAATAATAATAAGTAAGCCTTGATAATTAACTCTATTTCATTGTGCCATTATATATAATGGGACTTAAATATGCACAGATTTGGATATCCATGTGGGATCCTGCAACCAAACCACAGCAGATATCAAGTGTCTGCTCTATTTAACCCACCGGTTTAATTTACCAGTAGATAAATAATCAGAAGTACCCATAGAGGGCAGCACAAGCTTCATTCAGATGTGTATGTGGCTTCAAGTTTCCTATCAACTTACTATAAATCTATTAATTGCATAAGGTTTTCTTAGGCAACAAATACATTTTGTTTTATTCTTGCCTTCATAAGCATAGGGTTTTCTTAGTACCATCTCTGAATTGCATTTTGAAGCAGAAATATATATATATTTGAAAATGACAAATAAAGCAGCCAATTTCCCAAGAGTTTCCTTTTTATCATAGTACTTATTTCCCTCTGCATTTGTGCACTGACCCATTAAAGAATGGAAGACGCCAAGAAGAAGATGCCTCCAGGATCTCTGGGGGATCCAAAATAGTTATTCCAAGTATAAGGGAGAAGACATGCAAGAAAGCCCCAGGTCTGTACTTGCTTCAGGGTTATTGGAAGATGTTTGTGTGTTTACAATAGTATGTGGAAGTAATTACTCACCCAGTAGGCACTGTGGAATTTGACTCAGGCAGTGTGCTAATATTCACTGTAATTGAATTTGCGTGGCATCTCTGAGCAGTTTGGATTGATCTGATAAAATCCTTGCAGAGCTGGTGGGTGTCCCATTGATTTACTTCCTGTAACTAGTCATAATAATTCATAAGAATAATTTGTCTTTCAACTAGAGATACCTATCTACACAAACAGGTAGGACCAGCTTACTTGAATAGCACCAGATATCAAAATCAAAGAGTCCAGAACTAGCCACGTTACTTTGGGACATAAGGCAACCCCTCCCCCCTAAAATCCTATATGAAAGGAACAGTGCTAGATGAAAAATTAATTTACCAAGCATTGCTTTCCTTTCGTGCCTTATCTTAACTCAATTCAAGTGAATAATCATACAATCTTAGGTAAAACATTATATTCTTTTAATTCCTACCAGACCATTTTATCTGACTACAGAGGTAATGAAACTGAGATTCAGCTACTTGCTAAAGTAATAGGATGAGAGTCTGGTGCCTGGCACACCCCGCTACCTTGAAGACCAGATCAACATGCAAGCTGGGTTTGAAGGTAACAGGAACAGAGGTGTATTACTTTCAGTCCAGAAAGAATGTCTGGTACAGAATTTCTGCTCAAAACGATTGGATGCTTACTTACTTAGGCGATCCTTTGTGGTCCAAGTAAGATTGTCCTCCAAATGCAGTGTCCTGGTGGTGGGTACATAGGTGACTGTGGAGCCCTATTCTTGACCCGCATGTTCTCCCTCAGTGAGGGCATTAGTTTTCAGGTGGAAGGTGGTCCCGGTCGGGGTTGGCTTAATGCGCCTTCCTCTTGCCACATTTCTTTCTTTCGCCCTCCATGTGTGCCTCTTCAAATTCTACAACACTGCTGGTCACAGCTGACCTCCAGCTAGCGTGCTCAAGGGCCAGGGCTTCCCAGTTCTCGGTGTCTATGCCAAATTTTTAAGGTTGGCTTTGAGCCCATCTTTAAATCTCTTTTCCTTTAATATCATTAATTTAATGACAATTTTGGGTTGTTTAATCCCATTTCCCACCACAAAATGTTTCTAGCTTTAAAAATTTGCATAACGAAGCTGGAATCAGTGGGTCATATTACTAGATGTTATCTTCTGAGGGGAGTCCCTGGTGGTGCCATGGGTTAAACCACTGAGCTGCTGAACTTGCTTACCGAAAGTTCGCAGGCTCAAATCTGGAGAGCTGGGTTAGCCCCATCTTCTGCCAACCTACCAGTTTGAAAAAATGCAAATGTGAGTAGATCAATAGGTACTGCTCCGGCGGGAAGGTAACAGCACTCCATGCAGTCATGCCAGCCACATGACCTTGGAGGTGTCTACAGACAATGCTGGCCCTTCGGCTTAGAAATGGAGATGAACATCAACCCCCAGAGTCGGACATGACTGTGTTTACAAGCTCTGGCAATGATGGCACTAATGTACCTGACTGGTTTGGGCAGTAGCCAGTAGAATCATATGAACAGACATATCACTTACCTAGAAAGAAACCTCTGACCATCTTTAGCAATTGTTAGGTGGCAAATGCTTGAATGTCTTCCAGCACAAATGTTTTCATATACATTTCTGTGTCTTACATTACCAATTACACAGCCCTGGGTGTATCTGCTCAGAAGTAAGTCCTGTTAAATTTTATGGGACTTACTTTAGGCATAGGATTACAGACTAAGTGACTCCTTGAATTTTAAGCAATGGCTTCACGTTCCATATTATTCTATCATAGCCTAATAAAGCGTGTAATGGTAAAAGTTTTCTCTTGACATTAAACGTAAAAAAGACGAGAGAAACTGCACTTCTTTTTTTCTAGATGCTTTATTTGTTTTTGTCAACAACAGGATAGGGTCAGACTCAGTGCAGAACAGGCAGGCAGCATTTAGTTATCTTTAAACATCCTACAGCTCTCTTTTTGTTGTTGTCTTGGAGGGTGAATACATAAGCCATTTATCTCTCTCATTTCTCTCTTTCTCTCTCCTTCCATCCCTCCCTTCCTACTTTAGTGCTTTGTTTCTCCTCCTCTGATATGGACACATACCACAGCAAAGATATGTTAGAATCTAGTGGGACTTCAACTGTTTTAAAAGGGCAAGTACAAAGAATCTCTGACTTTTTCAATTCCTTGTAAAGGAGTTGCAAGTGAAGATTGATGTTGGAAAAGAGTTGTAGAGGTTCTATAACTCCTCGGTTTCACCTGCCAGTGGCACATTCACCTCAATGGTGTATTCACCGGGTTCTCCTGATCCCAGCCAAGGCACTGGGGTCCTATTGAAAGATGGTCTGTTGGTGACTTCCTGATTAATCACCACAACTGGTTCAGGTACCGGAGGACCAGCATCGAATTCAGGCATTTGGAAAGTCATCAGCTTGGCTGCCTTGTCATATCCCCCATAAGGCATTGCAGTCCTAGGGAAAAGTAGAACGAGCCATCAAGGTGTGTGGCAAACTGGCAATCATAGGCTGACGCCTGACAGAGTTGTTTTGCCAATTCAGTCAGTGGGAAGAACCCAGTTGTACTTGTCACTGACAAAATCAGGCATACTTGTACAAACTTGAAGAAGAATTGCAACTTGTTTTCCCATGTATGTTAAAAGAAAAAAAAGCAGGTTTTCGGTTTCTCAGGGCTCTTCCATACAGCCATATATATAACCCAGAATATCATGGCAGATATTCCACAATATCTGCTTTGAGCTGGGTTATTTGAGTCCACACTGGCATTTAATCCCGTTCAATGTAGATTTTATATAGCTGTGTGGAAGGAGCCTCAGGTTGGTGGAAGAAGCTTCTAGCTATGTATGTTTGGGATACTGAGGCCACATGAAAGATTTAAGCATTGCTTCCATCTCTTAATCTAAAGAAGATACAGGTCTTTGTCACACAAGGCAGGTAAATCCCAATTACATCAGGATTGTTGGAGGTTGTAAATGTAAATAAACAGAAGCTTTGACACAGTTACTGACCCAAAATATACCCTGCAATATAATAAAGTGTCACTCGGGCTTGTGTAAGAAATAACAGTATCTTTACTTCTGTTCAAAAGATCAAACAAGGCAACAATATATACAGCAGTCTCTGAATTCACACAGAGAACAGAGGGAATAAACAGTCATTTTAAACAGTCTTTAAAATATGTTTCATGCCTTATAAATGACAGGCTTCAGAGAGTTGGCAGCTATTACCTTCCTGGCTGTTTCCAGTCAGCACTCTCTTCACTCTCTGAGCTGAAAATGGCAGCTAAAACCATTTCTCCCAGAAGCAAGCCAGAGACAATAACCAATCAGAACTCTGCTCCTGGCATGCTC
>NW_026846588.1:130076397-130102245 GCF_025583915.1 Anolis sagrei ordinatus | reverse complement strand
TTCGGGCTACCATCCTCCCTCTGCATCATGCCGCCTGGGAGCTTCAGTGACGGCTCAGAATGTAAGTACTGTCTCTTTTGGGCCCCATCTGCCACTTGGTCCATGCCTCAACAGGTAGGTTGCTACTATTTTGAATAGGCACAAACTGCACCCTCCTTTCCTTCTCAAGGATTTGGAGTCCCTTCTTTTGGTTTTCAGGAGTTTAATAAGACTTTTTCCTAAGCTCATTCTGGTGCTTCCTTTCAGCTGCAACCAGTCAATGAGTCTGATGTAGATTCTGACTCCTATGAGTAGCAGATTTCTCCTACTCTTGAGGAGGACTTTTCCATCCCAGCTTCCATAAGGGATGTGTTACCTAATTTTTCCTCCTTGATTGCTTAGAGGATCTGCTTTTCTCAGTTGAGCAACAGCAGAAACAAGCTCCAAGTACAGTTCTCCCAGTTCTCCCAGCACTTCCATACTTGCTTAAGCTTGGAGAAAAACAAAAGGCAACTCCTGTATCTGTGCTGGAATTTCTAAGTTTGTAAATGCACTTTACAGCATAGGCACCTCTTCAACAGAGTGGTTAGTTAAGCCTACTAAACTGAACTTTATTGTGGTCAAAGTTGTTTAATCCAAGAAAGCGAAGGCACCTCAAGTCAGTCCACTGTGATAAGAAGATCCACCCCACTGCTAGCCTACTCACTTGCATGATTCATTACCATGCTTGTATGGCAGCCTATCAGGTGCTCTTGTGGCATAGCTCAGCACTTTATTTGGATCTCCTTCCCCTACAACATCAACAGATCCTAAGGGCTTTCTGTCAGTAAGCTCTCACCTTAGCTTCTCATCAGAAAGCTATGGCTAAGCACAGCACCGATACAGTACTAAAGGTGTTTGCTGCTGTTGCAGCAGCCATCCACCAGCATGGTTGGCTGAGATCCTCTACCCTCTCCAAAGAAGGCAGAGCAATGGCAGAATAACTGCCCATGGCAGAACATAGTCTGTTTCATCCTGATACAGACCCTCATTTCAAAAGTACGCACAAGATTTGACAGGCTGCTTCTAAGTTTGGCTTTTTACCACAATCTAGCCTAGATTGTGGTGGCCAGCCCCTCAGCTTAATTATCATCAACCTTCATGACCTGCTTCCTTCAGTCCTCAGCAGGGCCAGAACTCTAGGGCCTCTGTAGCTGGGAGACTTAATTTTTCCACCAGGGGTGACAACAAACTAAAGGGAAAGAAGAAGATCAGGGCCAACAGTGTTTTTAGCATGCATTTTCTCTTCTTTAATAGCCTCCAACCCTTCAGCTCCAGTTTTTGGCGCTCCACCTCATCATTTTTAGATGCATGGCATTAGATCACTTCTCACTCATGGGTGTTGGTGATTACAGAGCATGTTTATGCAATTTAATTTCTCAAACTGTCCCCAGTAGGGACTCTACGGGCCACTCCTCCTCCTGTGTTATAGTAGGAGGTAATTACTTTGTTTCAAAAGGAGCAGTAGCTTCTTTACATCTTTCTATGTTTCCTTCTTTTCCCTTTTCCCCAAATACTTTTTGGTTTCCAAGAAAGGCAGTGGGCTTTGGCCAGTTTTGGACCTTAGAGGACTTTATGCATATATTGCATATTGCAAATTTCAGATGTTGTCATTACCAACCATCCTCCCTCTGTTATCCAGCAAGACATGGTTCAGTAGCATTGATTTGAAGGATGCCTATTTTCATGTGGTGATTAGACCACAAGACAGTAGATTTTTGTCACTTTTTACTAGCAGTCAGGCCTTTTCATTTCAAGTTCTTCATTATGGTATCTCCACAGCTCCACAGGTGTTACTAAGGAGATGGCTGTATGCCGGCTCATCCCTGGGTGCACGGGGTGGTAGTTTGCCCCTATATTGATGGCTGGTTGTTGGTGCACAGTTCTGTGAGTATCTACAGAGGAACATTCACTTTACTCTGTCTTTATAGCAGGAGCTTGGTCTTTTTATCAACAAGGTAAAATCTCTTCTTCAGCCTATCCAAACAACCAATTCATTGGGCCTGTATTGGACTCTTGGCATGCAAGGGCCTTCAGACAGGTTTCTGACTCTGCATTCATTAGCTCTTTGAGTCTGGAAGAAGCCATACATCCATGCCAGGGATGTCCAGTGCCTTTTGGGACACATGGCATTCACCACAGCTGCCACTCCTTTCTCCTGTTTGCACCTTCGGCCTCTCCAGAATTGGTTTCTTCGGGCACTTCATCCCATGCAGGATGAGCCCAATGAATGTCTCAATGTCCCTTTAGCCATCCACCGGTCTATCAACTAGTGGACTCATCGCTCCAATCTCTGTGTGGGCGATGTTAGCAACAGACACTTCCCTCTCAGAGTGGTGAGCTCGCCTCAAGGGTCACACCATCCATGGTCCTTGGGCGGCCCTAGAGGGCATAGAGCACATCAACTATTTGGAGTTACTTGCAGTAGAAATGGCACTGCACCTTATCTGTCATTTGCTCATGGACAGTATTGTCCAGCTTACCACCACCACCACAATTGTGATTTGCTTGCCCTCATCAGAATCTGGGACTGGTATACCATAACCATCAGTGCCATTCATCAAGAACTCTCTTGCTGGCTCCCTCAGTCAGACAGTTTATAATGACCACTAATGGTCCCTTCATCCTTCCCAGGGATGGGAACTCTTTGTCAGATGGCAAACTCCCCTTCTGGACTTGTTTGCCTCTCCCGCCAACATGAAGTGCCAGTTCTTTGGAGCACGTCTTACCTCCACCAGACAGGCTGTTGGGAGATGCCTTCCTCCTGGATTGGACATCCGCCCTCCTGTACATCTTTCCACTACTGCCACTGCTGTCCAGAGTGGTCTCTCGTCTTCAAGCAGAGCAGGTAGATTGCATTCTCATCACACCATGGTGGCCCCGCCAGCCATGGTTTGTCACTCTGCTCCAACTTGCAGGCAGCTGTTACATTCAATTGCCACTCAGACCAGACTTGCTGACTATGGGCAACAGCCCAGTCCCGTACTCCCAAGTCACTCAGTTCCGGTTGATGGCGTGGCAGATCCAGCCTCAGCCCTCTCTCAACCAGTAAAGGGCAGTTTGGACCTTGCCCTGAGACCTGCCACTAAACATTCTTACATTTGTAAGTGGTGTCATTTTTGCATTTTTTCACAAAAGCAAGGAGTTCAGCCTCTGTCTGCTTCCACTTCCCTCCTCCTGGATTTTTTGATTTCTCTGTCAGATTCAGGACTCTCATTATCATTCTTGAAGGTCAATCTGGCAAATATAGCTTCGTTTAGAAGCGAGCATTCTCTTCCCTCTCCTTTATCCGATCCTCTTGTAAAGACATTTCTGCAAGGCTTTAGAAATTTCTGGCCCCAAGTAGGCCTGTGCCCCCCTCTTGGAGGTTGGAGGTTGTTCTTTCCGCCCTTATGAAACCACCATTTGAGCCAATGGCCACTTCTGACATGTTCCATCTATCATGGAAAACAGCATTTTTAGTGCCTATTACTTTTGCTCGTTGCGCTAGCGAGCTTATGGCTCTTGAGTCGATAGTCCTTACGTGAAATTTCATAAGGATAAGGTCATGCTGGGCACAGACATTCCCTTCTTACCTAAGGCAGCATCATAGTTTCATATGTCTCAGGACATTGTCCTTCCAACCTTATTTCCAAATCCTTCTACTCCCCTGGAGCAGTCTTTGCACCTTCTTGATGTGCGGAGGGCTCTTGCTTTTTATGTCCACCGCACAGCTCCATTACGGAACTCACTACGACTTTTTGTTAAGTACCGTAGGGATACTGTGGGCCTTCCTGTTTCTACCCAGAGGTGGCGGCCTGGATAGTTGCAGCTATCCGGCTAGCTTATGAAATGGCAGGACTGGACTTACCTGTTCAGATCCATGCTCATGCCACTAGAGCATTGGCAGCCTCCATGGCTTTTTTGCACGGTGTGCCTCTGAATGATATCTGTCGGGTGGCCATATGGTCAACACCGCATACTTTTGTCTCCCATTATAAATTGGATTTAGCTGCCAAGAAGGAGATGGCTTTTGGGAGAGCAGTACTTTTTTCTGCACTAGCATGACACCCACCATCCGTGGGACTGCTCGCTAGTCTACCACAGGTGTGGATTTCACAGTACCACGCAGAAGAAAGTAAGGTTGCTTACCTGTAACCATGTTTCTTCTAGTGGTTAACTGTGAAATTCACACAACCCGCCCATCCTCCCCACATTCTGTCATGCCTTTTATCTCCGACTGTCTTTCGCGGTACGGAATTAAGGCTCCAAGCCCCGCTGCCTGGCTTTATTAGGAGTAGATGGGCGGGGCTGGAGTCCCTAATTAGGAAAAGCTTTCAAGAAAGATCCGAGTCAGCTGCGTGGACGCAGGGAAATACCACAGGTGTGAATTTCACAGTTAACCACTAGAAGAAACATGGTTACAGGTAAGCAACCTTACTTTTTACAAGGTCTTGAGCCTTCTCTGCCAAAGGATGTTATTGCCCCACTAAACTACAAATCCCAGGATTGCATAGCTTTAAGCCATGGCCATTAAATTAGAGATAACATCCCTCAAAGAGGAGTTCCAGGTGCAAATCCTAAAGTAGCTTCCTCTTTTGCTCTAACTACCTCATCACATGGAGCTAGATTTGGTGGCAAATAGCAATCTAGCCCCAATCACCCACGGAGCCAGACAGCTCCATGGGTGATGGAGAACGGATCCAGCATGTTGTTGCTATCTTAGCAACATGGGAAGTTTCCTGTGTTGCCATTCCTTCAATGGGGGAAGCCATACACTCCATCTGTGCACCACGCTTCCTCCCTGTGTGAGGAGCTGCTGGAGGAGCCCAACAAAGCGGGGCGTGTGGAGGCTGCTTCCTGGTGCCCAGTGGCAAGCTGGAGCACCGCTGAGTTATGATAAGGTGGTTAGATTACAATATGACACAAATCTAATGCACACCCTAATTTAGCCAATAGAGGTGAGCATTAAATCTGAGTAAATAGAATAATAAAAATATATCCAAGGATATTTCCACATTAGCTACATAACTTGCCATCCTTCACCCAGTTTATACAGAAATGTTGAGATGCAATTATCAACGTATTGTCCCCCAGTATTTTCTTCTTCATACCTGATCACTTGCAATTTTAAAAACATAAACTTGCACTGTTATTACATTTGAGCAGGAGTGGGCTGGGAAAGCATTGTCGAGGCTTTTCAGGATTATTGTCTCTTTAATTAGAATCACCTTGGTTGCAGCTTCTAACTCTAATAGTTTCCTGGTCAGCGCAGAGTGCATTTCATGATGAATTGCCCCTTCATTGCACCATCATATTGAAAATAAGAGGAAGCTATGAATTAAACTTTGCTAATGCAAAATAGGAATTATGGGCCAATTAAAGAGCAATTCATAACTAATGTTCCACTGTGCTGAATCAGAATCAAATGGAAGATGAAGCTGTAAAACAAACATTTAATTAAAATTGCAGGGCACCTTTAATTGAATGGAATTTTCCTCAAAGTAACAGAATGGAAGAACTGTTAGCCTTGGAAAGAGCACAGCAAAACAACATAGCAGTATACAACTGAATTGAAGCATCTGCTCTCATTTTGCCTGCAACTGATTAAA
Source organism: Anolis sagrei ordinatus (assembly GCF_025583915.1). NCBI lineage: Eukaryota > Metazoa > Chordata > Lepidosauria > Squamata > Anolidae > Anolis > Anolis sagrei. Next base: position 130,096,636 of record NW_026846588.1, on the reverse strand, counting down.
AAATGAAAGTACAGGCAGTCCCCAAATTACAAACATCTGACTGAAGTATTGGTATGAGACAACAGGAGGTGAGAGAAATCTACCTCTCCGAATGGAAATCCACTTCTGGAAGAGTTATCATAGGGAAAAGGTGTTTCAATTGAAGCTTTATCACCATTCCTTGTTTCCACAACAAGCCATATTTCTCAAAATCCAATTATAACAGGGACAGAAAGTGAGGCAAAATCTTCTGAACAGGGGCACAGACAGCAAAAGAAACACCGTGCCAGTGGTTCTCAACCTGTGGGTTCCCAGATGTTTTGGTCTTCAACTCCCAGAAATCCTAACAGCTGTAAACTAGCTGGGATTTGTGGGAGTTGTAGGCCAAAACAACCAGGGACCCAGAGATTGAGAACCACTGTGTTAAGTGTTCCCTATGCTATCCAAAGTGAATCTCAAAATCAATCCCTCTCTTTCTTTCTCTCTCTCTCTGGCTGGAATTATATTTTAAAATGTACGTGTTCCAACTTACATACAAACTCAACTTAAGAACAAACAGAATCCATCTTGTTCATAACTTGTGGGGGGGGGGGTGTGTGTGTGCCTGTATTGAAGAACATTTCCATGTTCTTTTCTGCACATACTCTTCTCACTTCATGCCACTCTCTCCTAACCACTTTCCACCTGTCTTATTCTGTTTCCCATTTTCTCTCTTTCTCTATATATACACATATATACAAGTTCAGAAGAAAACTTTAATGCAGCAGATATCAAGCATACAAAACAGCAGAGCTTGGAAACGCCTAAGAAAAATGGGTACATTGCCATACAATCCACAGCCAAAGCTTTCAATCCATTTAGATTTGGGAAGGAAACAAAGGATACAGGCATTGGTGCACCTTGCTTAAGTATGAATTAATTCAGCTTAATATCAATTCTACAGTGCAGGTACACTGTATACACTTCAAGTAAGACAATGCATCATCAGGCCCAGTAAGTAACAAGAATTCAGTTATGGACTAACTGTATATCTGTCAATATCCAATGTTTAGCCAATTGGTTCTTATAGCCCTTCTACCCGACGAAATAGTGTCCCTCCATTGAAGGAATGAGAGACTCCTCCGAATAGAAACATTTTATTCTTTCCTCAAGATAGTAAACATATATCCAAGACAAATCAGCCTGCAAATATCCTAATTTGTAATATTTTAAATATTTTTAATAATATTTTTAATAATTTTTTAATTTGTAATATTTGTTGGCAGCCTCCACTAGAACCTACCAAGCATTTTCTCTCACCTGTTGAACGATTTGTAATGGCATAGTTCGGATTTAGAGCCAGAAGACAAGAAGTCAATTTTGATACTACTTTTCTCCTGTGGGGTAAGACCCAGAGCTCTTTCCCAAGGAGAGATGTACGTCTGAAAAATGGAAACGTGTTTCCCGCTGCCGCTTTTGTTGTCACCTGTTAATACCAAGGGAAGAGGAAAAGCACATGAGAACACAGCCCTTGAGGAAATAAATGCTATGAAGAATCAAGCAAAGGCAATAAGCAAACCTTTTACTAATTCTGTAACAAGAAAACTGAACCATTGTGCCCAGAATACATTACACTGATCAATACACATTTTGGTGCCTCAACTGTGAGACCTGTTTCTGGATGTTTTTGATTCCTGATTCCAATAATGGCACCTGTTTTCCCCCATCAGCTCTAGGTTTTGAGAAACTGAACATATGCCATATCCCACACTTCACTCTGCTCGCCTATAAAAATCAGGCTATTTTAATGTAGTGTTTAAATTAATTCAACCATATCTAAGAAACTAGAGCTGATGGCATCTATCAATGCAATTTTCCAAATCAGTGCCCCAAATAATCCAAGGACAAGCCTAAAAGCCAAGACATCAAGAATTATTCTTTGGTTGGGCTGTGTTATGAGTGAGAAATTCCATAAAATATATGGAATGGGATGTGAATTTCCATAACACATACATGATGTATTCAGAATGCCACATTATACTGTTTTCCCCATAATTCAGGAAATATTTAACAAAGACCTAGCTAGGGTACTCAAAAGTGCTTTTGTACTCTTTATAGCTTGTATGCTTTAAATCTTCTTGAAGCAACGTTTGAATCTCTGAACCAGATCAATGACTTGTTCCCAGCAGGGTTGCAATTTTCCATGCAATCTAAAAAGTATTAATTTGATGCAGTCAGGAAAAACAGTATTGTTATGTAAAGGTAAAAAAATACACATATAAATAGCTGTCCTTTATTCAGATTAGATATTACAAACAAATTTTTGAAAGTTGTCCTAAGGATCTTGATTACAGCAAAGGGGAAAGGACAAGTTTAAGTTATGTTTCTTTCTCACCTGGAATGCATTAGTACAGTGGTTCTCAACCTGTGGGTCTCCAGGTGTTTTGGCCTACAGCTTTGAGAAATCCCAGCCAGTTTACCAGCTGTTAGGATTTCTGGGAGTTGAAGGCCAAAACATCTTGGGACCCCCAGGCTGAGAACCACTTCATTAGTCTCGGATGACATCCTAGAGCAGTAGTTTATAAAATGCAGCCCTCCAGATATTTTTGGGCTGCAGATCCCATTAGTACTAGCCACCATAGGAAATGTTGAGGAAGCCTGAGAGATTGACAGCACTGGAGAGCCATACTTCATCCACACTGATCTAAGTCCCATCATGTTTCATTATTGAAAGTGTTGTACTGTTTGTGTGTGGATACTTGCCTTGTCCAGCAGTGGTCTCACTTCCTCCACCATCCACTCCTCCTCCAGTGTTGGCAGATCCCTCTGTGTGGCCAGTTCCAGCTCCTCCAGTTCCAGCTCCTCCAGCTCCTCCTTTGCTGCCAGGCTTTGGAGGAGGGGCAGGAGGATATTGCAGTTTAATAGATCCGTAGGGCCCTACTGTTACACCACTTACCATCCTCCCACCGCTTTGTGAATAACCATGAGAATCAATTCCGTATTGTCCCCCAGTTGGGATGAATTTCTGGAAGTGATCCTGCAAGGGAGAGGTAGGAGGGAGCAAGATAAAAAATGAAAGAGAAATGTGACATGATTCTCAAAGTAAGCTTCCATGTATCTCTTTCCACCTACCAAAATTCTTCTTGGACCTCATGGTGCTCAGGAGCAGCAAAGATGTGCGGTGCTAACTTGACTTAAGAGTTTAATTCATTCTGTGACTGAGCTCTTAAGTCAAAAATGTCTTATCTCAAAAGCAAGTTTTCCCATTGAAATACTATTAATCATTCTGGTCCCTCAAACCTAACACACACACACTTTTTTGTTATTTGTTTTTAAATAAGAAAATGTACTTTATAAATAACAAATAATGTCTAAATGAACATTCACATGGAACAATAAAAAAGAAAGCTCAACTTTAAAATGGTACAAGCACAAACTTGTGGCAAGGAAACACAAAGTGAAGAGGCAGAAGCATAATTTTCTTCATACTGCATTCATTCAACCCGCCCCTCCTCCCGCTCTCTTTCTCTCTCCCTTATGAAGCCAAACATACAAGGAATAAAAAACACAAAATGAAGTAATCCAAGGTTCCTCAAAGCAGACAAGAACAAAGCTGACAGCAATCTCCTAAAGCAGACAAGAGCACGAGGTGCAGAGGCACGAGGTGCAGAGGCTGCTCCCTTGAAGCCCTAAAGCCTTGTAATCCTGCGCTAGCGCTGTCTCTGGTGCTAGCTCTTAACTCAAAATGCTGCTCTCATGTCAAAGCAAAACCCAGGCTGAGCGACAGCTCTTAACTCAAAATGTGCTGAAGTTGGGACTCTCTAAAGTAGAGGTAAATTCAAGGATTAACAGTAAAGAGTGCTTTTTGTAAGAATTACAGCTGCTTCGGTAGCTTTATGGACATTTGAAGAACGAGTCAGAAAATCTTGGTGGAACCAGAAGGCGATGAATGAAATAAATAATGATATTAAATGTCACTTGCATGTTATGCTTTAGAAATGCCAACAGCAGCCCTCCAGAAAAAATCTAATTATTATTCAAACTCCAACGGGCATGGAGGAATAGCCCTTTCTCCCTTGCTAGTGCTCTAAAGAAAATCTTCCTTATGAAGCAGGCATTTGCTTTGGGGAAACATCCCAAATAGAACTAGTGGGATATTTTCTCCCAGTGTTAGTGCCATTGGATAGAGAGATTTTCTTCAGCACTGTAGCAGGGAAGGAAAAAGTGAAAACCCTTCCTTCCTCAATTTTGTGGTTTGGACAGTGCTCTCTGTCTCATTCTCTCTCTCTCACACACACACAGCAGTGCATTCTAAATCTATATATTAAAAGTAAAGAATTAATGTCACCCCTTATTCAGCCCTGAGAATAATTTATGTAGAGCTGCCAAGTTAACTCAATCACGTTATTAGTGACAGTATAAATAACTGGTTTATGTTAGGATTGTTGTTGTGTGCCTTCACATAATTTTCAATCACTGGTGACCCTAAGACAAACCAATCATGGAGGCTGCTTGGCAAGATTTGTTCAAAGAGGGTTTACCATTGCCTTCCTCTGAGGCTGAGAATGATCACCCAGTCATTTTCCATGTCCAAGTGGGGATTCACACTCTGATTTCCAGAGTGGTAGCCCAATGTCCAAATCACTGCACCACACAACTGGCAATTAACAGTACATGTGCCGTCACACCCAGGCACTATAAAAATAAAACTAAGGTGTGCTTTTCTCTATATCTGGGTGAACTGCGGATGTCTTTCTTAAAAGCTTGAGATTCCCAGCAACTGAGGCTACTACAGGTTTTGAACACCAAAACAGAATATTTGTAACATCTTGTCCAAGTTACAAACAAAACAGTCAATTGGTGAAACCATAGAAATGCTCTTTCTTTATTTTTTTCTCTAGTCGCGGAGTTGCCTTCATCCAAATGAGATCTTTTTACCCCAACCCTGAGCTACTATTCCAGCCCAAGGTTAGTTCTGGAGATGAACCAGTGTTCAATAACTATCTCAATAGCCCTCAATAACTATCTCAATAGTCCTTTATACTAAATAGCTCAAAATCTCAATATGCTTCTCTATAGCTCAACAGAATCTCAAATCTATAACTCAGTTAAGACTCAATAAGCTTATCTATCTATCTATCTATCTATCTATCTATCTAAATGACTCAATTACTATCTATCTATAACTCAATTAAGACTCAATAAGACTCAATTACTCTCTCTCTATTTGTTTCTTTATCTAAATAACTCAAGTGTACTTACAATGTTTTTTTCAGAGCTCCCTGACTGGCCTAACCACACATCTGAGGCCTTTTCTCTAAACTGAAGGAGGCAGGGAAGATTCCAAAATGGAGATCTCCAACCCTAGGAAAAAGGGCGGTCTCTAAACCCAAAGAGATACTTTCTAAACCAATAGCTGCAAAAAGGCCTGCAGGCTGGCTTTCTAGCCTCTAATGCTGTTAACTTTCAGGGTGCAGCTGAAAGTGTAGCAACCCTGGGGAAATGCAAAAGAATGCTATCCCATACAACTAAGGGTAATGCAAACTATGCTCTTGGAAGACGGAACAGTAGATAATCGAAGGATTAATTATTTATATATTTTCCCATATCTTGTGAATAGTAAACAGTTAAAACTTGCTAATGGGAAAATTAATACACTAAAATGCCAATTGTATTTATTTATTTATTTATTGCATTTATTTATTGTATTTATTTATGTATTTATTTATAGACCAAGGGTCTCAGGGTGATTTACATAAACAAACATTAAATACCATAATCAAGTTCAAACACATCAAACAAATACAAAATAATATAAAATGACTGATAAACTTATATCTGTCCATATTATTATCTCCACTGTAATGTGGCCACGATGACTGTATGAAGGTAGTCAATCTTTTTTTCTGCCTAATTTTTGTGGAGTTAATTTATTTTCGATTTAGCTTTTTCTCCCACTCAAAATTTACACCCAAACCAGCTCAAACCTTAAAAGCAAAACAATTAAAAGCATACATATGGCTTTTTTGGCAAATGAATACCATGCAGATTTGTTTAAAAGCTCAAAAAATGTGGAGAAAGCCCAAACATACAACATTTGTAAAACCCGCCAAGTTGATAAGTGTGCCATAAGGATGTTTGGGATTTTTCCACATTTTATTTTGAGCTCTTTAACAAATCTAGATCTGGCCAGGCAGTCACATCCATTCAATGATATCTAAGGGACCCTTTTGCAATGCAGCAGAAAGAGCACACGGACTGTCTGGTTAGTGGAGTAGTCTTCCAAGTTGTCACTTTGTGCCTTCAAGTTGTTTCCAAGCTATGGTGACCCTAAGACAAAACACATCACAGGGTTTTCTTCACCAGGTTTCTTCAGATGAGGTTTGCCCTTGCCTTCCTCTGAGGCTGAGTGATTATTATGTGCCCAAACTCAGCCAGTAGTTTCCATGACAGGGGACATTTGAACCGTGCCAGCACTTAAACCATTGCGCCAGGCGTGGACATAAGAGAAGCCTTCCACAGGATGGTAACACATCCGGGTGTTCCCTGGGCAAAGTCTCTGCAGACAGCCAATTCTCTCACATCAGAAATGACCTGCAGTTTTTCAATTCACTCCTGACACGATTAAAAAAAACCATGCTGGCTTGTTCTCCTAAGTCCCATTATTTAAAAACAACATGGCTATCTTCCTGCAGGTTATTTTTTTGATTTGCTTGCACATATCTTCTTCTGCTTGTGGCTAACCTCAGGAATCATTCAGACTTTAGGCAACCATCACAGACTACCTGTGGGCTAATGAAATGAAATCTGTAACAGGGGTCCTCAAACTAAGGCCCGGGGGCCAGATATGGCCCTCCAAGGTCATTTACCCGGCCCTCGCTCAGTGTCAACCTAAGTCTGAAATGACTTGAAAGCACACAACAACAACAACAATCCTGTCCCACCAGCCAAATCAGGCCCACACTTCCCATTGAAATACTAATGTTTATATTTGTTAAAATTGTTCTTCATTTTAATTATTGTATTGTTTTTAAGTGGGGTTTTTTTTGCACTACAAATAAGATATGTGCAGTGTGCATAGGTATTCATTCGTATTTTTTTCAAATTATAATCCGGCCCTCCAACAGTTTGAAGGACTGTGACCTGGCCCTCTGTTTAAAAAGTTTGAGGACCCCTGATCTATAATATCTAATTAGTAGCCTTTACCTGTAAGTATTAGCCACAAAAAACTCTTTAAAAATCTCATCAACCAGAAAAACAGTGCAAATAATGAAATTATTAATCAGGTTCCAGGTTTGTATTAAAACGTCATTATGGAGTTGCAGCACCCAGAGAGACCTGGCTTGACCACTGCTGTTTGCATCAGACAAGCCTGATAACAACACATTTCATTGTTTTCATTGCTTGCCTACTACATGTAGCCCTGTTCGGCAATGAGAAATTTTTTGAGCTGTAAACAGGCTTCCAATGCCAGCTGTTCAGTCAGCTAAATATAGGCAAGAAGTAGTGAAAAACCCACCAGGCTGAGTGTAGAATTATCTAACACTCTGCTCAATGTATTCGGTGGCAGTCGCCAGGGCTTCGCAGCAGGTCATCCAATCTGCAGTCTGGGCAGAGAGCCATCCGCAAACTAAACTGACTGAGCTCTAGGGAATCTCCCTCTCTCCACCCACCCCTGTCCTGTGCCTCTGCAGATTTCCAATTTTAACAACAAGGAGTCCCTTGAATGTTAAGAAATGCAGGGTTTTGGCTCTGATGCCCTGGGCTATGAGTGGTGGCTAGTGGGGCTGTGTGCACTGATAGTAGGCAAAGGAGCAGAGCCTGGTGTGGGAGGTAAGTCATTTTGATGTGAAAAGCATGATATTGTCTACACCTGAAAGTAGGCATCTTACCAAACAAATGTTATATATATGCTATATAGAAACATACAAGGTTTAGAGGTGATTATTTGTTCAAAACAATTGCCTAGAACAATCAGGGAAATGAGAAAGCAGTAAAAGAGTTAATTTCAGCTAGATGAGAACACCTCAGCAAGCGAGAGTCCAGAAGTGGCAGGCTCAAACCCAGAGCCTCAATCAATGGCTGATACCCAATGAAATACTCCCCCCTGGGCACACAGAGGACTGGGCAACTTGGAAGGCGCTGAATAGACTGCGCTCTGGCACCACGAGATGCAGAGCCAATCTTCAGAAATGGGGCTACAAAGTGGAATCCACAACATGCGAGTGTGGAGAAAAGCAAACTACAGACCACCTGCTGCAATGCAACCTGAGCCCTGCTACATGCACAATGGAGGACCTTCTTGCGGCAACACCAGAAGCACTCCAAGTAGCCAGATACTGGTCAAAGGACATTTAATCAATTACCAAGCTTGCAAACTCTGTGTCTTTTGTATGTTTGTTTGTTCTGTCAAAAATGTAATACAACTGTTCGGTTGCCTGACACGATAAATAAATAAGTTAGATGAGACTGGAAGATTAAACTTTTTTTACATAAAATAATAACAACAACAACAACAACAACAACAACAACAACACCTTTATCCTTATACCTCATCACCATCTCCCTGAAGGTGAGCTTGTCCCTTGGGGGAGCTTACAAGGGACAAGCCCGAAAATACAAATTAAAAACCACACAATAAAAGAAAACTACAATAACATCAAAAAACACAATACAAAAATTAAAAACAGAATCATGGCTGAAAGATTAAGTGCTGAGTGCAGGGGATCAGGAAATGTGCAATCGTTCCTAAGTAGAGCCAGGGAAAGTGCAAGGTACGCTTCAAATTCAATTAAAAGTCACAGCTAGGAGGGTAACGTCCTTAGGGTATTTACTGTAACAGGATTACAGGTGGGAGGGCCAACTAAAGTACAAAGAGCTATGGCGAGATCAATCCAAATTCTGGTGAGCTGCCTAATTAAATACACAATGGAACATCCAGGTTTTAAGGTCGTTATGGAAAATGGATAGGGTGGGTGCCAATCTGATCTCCTTAGGTAGGGAGTTCCAGAGCCAAGGGGTCACCATCGAGAAGGCCCTCTCCCTCGTTCCCACCACCTGTGCTTAAGACGGCGGTGGAAGCGAGAGCAGAGCCTCCCCAGATGATCTTAGAGTCCATACTGGTTCGTAGGGGAAGATGCGATCTCGAAGATAGGCAGGTGCTGAACCATTTAAGGCTTTGTAGGTGACCACCTGCACCTTGAATTGGGACCGGAAGCTTATTGGCAGCCAGTGGAGGGGTTGATCACTCCCTGTAACCAACTCCCGTTAATAACCTGGCCACCCATCTTTGGACCAACTGCAGTTTCCAGGCCATCTTCAAAGGCATCCCCATTGCATTACAGAAATCCAATATGGAGGTAACTAGGGTGTGGATCACCATGGCCAAGTCAGACTTCGTGAGGTACAGGCACAGTTGGTGCACAAGCTTTAATTGCGCAAAGGCCCTCTCGGCCACCACCAACACCTGAGCATCAAGTGTCAAAGCAAAGTCCAGTAGGACCCCCAAACTGCAACCAACAGGCTAAGTATATGATTGATGAACCAATGAATAGTTTGGCATGCAAGACCTCTTATAAGGATGGTTCTGTTGTATTGATTCTGTTCTGACAAAAGAATTGTGACCCAACACTGGAAAAGGTTCTGACAAAGAATGTCATGTGTAATTTGTACCTGCTGTGATTTCATAAATAAAGATATATCTGCAGGTCAGTGAGACTTTCCTTAGAAACAGTTAGATACACAGAAATCCTGCCTGACAGGGAAATACAATTCTGAAAGATGACATCCAGAGGTTATCTATTAGATTATACAGAGATTAAGCATTTTAGTTTTGACTTTATATTAGTGTTCTGTCATAGAAATTCATGGCTTGAAATGCCTGTGAAAGAAGCAATTGGTGACACAGAAGATCAGATGTTGCTTAGTGCCTCCTTAGGTCACTAGTAGTACAAAACCAGACTGCAAGAATACATCTGAAATACAAATTACTTGAGACTTTTTGGAGGCAAAAAATCAGTTGAGCTTCTTCTCTATTGTAGGAGTGTATATTTTCTTCTTTAAATATACTGCCTAATGTGAACCACCACAAGCTGCCTAATGATGTGGCTGACCTGATCTGGAAACTCAGAGAAAGGCAGAGAATCTAGCCAACATTAGCCAGGTTAAAACCAGTATTAGTATATACTTGTACATGGTTTTAGAGAGAAAGTTGCATGAGCTTATTGAACTTACTCCTAGGAAAGTGTGCACAGACCTGAAAATGATGACAAATAGCTGGAGCAGCTGTGACATGCCCTAGCAAAGGTCACTATATGTCCAGAAACATATCAGAGGGAGGTGTTCTGGCTTTATCTATAGCTGCTGACCAATGAGATATTTAAAAGCACAGTTTTTTTCACTTGAAAACACAGAACCCTTCCACACAGCCCTATATCCCAGACTATCAAGGCAGTAAATCCCACAATATCTGCTTTGAACTGGGTTGAGTCCATAACTCAGATAATGTGGGATTTCCTGCCTTGATATTCTGGGATATAGGGCTGTGCGGAAGGGCCCACAGTGATCCCAGGTTGGATCTACACTGCCCTATATCTCAGGATTACATCCCAGATTATCTGATTATCCCAGATTATCTGGCAGTGTAGACTCATATAACCCAGTTCAAATAAGATTCTCTGAGATTGGATCCTGTGATATAGGGCAGCTTTTGTATCCATTTTCTCCACACACACACACACACACACACACACACACTCTTGGATAAAAAATAAAAACATTTAATAGTGGTCAGGAGATATTCTGTAATCAATTCCTAAGATATGCAAATCAAGAAGATATGAGATGAAAGGCAGATCTGGCGTGCATCACAGAGACCTGGTTGGACGAAGCGGGAGGTGTAAACTTGACCCAGCTTTGCCCACCAGGTTTCTCTGTGCAGCACCAACCGAGATCCGGAGGGCGGGGAGGCGGTTGCAGTGGTCTACAGAGATTCCATTCTTCTGACCAGGGCCCCCATCCCGCAGTCAACAAATTTTGAATGCGTCCACCTGAGGGTGGGTGACCGGGACAGATTAGGGATTCTGTTAGTGTACCGTCCACCTCGCTGCACTACTGACTCCCTGACTGAGCTAGCGGGGGTGGTCTCGGACCTGGCATTGGAGTCCCAACGGCTGCTTGTGCTGGGGGACTTCAATGTCCATGCCGAGGCCGCCCTTTCAGGAGCGGCTCAGGACTTCATGTCTGCCATGGCAACCATGGGGCTGTCCCAACAAGTATCTGGCCCCACCCACAGTGCGGGACACACATTGGACTTGGTTTTCTGCCAGGGATGGGAGGAAGGTGGCGGTGTTGAGGAGCTTAACCATCTCTCCGTTGCCATGGACCGACCACCACCTGGTCAGCTTTAGACTAACTGCGCCCCCTAACCTCTGCAGAGGTGGAGGACCCATTAAGTTGGTCCGCCCCAGGAGGCTTATGGATCCGGATGGATTCCTGACGGCTCTTGGGGAATTTCCTGCCGCCTCGGTTGGTGATCCTGTTGATGCCCTGGTCGCTCTCTGGAATGGGGAGATGGCTAGGGCAATAGACATGATCGCTCCAGAACGTCCCCTCTCAAGTAGCCGAGCTAAACCAGCTCCTTGGTTCACTGAGGAGCTGGCAGCGTTGAAGCGAAAGAAGAGGGAACTAGAGAGCGTGTGGCGTTCGGATCCGAGCGAGCCAAATCGAACACGGTTTGTGTCCTTTTTAAGGGCATATGCCGCGGCAATAAAAGCCGCAAAGAAGACTTTCTTTGCGGCCACTATTGCGTCTGCAAAGAACCGTCCGGCTGAACTGTTCCGAGTTGTCAGAGGCCTTTTAAAACCCACCATCAGGATGGGTGCCCTGATGACTCGGCAGCTCGCTGTGAAGCCTTTGCTCAGTTCTTTGCAGACAAAGTCGCTTTGATCCGCTCTGGACTGGATACCATATTAACGGCAGTATTAGAGGATGTAACACGAGCATCTGCTTGTCCGGTTTTGATGGATTCATTTCAATTGGTTCAATCCGAGGGTGTGGACAAGGTGCTTGGAGGAATGAGAGCTACCACATGCATCCTAGACCCCTGCCCATCCTGACTGATGGGGACAAGGTGCTTGGAGGAATGAGAGCTACCACATGCATCCTAGACCCCTGCCCATCCTGGCTTCTGAAGGAGGCCAGAGGGGGATTGGCCGAGTGGGTGAAGGTGGTGGTTAATGCCTCCCTTCGGGAAGGCAAAATTCCAGCCAGCTTAAAGCAAGCTGTGATAAAACCGCTGTTGAAAAAACCATCACTGGACCCCACTCAATTCGTCAACTATCGGCCTGTTTCCAATCTCCCCTTTTTGGGCAAAGTCATGGAATGTGTGGTGGCCTCACAACTCCAGGCATTTTTGGTAGACACGGATTATCTGGATCCGGCACAGTCTGGCTTTAGGCCGGGGCATGGTACCGAGACAGCCTTGGTCGCCTTAGTGGATGATCTGCGTCGGGAGCTCGACAGGGGGAGTGTGTCCCTGTTGGTGCTGCTCGACCTCTCAGCGGCCTTCGATACCGTCGACCACGGTATCCTTCTGGGGCGCCTCGCGGGGATGGGTCTTGGAGGTACTGTTCTGCAGTGGCTCCGCTCATTCCTCGAGAGGCTCCGGTCATTCCTGGAGGGCCGTTCCCAGAAGGTGTTATTGGGTGACACCTGTTCAACCCCACAACCATTGTCTTGTGGGGTTCCTCAGGGCTCAATTCTGTCTCCCATGTTGTTCAACATCTACATGAAGCCGCTGGGTGAGATCATCCGGAGTTTCAGGGTACGGTGTCATCTGTACGCAGATGATGTCCAACTCTGTCACTCCTTTCCACCTGCTACTAAGGAGGCTGTCGAGGTCCTGAACCGGTGCCTGGCCGCTGTGACGGTCTGGATGAGGGCGAACAAATTGAAATTGAATCCAGACAAGACAGAGGTACTCCTGGTTAGTCGTAAGGCCGAACAGGGTATAGGGTTACAGCCTGTGTTGGATGGGGTCGCACTCCCCCTGAAGACGCAGGTTCGCAGTTTGGGTGTGATCCTGGACTCATCGCTGAGCCTGGAACCCCAGGTTTCGGCGGTGACCAGGAGAGCATTCGCACAGTTAAAACTCGTGCGCCAGCTGCGCCCGTACCTTGGGAAGTCTGACTTGGCCACGGTAGTCCACGCTCTGGTTACATCCCGTTTAGACTACTGCAACGCTCTCTACGTGGGGTTGCCTTTGAAGACGGCCCGGAAGCTCCAACTTAGTCCAACGCTCGGCAGCCATGATACTAACAGGAGCGGAGCGCAGGGAGCATACAACTCCTCTGCTGCACCAGCTCCACTGGCTGCCGATCGCTACCGGGCTCAATTCAAAGTGCTGGCGTTGGCCTTTAAAGCCCTAAACGGTTCTGGCCCAACCTACCCATCCGAACGTATCTCGGCCTATCAGCCCACCAGGACCCTAAGATCTTCTGGGGAGGCCCTGCTCTCTATCCCGCCTGCTTCACAGGTGCGGCTGGCGGGGACGAGAGACAGGGCCTTTTCTGTGGTGGCCCCGCGGCTATGGAACGCCCTCCCCATGGAGGTAAGATCAGCCCCCTCATTGATGGTTTTCCAGAAAAGACTAAAAACCTGGATGTTCGAGCAGGCGTTCGGTTAACTCAGTGCAATAAGTGTAATGATTGAAGGACTGGCAATCTGGACGACGAAACTGGATCACGATTTTAGTCAAGAGATGAATTGGATTGTTTATTGATATATGTATTGTGGATTATGTTTTTATGCTTTTAAACTGTATACTGTTGTTTGTTATAAGTTGTTGTAAACCGCGTTGAGTCGCCGGCTAGGCTGAGAAACGGCGGTATACAAGTATAGCAAATAAATAATAAATAAATTTATTTGTATGCCATTTTTTCTCTAAACCCTTTGTGTATATATGTGAAGGGGATGATCCTTTTTGTCATCAAATATGAGCTTAAGATGTTTTCCTGTTTAGACAAGGCTGGAGGCTCATCATTCCCGTGGAAGTGATGGCTAAGAATACATTACTCTTCTGAAAAGGCAACCAAGCCCCCGGTCATTTGGGATGGTTACTCATTGTCTTTTGAGTCTTACACCTTTGTCTTCACAGAACTATACACTTAAGTTAATCAAGGAATCATCTGCATTCCCACAGCATCACTTCCCCCAGTTTTGCGCCCTCCCAGGAGGCGTCTCTGCAATGGGTTAGATCTTTAAAATGTCCAACCATCAGCTGTTCCTCTTCACACCATGAGGATCGCCTCCTTCTGTCTGTAACGTCAGGAGAACCTCTCACCAATCCTTGTGCAGATCCTAGCTGGCCCTCTTTTCAGTCAATCAAGGGAAGGAAGTCTGAATAGCTGTCAAAACTGCATAAAATATCTTGTGTATTTCAATAAATTTATGTTTGTACACTTTGAAACACTTTGCTGGCACCTGCATCTCTTTTGGCCAAACTGGATAGTCCTCTGTAGCTTTGTCTTCAACTCAGAGTACTTGTTTTCTCTGGCTGATCTGGTTTAGCAAAAGCACACCGGGCATGGGCTTCCTTATCCATGGTCCCAGCTGAAATCACTACATGATGAGTCCGTATGTTGGTAAATCTAGTTGATTCAATACTCTGCTCTAGTTAGGACTAAGAATAGAATTTAGGCCAGTAACGCCATCTTAATCTGGGGACTTATAGGACTTTTGTCTAAATACTATTTCAGTAGTAGCATTTTTTAAACTTACAGGGCCACTGGAAAATAGTTGAATTCCATATACCAATATCCCTCCAAGGTTGTGACCTAAAATGACCCCTATTCTGAAATAACACTGTGGGACAACTTTGAAGGAAGGTGGGGTGGGGTGGACTTAACAAATTTAGTGGTTAAAGCACCAATTCCTTGCACTCCTGAACCAAATAAATCTTAAATCACACGGTTAACAAATTATATATTAAATACTAAAAAAAAAATGTGGTATAAACACTGGGCAATAATGATCTGTACCAAAAAAAAGAGAGAGAGAGAGAGAACAGCACAAAGGTGTTGGTTTATCATATTACCTTTAGATTTGGCGCATTAATGCCCATTTGCCAGCCATGCAATAACAACATGATTTGTTAAGTATACTGCCTTAAATTATAAGATATTAGGAGAATAGTGCAAAGCTACTTGCTATACCATCTTTAATTAATATCAGTTCAGCAAATTCTTCTGTGCTTGGTAAGAGAATATCATGTACGAGGTGGTCTTTAATTGCAGGTCATTGCGGTTAGTGCATGTTTACACCAGGTTTTATTTTCTCTTCTTTTTGACTTTAGTAATTTCACCAGTCAATGATTGCTTCGGAATAAATACACTTGGCAAATGAAAGTTAAACAATAAAGCATCCAGAGACCAAGGTTGGTGAAAGGGAGCTCTCTAAAATAAACTAAGAATGCAAAAATGTTCAAATGTACTACATCTCTATATTATAGTAGAGACAATATAAAAAAGTAAACAAAAAAAACCCAAAACGTAAAATATAAAATCTGATCTACCCTCATCCTCCACACCCACAAAAGAGATAAACTAAAATTAACTTACCACCCTCCAAATTAAAGATACCTATACAGGAATGCAAAGCCTCTGAAAATACCAGCCACAGATGTGGGCGAATGCCAGGAGAGAATGTTGCTGGAACATGGTCATACAGCCCAAAAAACTCACAGCAACCCAGTGATTCTGGCCATGAAAGCCTTCCATAACAATGATACTTTCATTACTACTTAACCAATGTTAAAGCTTTCTATTCTTTTAAGAAATTGTCCAAATATTTCTATTAAAGTAGATAACTTGTCCACTTCCACCAATTCAATAATCTTTAAAATCCATTCTTCATTTCGGAGAACTGTACTTTACCATTTTTGATAACAGAACAAGCTTGATACCAAAACCAGAGAGGGAAATAATGTACACTTCAGACCTTAAATTTGTTAAATTGGAAAGTTCAATAGAAATAACTCTGGCTTCAAATGGATTCTAAATTTAAAAATATCTTGCATTAATTTTTCAATAATTTTCCAGCACGTCTTTATTTATCACAAGTGTACCACATATGGTGAAAGGCACTATGATGTATTTTACATTTTAAATATAGAATTGTGGAAACCCATATACATCTTAGGTTTGTTGGAGTCGGATATTTTAAGCCATAACACAATATACAGGCAGTCCCCAAATTACAAACAAGATAGTTTCTGTAGGTTTTTTGTTGAATTTTTTGTAACTTGGAGCAGATACTTTTTAAAGTGTCACTCCAGCAATACACACACACACAAATCTATATCTATATCTATATATCTCTATATATGTGTGTGTTGGATAGCACAGGGAAGGGTAAACACCCCTATGGTGTTTATTTTGCTGTCTGTGCCCCTGTTCAGAATATTTTACTTCTCTTTCTGTCCCTGGAATTATTGGATTTTGAAGATTTGACTTGTTTTGGTTAAAGATTTGGGGATAAAGCTTCAGTGGAGACACATTTTCCCCCCGATAACTTTTTCAGGAGTTAATTTTTCTTCCAAGGGGAAAATTTCTCTCACTTCTTGTTGTCTCATCTCCATTCTTAACTATAAGTCATTTATAATTCAGATGTTTGTAACCTGGGGACTGCCTGTATCCTTTAAACCACTGGTTTATTTTCAATTGCATTGCTGTACCAGTAGCACCACTGCAGGGATGTGGAGAATGGAAGTTACACCAGGTGATATCATCAAAGGGGGTGCCACCAACCATTGGGGTTGGGGGCAAGGAGAGGTCTGCCCTTCCCAACTCACCTGTCCTCATGCCTTGCCTTGCACTTACTCAGAGAGCCTCCCCCCACCCCCACTCCAGTACTTCCTTGTATTTCCCACACATTTACACAATGTTTCCTGCTTCATCTCCTCTCCTTTGACATTCACAGAGAGAGGGGGCCAGGGGACAGTTCCATCTTGTCTCCTGCAGATGTCATCAGTTGGGGACCCCTCCCCCAGCAACGACTACTGCTCTGGGCCAGAGTGAAGAGAGAGGGGGCTAGAGGACAGTTCCATCTTGTCTCCTGTGCTGTGCTGGTCTGTTAGGGGTGTTGATTCCAAATTTCGTGTCATTTTGTCCAGCGGTTTTTGAGTTATGTTAATCCCATAAACGAACATTACATTTTTATTTATATAGATGCCAGTATGTGGTGAAAAGTTTGTTTAAGTTGTAAAGAGTTTTGTCTAAGATGCAAAAAAGTGCTGGAATATTTGAAATACATTGTCCAGCTTAGTAAGGAGACACTTAATTTCAAAGCAATACCAAAACTGCTTTCTGTACAAAACAGATAAGGATGTTTGTGGGCTTAACCCAGCTCCTGAAGTTCAGGATTGAAGTCTTTGGGCAGACTCAGTATCATTCAGCAAAATGTGGACATCAGGGATAAGCTCTCTCAACAATTCCCCGAATAGATTAAGCTGTTTTCCTTAAAGTGTTCCTCAATCCTCTTTATCCTTAAGTTCCACTGTCTTTATCTATTTTCTAGGGACTAAGCTCAGAATTTTGCAGATCATGAGCATGGTATGCTAAAGTTTTAATTGCTCTCTGAGGTCTCAGTCTAGTTTCAGTCATCTTATTTGCCACAAACTAAATCCTTCCATTTCTTCTTTCAGCAGATTTTTTTCCTTGTCAGGAGCGACTTGAGAAACTGCAAGTCGCTTCTGGTGTGAGATTAATAGTCTGTTTTAATTGTCTGAAATCATTCTTAATTCAACTCCTGTCATAGCTGTTTTATTTACGCCAACCTTTTGCTCATAGTTTTGATGTTTCCATTAAGTCCCCTCACAATTTCCTTTCCCAGATTATAGTAAACAATGGACATTGCAGTTGTTATTAGTATTAATATTAGTACCATCCTGCTTTTTTCCAAAGGCAAGGCGTCATGGGGCCTTACAAAAATTAAATTTTATACAGATTATAGTAAACAATGGACATTGCAGTCTAAGATGCAAAAATATATAATGGCTCATATCATGAAGTACATTAAATAGTATAGTAAAGGTAAAGATCTTCCTCTGACATTAAGTTCAGTCGTGTCCAACTCTGGGGGTGATGCTCATCTCCATTTCTAAGCTGAAGAGCTGGCATTGTTGTAGACACCTCCAAGGTAATGTAGCCAGCATGACTTCATGGAGCGCTGTTATTTTCCCACCGGAGTGGTATCACATTTGCACTGTTTGGTTGGCAGAAGCTGGGGCTAACAGTGGGAGCTCACGCCGCTCCCCGGAATCGAACCTGCATCCTCTTGGTCAGCAGGTTCAGCAGCTCAGTGCTTTAACATACTGCACCACCGGGGGCTGCATTAAATCGTATATGCACTATGAAATAAATGTTAAAGCATTTTAAAACAATACTTTTGTACGTTCAGGTGCGAGCATCGCTCAACTGTAATAACTCCAGTCATACCAGGTATTGGATTGGAGCATAGCTGAGAAAGCTCACCCCACTCCCAGCAATCTTCAGCTGTCTTTTCCCCCAGTGATCCTGCAGCTGGTTTCTCCCCCAACCACTCTCACGTAGGGAGTCATTGGGGGAGCCCTCCTGTAGGATATACTAAAACGAATGAGAATTTAATGGAAAATCATTACCTCTTTATTTTTTCTGACTTTTTGGTGATGTGATTGTGAATTGAGATATCCTACATATGGGCCGGGTTTAGCATAGCGGGTCAAACCTCCAGCTACAGAAAATCTTGCTGATCAAAAGGTTGACAGTTCAAGCCCGTGTTGGAGGGAGCTCCCTACTGTCAGCACAGCTCCTGCTCATCTAGCAGTTCAAAAACAGTAATGTGAGTAGATAAATAGGTACTGCTTTGGTGGGAAGGTAATAAAGGTGCCCATACAGACATGCCGATTATTGGTGATTCGGGAGAGCGTCTAAAGACAACAAAGCTCCTCAGCATGGAAGGTGGAGTGACAGCACACACACATACCCCACACCGGAGTTGAGCACAGCCTCCAGATACTGGAGATGGAAAAAGATGGGAAGCCTTTACCTCTGTTTATGTACTGTCTGTCTTCGTTAATTGTATAATGGCATTGAATGCTTGCCATATATGTATACTGTAATCCATCCTGATTCCCCTAAGGGAGATAGGGTGGAATATAAAGTATATTATTATTATTATTATTAGTAGTAGTAGTACATACACATATTCACTAAAATTTTAAAAAGAAAGAAAATGGTGGGGGCTGTTTATCTTGGAATCAGTGGCATCTTTGAATTGATGAACTGTGACATATTAGTGCTTTTGTGTAATTAAACACAATATATTTGTGTTGCCTTCTCAGAAAGACCTTTAAAACAGGACAAAATGCACGAAGCTGTTTAGCTGTGAAGGAGGCCATTGTTTTAATACTCTTTCAAGCTCCCTAGCATTTTTCAGACTGAACGAGCTTGATAGCTTCTATTTTCCCCACCAGCCTTCCTTGTGTCCCTTGCAGTGCCATTTATAAAATATGCCACATGGACAGCCTGTTTTATTGACGTCTCCTTCCAAAGATTGTCTTCCCTTTATTAGGCAGGTGGAGCTTAAGAAACCATCATACATTCTTGGAACAAGAGAAGCACAGAAAGATTATCACAAGATCACAATTTGCATGATAATGCTGACAATTCAGCCAGCCCGGTATTCTGTTTCCAATACTGTACTGGTAAATGATACATTGTGATGAGATAAGAAACAAATAATATTGATTATGTTCTCTTCAGTATCTCGTATCTAGAAAAATATTGACCTGAACAAGTAGTGTTCTGGTACAGCTGTACCAGGAGCTCCAACTTTATTAGCTTTGCATTAAATGTTTGTTTGCAGTCCTAGGTTTCAGGGACTCTGCACATAGGTGGCTTCTTTTGGTTGCAGTCATAGGGCAAGTCACCTGTCCATCATCGTTAAGTTTTGGTCCTGCCCCTTGCTCAGGGCAATTGAGAAGGGAAGGGAGCCATTTTTTAGTTAGTCTCAGCAAGGAAAGCCAATGTACAGGATGTGTGCAAGCTTCCCCTGTACAAAAGCTTCAACCCTCAAGAATTTCCGGGGGAGAACAGTCTTCAAAGTCTCCAAGGAATTTCCAGGAAAACAGCCCTAAAGACCAAAGAACTCCAGCTGGAGAGCATCTAAGCCCTTACTGGTAGGTCCACTTGGCGTTCGAGAAGCAGTTCAACCCGGTAGCGGAGCCCACATCAGTAAGGGTTAG
>NW_026846588.1:129922691-130075802 GCF_025583915.1 Anolis sagrei ordinatus | reverse complement strand
CTCTGCTTGGTTTGTCATGTGTCTAGTGTTGGATGGTGCAGATGCAAATCACAAGTGTGTTTGCAAATAAAATATTTTTTTCTTATTTCTGTTGATGCTTTCTATTGCCAGAAGACTTTGTACAGGGACCCCCCAAGTTACAAAGCTACATGTCTGCTATTTGAGTCTTTGGACCCTTAATTTGGACATGCTTTAAATAAATATAAACTGCTTTAAATTAACCCAAGTAGCCTGACTAAAGGGCACAGTCAACCTTGGAGAAGGATAAGACTTTTGTTTCCATTTGGAAAATCAACTTGTCAACAGTCAGCAATCCCAACACTGGCAAATTTCCCGATGCCAAAGGGTCCTTTGGCTGTCTTCAGTTCCAGCATTTCACTATGTACTTTAAGAGAAACAGGCAATGAAAAATGATCCACCTCGGGGAGATGAGACTGTCAGGCATCTCAAGGCCCTGACGTCACTGAGGAAGGTGGGGGCCTGCAAAGCCAGGAGGGTGCCTTGAGCTCCTTTTTGGTGTGTCCTACAGGGAATGATTGAGGCCACCATGTGTGCTTCTATTTTCACCCCTCTGATGAAGAGCTTCCCAAAATGCTTACTGTCTGTATTATTAACAACGTGTCTGGGGTTACAGCCACTCTCCTTAATTACCCCAGGGCTCTTGAAAAGAAAACTTCCATTTGAAACCAAGAATAGTCATTCTTTTCTTGTGTACTGTACAAAACACTACAGTTGTTCAGTTATTAGAGGATATGAAATGCCTTTTCAAAAGAACAGAGGTCATAAAACCAGACCCTCCCATTTGTAGTTGCTGGGAAAATACAATCATACTCTACAAATATTGTGCGGCATAAAAGCAAGAAGACAGATTAGCTGCTGCTCTGGGACCAGAGTGAAAAGAGGGGCCAGGAAGACAGTCCCATCTTATCTCCTGTGGCATCGGTTGGGAGACCCTCCCCTCAGCACCAACTGCTGCTCTGTGACCAGAGTGAAGAGAAGGGCCAGGAAGACAGTCCCATCTTATCTCCTGTGTCATCGGTTGGGAGACCCTCCCCTCAGCACCAACTGCTGCTCTGTGACCAGAGTGAAGAGAAGGGCCAGGAAGACAGTCCCATCTTATCTCCTGTGTCATCGGTTGGGAGACCCTCCCCTCAGCACCAACTGCTGCTCTGTGACCAGAGTGAAGAGAAGGGCAAGGAAGACAGTCTCATTTTTGTCTCCTGTGTTATCAGTTGGGAGACCTTCCCCCCAGCACCAACTGCTGCTCTGTGACCAGAGTGAAGAGAAGGGCAAGGAAGACAGTCCCATTTTTGTCTCCTGTGTTATCAGTTGGGAGACCTTCTCCCCAGCACCAACTACTGCTCTGAGACCAGAGTGAAGAGAGGGGGCCAGGAAGACGGTTTCACATTGTCTCCTGCACTGTGCTAATAATATAATATAATATAATATAATATAATATAATAATTGTATATACATATAATATTGATAATATTATATTGTAATACAATATAATACTAATAATAATACAATATTATAATTATATATTTATATTACATGTAATATTACTAATAATATTACAGTATAATATTCATAAAATGCAGCCATAACTGCTGATAAAACTGATTGTTTTCCATTAATCAACCCAGTGCCAAAGTATATAGTACAATATAGTAATATATAATACTAATATTGTACTATGGTAGTAATATAATATATTGTATTTACATATTACTTGTAAGCCACTATGAGTTCCCTTTGGGGTGAGAAGGGTGGCATATAAATGTCGTAAATAAATAAATAAATAAATAAATAAAACTGGAGAAAACTCAGTTCAAATCCTATCTCGGCTGCAAAAATCACTAGGCGATCTTTGGCCCATCACTACTTCACAACCTGATGTACCTCATAGATATGCTGCACAGATAATAATGTCAGTGGGAACCACATACACAACCTCAAATCCCTCAGGGCAGAGATGGAATACAGATTAATAAAATGAATACAATTTAAATAAAATAAAGATGACTGGTATTTCTTACATAATTAGGGGGATTCTGAGAGCTGTGTTCCCAATACGTAACCTGCCCAGACTCTGCTGTTTTGTGAAACTGCTGACTGTGTCCTAGCGTCTCCATCTGAGTTATGCTTCATCTGCATAATAATAATAATAATAATAATAATAATACTTCATTTGTATTCCACTCTATCTCCCTGAGGGGACTCAGGGCAGATTCCAGCATACAGAAACACAAAGGCAAACATCAAAGGCCTAGAAACAATGAAACTCAGAAAAAGGTAAAGGCTTCCCCTTCTGCTCATCTTCGGTTCTGGGGTTGGTGCTCATCTTCATTTCTAAGCCAAAGAGCCTGCATTTTCTATAGACACCTCCTATGTCACGTGGTCGGCATGACTACATGGCATGCCATTTCCCTTCCTGCCAAGGCAGTACATATTGATCTACTCACATTTGCATGTTTTCGAACTGCTAGATTGGCAGAAGCTGGGGCCAACAGCGGGAGCTCACCCTGCCCTGAGGATTTGAACCGCTAACCTTCCAGTCAGCAAGGTAAGCCCTTTCAACCAGAGTTTCTTATTAATGGATATATGGTTGTTGTTTATTCATTCAATTGCTTACAGAGGCGGCCCTAGCTAATTTACAATGGTAAGCAAACAGTATTTTGGTGCCCTCCCCCCCAACCAATCACTGATATATATTTTCTGTTTCGTTATGGGAGTTCTGTGTGCCATATTTGGTTCAATTCCATCATTGGTGGAATTCAGAATGCTCTTTGATTGTAGGTGAACTATACATCCCAGTAACTACAACTCGCATATGTCAAGGTCTATTTCCCCCCAAGAGCGCCTCAAGAGCGCCCCTGGGCAAAATAACTATACTGCGAATGCTTACTTTGCGTAATGGGTTGAGCCGCCCCTGATTGCTTCTGACTCTTCGTGACCTCATGGACCAGCCCTCGCCAGAGCTCCCTGTCGGCCGTCACCACCCCCAGCTCCTTCAGAGTCAAGCCAGTCACTTCAAGGATGCCATCCATTCATCTTGTCCTTGGTCGGCCCCTCTTCCTTTTTCCTTCCATTTTCCCCAGCATCATTGTCTTCTCTAAGCTTTCCTTTCTTCTCATGATGTGGCCAAAGTACTTAATCTTTGCCTCTAATATCCTTCCCTCAATGAGCAGTTGGGCTTTATTTCCTGAAGTATGGACTGATTGGATCTTCTCACAGTCCAAGGCACTCTCAGAATATATATATATATGATACCTAGTCCATTTTTTCTGTACATTAGCTTTTTCTTATATTATTATTATATTTATTTATACCCTGTTTTAGCTCCCCAAAAGGGACTCTTATGTGGCTTCTGGTACCTAGAAAATGTTTTTTAGGATGAGCATAGATATGCCTATTCATTATTGTGGGAGTGTGGAGGGTTGGTTGCCACTGCTACCTCCATTTCCCTGCCTAGGCAGTTAGACATCGCTTTACTAAGAGAAGAGGATGGTTCCCTTTCTGATAAAAGCAAAGATATAGTATTAACCAAAATAGGACCCATTCCTTTCTCTGAATAGAGTGGCAAAAGGTGAGAGCCACTCTCAGGAGAACCTAAAAGAATAACCACCACAACCCACAATTTTCTTTGTGTTCCTTTGGGGGAAAACACCAAAGAGCCACCACCACTACCATTTTCCTACCCAGGCATTAAAAAGGGCGAGAAGTGGCACAAAGACTAGAGGGAGTCAGTCCTACTCTCTATATATTTTAACCTGTATATTTTGTATAATGTTTTTATAATGTTATAATGTTACATGTTTTAAGCCCGTGTTTCTCAACCTTCCTAATGCCGCGACCCCTTAATACAGTTCCTCATGTTGTGGTGACCCCCAACCATAACATTCTTTGGCTACTTCATAACTGTAATTTTGCTCCTGTTATGAAACGTAATTTGGGAGTTGTAGTTGTTGGGATTTATGGTTCACCTACAATCAAAGAGTATTCTGAACTCCACAAACAATGGAATTGAACCAAACTTGGCACACAGAACTCCCATGACCAACAGAAAACACTTGAAGAGTTTGTTGGGCATTGACCGTGAGTTTGGGAGTTGTAGTTCCCCTACAGAGAGCACTATGTACTCAAACAATGATGGATCTGGACCAAACTTGGCACAAACACTCAGTATGCTAAATGTGAACACTGGTGGAGTGTGGGGAAAATAGGCCTTGACATTTGGGAGTTGTAGTTGCTGAGATTTATAGTTCACCAACAATCAAAAAGCATTCTGAACCCCACCAATGATAGAATTGGGCCAAACCTCCCACACAGAAGCCCCATGACCAACAGAAAATACTGTGCTTTCTGATGGTCTTTGGTGACCCCTCTGGCACCTCCTGGCAACCCCTCCAGGGCTCCCGACCCCCAGGTTGAGAAACACTGTTTTAAGCTATGTTGTAATCCACTTCAAGCCATGAGGAGAGGTGGGTAGAAATAAAATAATAATAATAATAATAATAATAATAATAATTATTATTATTATTATTATTATTATTCCTTTAGGTTCTCCCAGGATGGCCTTTTCCTATTCTACTCAAAGAAGGGGATCGTTCCTTTAAACAAAAATATTTCAAATACAATATTTACATTGACCCATGGATAAATTGACTCATGGATAAATTCACCCATTTGTATATCCAGTAGGTTGAAAAGACTTACTTCTTCGAAGAATACAGCAGAAAACATCAGCCAGACCCTGTTTGTACATAATAATAATAATAATAATAATAATAATAATAATAATAATAATAATAATTTATTTGTACCCTGCCACCATCTCCCTGAAGGGCAGCTAACAAGCACTCCAAAGTACTGCACATAAAATAAAAACATAAAATTAAAAAAAATTACATAGATATCAAAGTGATAAAAACATGAGCAAACATTCATAAAATATCACATAATAAAATTAAAATTTCAAATTCATAAAATGCAGTCATAACTGCGGATAAAACTGATTGTTTTCCATTAATGAACCCAGTGCTGAAGTGCAGCTGCCAAGTCCTCAGACTAACCCTTAAAATCTACTCAAGATCAAAGCTTATTTAAAAAGCCATGTTTTTAGACTTGATGTGAAAGCTTCAAGAGTGGGGGTAATCTCTCTAGGGAGAGCATTCCAGAGCTGGGGGACCACCACCAAGAAGGCCCTCTCTCTCGTCTTCACCAACTGTACTTGGGACGGTGGTGGGACTGAGAGAAGGGCTCCCTGGCATATCTTAGAGCCTGCACCGGTTCATAAGAGATGCGGTCGTGAAGATAGGTTGAACCCGAAGCCTTTTCTATTGCCGTAAAATCTTCTAGGGAGATGTTCTAGGTTTCTTCATCTATGCACAATTTGTGTATTTTGAAGTAAATATAAATCACAAAAATTCCACAAGCTTTCCATGCTTTCACCTCACTTGAAGCTTCCAGCTTCTTGGAAAAACAGGTAAAACATGCCTTTGAACATTTCCTGGAGCACATCTGTGAAGGTGACAGTACAGTAGCAGCCTCATTCTTCAAACAAGTTACAAGTGGTCCTTACCACCTGGAGTTCATTTAGGATGAGCTAGGACTACCCAGTTAAAGACTACCCAAATGAGATTGGGAACAGTAGTAAATCTAGAGGTCAGAAGCCAGTGGGTGTTTCGCAATAATTGGCTTGTAATTTCACCAGTATTCAGAGCTCAGTACAATAACTTTTCTGAGCTCTGCCTAAATGGTTTAAGTGTCTGGAGACTCCCGCCAGGGATAGATAGATAGATAGATAGATAGATAGATAGATAGATAGATAGATAGATAGATATTCTTCCCTTTTGTCAAGCAAAACTATAATGGAAATCAGCCTCAATGATATACAAACTAACAATGTCGTAATTACATCAGTTTAGTACACAGGATGATCCCAGTCACAAGTGCCGAAAGCTGTGAGTATCTCAGCTCTGCTTGTGTGTTTGGTTAATCTCTGCTTCATCAAAGACATTAGCATGGGAATGGAACTTTCCTTGCTTGCCAGATCTCTTAGATATGAGGAATGCCATTTATTTACAAGCAGATAATGCAACGATGCAGCTTTCCTTCCTCATCAAGGAGGATCCACAGTTTGCAGGAGAAAGCCTATTTAGGCTCTCCTCTGATGACAGACCAGAACTGGAGGGGAAAGTACAGAAATGTGATCCCATTTTTAGTTGTACCCAATTTCTTTCAAAATATATAATTAATGCTATTTAACCATGGCTCTGTGCCCTAAATATTTCCCCTCTGTATATGTGAAATCACTCAACACTTTATCCATCCTCTTGTTTCCTGTGGTCAAAATGAAAATGTGAAACCCACCATGCAGTCCATTTCTGTATTTCTATACCTACCACAGAATTGTCGGTGAAAATATCTGGGTTGTTCTCATATATGAATTTCTCTACCCGCATCTGGCGGAGTTTGAACATCTTGGATCCCCTATTGGTGAGGAGAGAGAGTTCTTCTAGCATCACATCTCTAGGGATGCTGATCTTCTTCCCCAGGTTCAGCTTGGATCCTTCTTGTGGCATGACTGAAGGTGAACAATAAGATTCGTGTTAAAACTCCATGTTGGGAGAAAGGTGGGCTTTGTGTCTATGTATTTGGTTCCCTTTGCTTTTCTATATAAAGTCCCTGCAGAAATAATCTCATTTTTGACTGAGATAATAATAATAAAATAAAACTTTATTTGTACCGCTACCATCTCCCCAAGGGACTCGGTACGGCTTACATGAGGCTGAGCCCACAATACATCAGCAAAAACAACAACAGCAATACAAAACAATAAACTGAAAATCATAAACAAAAAAACAAGCAGTAAACATTAACAATAGCACAACAATGCTTAAAAACCTATGACTGGGTCAAATGTAATAATTAAATTTTTAAAAAATAATGCTGAGCATGACCAGGTGAAATATATAACTAAGATAGAATTTCAGAGAGGAAAGGGCGTGCAGACAATCCTAGATCATTGATAAAGTGCATTTAGGGACATATTGCTGGGAGTTTCCTTATTCTGGGAAGGCACACTGGAACAACCATGTTTTCAGGCTCCTCCTAAAGACTACCCACAATATGCTATTGACAAGTAACTGTGTTTCCAGTATCATTGTGAAACTTCTTGAACAGTAAACTAGAGGGCAGTTTGGGATGGATTAGAGTGAGCAGGCAGAAGATACATTGAGATTGTGTTGGAAATAGCAACTTTCTTCAAGCCTCCATTATTTATTTGTTATGTAGATAATTCATATTGTTTCCAGTAGTGTGTATATGTGTGTTAGTTTTCAGTTTTCCTTAACTCTTTGCTGTGGGAGGGGCTGCAGACCATGTGATCAGATCTGGGCTTGTTCAGGGCTCAGACTCCCTTTTCGATCTCAGACACCATTGGACTTTCAGACTAGACAGAGACTCCATTAGATTCTCAGAACAGAGATGCTTTGGACTTCGGACAGTTGTTTATGAGAAAGATGCCCTGTGTTATCTGCACAGAGAAACTACTTTAAATCCTAACTGCAACTGGATTGATATGCAAAGTACTGTATGCTGAATACATGAAATTTGTGAGTAAACAAACTATGTTACTTTTAAAGAAGTCTACTTTTTTGTCTCCAGAGAGCATGATTTAAAGGCAAATATATTTTAAGGAAGAATAGATGTTTTGGGGCAATTTAACATTTCTGAAACTCTGCACAAGTTTTGTGTATTGGCATATCTTTGTCCCTAACAGTTCAAAGACATACCTAGGTACATCAGTTTAAACAGCTGAGAAACCTAATTGCTTTGCATGAATGTCATTTTCCCAAAAGGTTATGGCATCATCAATATTGTGACTTCTAACAAGGTCATGCCTTTCCAAAGATCAGAATCTCCAAAACGTTATGGAGATTTCCATTTTCCAAAAGATAAAATGTGGAGGAATGGGGAGTGTGGGAGGCAACCCCCGCCCAAAAAAAACCTGATGTGGTGTTGGATGAGATCTCTTTCCACTTCAAGGATTTTTTTAATTTGTATTTTGAGTGAACCAGGCTTAGAAAAGAAGCCGATGGATATTTCAAGAAAGATTTCCAAGCCCCATTGCTTCTCAAGGCATATTGTGAAACCACTCCAGTTGTATATATAAACTAGTAAAAGATTTGGTTATTGCTAAGTCATCCAATTGCACTTTAACATTTCAGAAATTCCAATGATTTCAGCAAACTGAGTTCGCACACTGATAAGATCATCAACACTGTTTTATTAGTTTGAAGGATATACATAAATGATTGCATCAATGTTAGTATTGTTCATTGCACATTCATGCCCCAAGCTGCATCTAAAATATGATAGATGAGCTTTGTTAAGTATTGCTTAATTTTCAAATCAATAGTGATGCAATGTTTCATCCCAAGTATTAGTATTAATTTCCTAACCAGACTCAGCAATTCAATTATGGTTTATACAGGTTACTTGCTACACATACACATTCCTGTATGGTCTGGTAATAGGTCAAGGAAATAAAGATTCCAAAAATGGTCAGTCTTTATTTTTTGATAAGTCAAATTTCTCATCCCCCCTGCCCCAATAGAGTCATTATGGGCAGTTGTCTATTTGATCAGTCATTTGACTTTCTGGTTGTCTTGAAAAGTAGGTGCCTGGTATCTATACAGACTATGTTTTGACCATCATCCTCTCCATTTGTGTGCTTTGTCAACAGCCATGCACTGAGGTACACGGTATGTCAAGTTGACTTCCCACATTATGAAGAAGGTCTTCTACAGTACATTTTCAATATAATAATCAATAGGTAATATATGCTGCCTGGAGATGAAAAGCTGGGGCAGGTGTTTGTGTCTGTGTGCATGAATGTATATATATCTTACCTTCTTGGGTTAGTTCTAAAATGAGTTTAGTAGGTTTTCTCTTCTTGTGGGGAGCTGGGGTTCCTGCAAGAGGCATGCTGTTCGAGGGATTTTCTGTGTGAGAATGGAATGGTGGAAATGAATTCTAGTTTACATTAGGCATCAAGCTGCTGTCTGTCACTTTAATGACAAGAGCACGCAAAAGTTCATCATTCTACGTTCCCCTCCCCGCAAAATAACACAACCAAAAGAAACTCCAGGAACACTTAAGAGCCAACTATCACACTGTGGGGATTTTAAAATTGTTTTTAATAGTTGTAATGATTTTAACTATTTATTTTTAACATCCTACGCTTAATTCTGTTTTAGTGTTAATATGTTGTAGGTTTTATATTGTAAATTGCACTGTTTTTAGCAGTGTCAGCCACTCTGAATGGGGTGGATTATACTGCTGAGCTACAGAACTTGCTGATCAGAAGGTCAACGGTTTGAATCTGCAGGATGGGGTGAGCTTCTGTCGTTAGCCCCAGCTACTACCAACCTGGCAATTCAAAAACATGCAAATGTGAGTAGATCAATAGGCACCACTCCAGCGGGAAGTAAAGGCACTCCATGCAGTCATGCTGGCCACATGACCTTGGAGGTGTCTACGGACAACGCCAGATCTTTGGCTTAGAAATGGAGATGAGCACCACTCCTCAGGGTCGGACTCAACTAGACTTAACGTCAAGGGGAACCTTTACCTTTACCTTTACACTGAAGCCCCATCTACACATGCTGTAAAATCCAGAATCATGTAGATTATAAGAGGGAGGGGCTAGAAAACTCACACCCCTAATGCACATGCAATGCACATCCACATGGGAAACACGTGTTTAAAAAAGTCAGGAGAAAGTATGAAATCTACAATAAAACATCCTGCAACAGATTAGTGTATGGATGCTGCAGACCAGAAATCCAGGAGAAACATGCGCAGCACTCGTGTAAACATTGCTATCTCTGGAAAATTTGTATAACCAGGTATGGTGCTCTCAGGAAGGGAAACAAATACCTTTTCCCTCGCTTTTCCCCCTCTTTTTGTATTTTATTGGGAAGATGAGATCTATTGCCAATTTCTCATTCAATGTGCTATAGCAGTTCAGCCCATTTCTCAAAATGGAATAAGAGGTGGGGAACCATGTTGTTGGATCAATTCAGCATGAGATCTTTATGGATGTCACAGGAGCTTTTTCATGGTTCACAGGGTGTGTGTGGAGATTTTCCAGAGTTGAACCAGATTTCTTTAACCCACATTCTGACCTGGATTATGTGGCTATGTAGAAGTGGTATCAGTCTCTTTTAAGATAGAAAAAGATGCATATTCATATTACTACTTTTTTTCCATGTCAGGAGCGACTTGAGAAACTGCAAGTCGCTTTTGGTGTACGGGAATTGGCTGTCTGCAAGGACGTTGCCCAGGTGACGCCGCAATGTTTTTGATGTTTTACCATCCTTGTGGGAGGCTTCTCTTATGACCCCGCACAGGGATCTGGAGCTGACAGAGGGAACTCATCCATGCTCTCCCTGGATTCGAACCTCTGACCTGTCGGTCTTCAGTTCTGCCGGCACAGGGGGCTCCAATATTATTACTACTACTACTATTACTACTACTACTATTACTACTACTACTACTACTACTACTACTAATAATAATAATAATAATGCAATTGCATTCCAATTGCTCTATTTTGCACTTTTGATCACTTTTAAAATCCTTCCACCACCAATCGCAATTGCCTTGTTTGTTCTCCACTGCCGAATATGTGTGGGATAAGTTTGAAGAATCATATGTAGGCAGGGCTACAACATTTTTGGCTGCTTGCACAGAAAGGGGAATTATGCTTGCAAAGTAGGAATGGTATGTGTGCAAGGAAATCTTCACAGCAAAAGAGAAAAATCATTATTTTGAAATCTACAGCATTACACCAAAATATGAATTGTGAAAAACAAATGTTAACATTGTTATGCTCTTTCTTGTTCTGTTTCCATTGACCGTATAGTCCCATCCTTTTATTATATAGAATTTATATGCATAAATAAAGCTAGCCACAAGGGGAAAGTAACTTGCCCAAGAAACTACGTACAAAGGCATAAATTGAGCGATGACTCTAACCTCAATCCATCTATTTTAACTCACATTTGGACTAGAAATCTAGGACACCAGGTTTCAAATTCCTTCCCCGCTATCAAAACCCAATTGGTGATCTTGGGCAAGTCATAATCCCTCAGTCTTAAGAGAAAGGCAACAACAAATCCCTCTGAACAAATGTTACCAAGAAAACCCTGTGATAGGGTCAATATAAATCAGAATTGATTTCTAGGCACAGAGCTATGACAAAGTACTCATTTAATAAAAGGTGAACTAGTGAGTCTAAGACACAATAATTTGCTAGAGAGCATCTCTGTTGTCCCACTCTCATATTCTTACTTTCCAGTTCTTCTCACCATTTATTCTTCCCTTGCTTCCTTTCTAAGGCGGCAATCCTCCATGCACATCTATGTGGGAATGAATCCTCAGTCTTCCTATATATTAAGAATATACTTGTTTATATATACGGGATTGAAGGACACATACTCTTGTCTCAGCTCCAAACACTTCCTCAAATGAAACCACTCTTACTATACTGTTTTATACTGTTTTTTGTCAATAGCATTGAATTGTTGCCAATGCTGTGAACTGCCCTGAGTCCTCTTTGGGGTTGAGAAGGGCGATAGACGTACAAATGCTGCAAACAAACAAAACAAATATACTGGTACTACTGTCTACAACATTAGAGCCAACCACACTGGAGAATGAGGCATGTTGCAAGCTGGGAAGAGGGGTAAGCTAGGAGCAATAGTATGGTCCTAGGAACAGGAATTTGGAAAAGGGTAGGGTGAGAACAAGGCTTGGGCTTATTGTCATTGAAGAGAAGAGAGGATGAGGTGATAGTGGTAGAAGTAGAGTTGCAGAATGAAAACAGCTCCCATATTTTTAGGTTATTTGGAAGAGGCCGATCAGCTGATAGTGTTGTTAGCTGGTTGCGTGAAATTCCCTCTTCTTCACAACCAGTGTTTAATCCAGCAAACTTAGGTAGGAGGGGGAGAAAAATGGGGAGGCTGCTTCTAAAGAAGTAAAGCTGGGGAAATAAGGGGGAGACAAAAGCAAGGAAGGATAGCAAAAGAAGGAAATTGTGTTTTATGTATTATCGACGGCTGCTGTTATAATAAATAATAATAATAATAATACTTTATTTGTACCCCGCTACCATCTCCCCAAGGGACTCGGTGCGGCTTACATGAGGCCGAGCCCACAATACATCAGTAAAAACAATAACAACAATAATACAAAACAATAAATAAAACTCATAAACAGAAAATAAACAGTAAACATTAACAATAACAAAACAACGTTTAAAAACCTATGGTTGGGCCAAATGTAATAATTAAAATTTTAAAAATAATGCTGAGCATGACCAGATGAAATATAACTAGGATAGAATTTTCGGAGAGGAATACGGCGTGCAGACAATCCTAGATCACTAATAAAGTGCATTTAGGGACATATTGCTAGGAGTTTCCTTATTCTGGGAAGGCACGCTGGAACAACCACATTTTCAGGCTCCTCCTAAAGAATGCCAGAGTTGGGGCATGCCTGATGTCCTTGGGGAGTGAGTTCCAGAGTCGAGGGGCCACCACCGAGAAGGCCCTCTCCCTCGTCCCCACCAATCG
The DNA here is from genome assembly GCF_025583915.1 of Anolis sagrei ordinatus. Lineage (NCBI taxonomy): Eukaryota > Metazoa > Chordata > Lepidosauria > Squamata > Anolidae > Anolis > Anolis sagrei. Next base: position 130,063,155 of record NW_026846588.1, on the reverse strand, counting down.
CACTTGTGATGGAGGTGGGAGCGCGAGCAGGGCCTCTCCAGATGATCGAAGAGATTGTGTGGGTTCGTACACAGAAATGCAGTCACGCAGGTAGGTGGGTCCCAACCCATTCAGGGCTTTGTAGGTAAGAACCTGCACCTTGAATTGGGGCCGGAAAATGAACGGCAGCCAGTGGAGCTCCTTAAACAGGAGGGTTGACCGCTCCCTGTAAGGAGCACCAGTTAACATTGCCGTTACTTGTTATTATTGTTACATTATTTTATGCTGTTTTATGTGTCTTAATTGTTATTGCTTTGCTTTTAATTGTATTCTGCCTTGGGCTTGGCCCCATGTAAGCACTTACAAGGACTTTTTATTTTCACCCTCCAGGAAAGTTTAAATTAAAGCAATATTCCTCAAAATGAAATGGACTGTGTATACTCATGTATAGGTCAACCTCATGTATAAGTCGAGAGCTGATTTTTTAGGCCAAAATTATGGATTTTAATATGATTTGTGGATACATCTAAGGTCATCCCATTGAGAGAGGAAAGCGCCAATGCTAACTCAGGAAACCTGCTGCTGTTGCTATTTCTCTGCTCAAGCATTGGGAGACACAGAAAGAGCCTCCTTGAAGACTGAGTAAATGCAATCAGGCGTCTCCTGGGCAACGTTTCTTGTAAACAGCTGATCTTTCCAACCCAAAAGCATTGCTTTATATACAATACTTTAGACACGAAATAAAGCTCAAGCATTCAAAAAGGACAGAAACAGGACCATGGCAGAAAAATAGAAGGGGATCCGTGGTTTTTTAAAAGCTTCCTCCCAGGATGGACTTGTATCTTGCGCCTTGCCACTCTCTTCAGAGATGGGGATTGATGCTTTTTTTATAAGAGTTTGGGTACTTATTCTGAACTGTGGATAAGTTAAACCAAGTTTTTTTTTATTTTCTGACTCAAATTTCTAGACAAATATGTGAGCAATAGGTTACCTCTGCATTTTTCTGGTATCTCCAAGCTGCCTAAGATGATGGATGCAAAGAAAATGCAGCATCTGTTCTCAGGATAGCAGATGCAACAGAAATCAAGCAAAGGAAAGCTAGCAATAAAAGAAAATGATCCTAATGCTTAACTAGTGTAGTATTGCTAAGATGCTTTGGCGCTTTGACTATAACTCCAGAATAAGATGTATCTCAGTGGAAATGGGTAAAAACAATTCCTAACACTACATATGCCATGTGATTGATGGGAGGGGAAAAACACAGGGGAGAGGGAGTCAGGATATTTCAAGAAAGTGTTTGGATGCAAAGCCATGAATGTTTTGTTAGCAATGCTTGCTAGGCAGAAGGTGAAATGTTATAAATGAAATAAATGATGTTGTTCTTGCTTCCTTGGCACCAAAATGAAGGAATCTCCTTGAGTTCAAAGGGTCCCTACTTCTGGCCTTTTTACACTTGACTTCATATAACTTCCCTTTGGTGCCTTTAATGCAACCATTAACAAATGGCTTCACATAACTTCCCAGAGCTGCGGGGGAGCAGTGGGTTAAACACTTGTGCCAGCTGGACTACTGACCTGAAGGTTGGGTTGATGACCTGAAGGTTGCCAGTTTGAATCTGTGAGATAGGGTTAGCTCTTGTCTGTCAGCTCTAGCTTGCAGGGACACGAGAGAAGCCTCCCAGCAGGATGGTAAGACATTTGGGTGTCCCCTGGGCAATATCTCTGTAGACGGTCAATTCTCTCACACCAGAAGCTGGACTGCTGACCTGAAGGTTGGGTTGCTGATCTGAAAGTTGCCGGTTTGAATCCATGAGATGGGGTGAGTTCTTGTCTGTCAGCTCTAGCTTGCCGGGACATGAGAGAAGCCTCCCAGCAGGATGATAAGACATCCGGATGTCCCCTGGGCAATATCTCTGTAGACGGTCAATTCTCTCACACCAGCAGCTGGACTGCTAACCTGAAGGTTGGGTTGCTGATCTGAAGGTTGCCGGTTCGAATCCATGAGATGGGGTGAGCTCTTTTCTATCAGCTCTAGCTTGCCGGGACATGAGAGAAGCCTCCCAGCAGGATGGTAAGACATCCAGGTGTCTCCTGGGCAATGTCTCTGTAGACAGTCAATATTCTCACACCAGAAGCAACTTGCAGTATGTTCTCAAGTTGCTTCTGATACGATAAAAAAATAACTTCTTTGACTCGGCCTCCCATCCACACATTAGGGCTTCCTGTTTAAACAGGGGACATTATGCATGCTGATATCTAGCTTCAACTTGTGTGTACTTGAACTAGAACTGGGGTAACCTGGGAATTTTGAATATTTGTACAGATACAATAATGGTCTAAATCCCGTTAAACCCAACTGGAGTTGATACGTTAACTTCATGGGATTTACCAATGTGATGACTCATCATTTACAGTTGAACCAGTGGCTTTACTCTTGTTGGGACTAACCAAAAGGGCGCCAGTCAACATGCAATGGGAAAAACATGCATCACTTTTCAACTCTTTTCTCATTCCAAGCTTTAATTTCTAAGGCACTGAAAACAGTGGTAGAAAAGACTATTCAAATGCTGTGCTATTTTTAATACACTGGGAAAAATAGAAATGTCAATTTACATATTGTATATTGTTTCTTGAGATAGGTTTGGAACACCATGGGGCCTCTATATGTGCAATGGGCTGTGAATACAAGGTGTGGACTATTACTCCCTGTCTCATAGCTTTTGTGCAGAGACATGAATAGTACATGCACAGAAAAGAAGCATATGAGAAAACCAGGCATAAATTAAAAAAACCACAATGCATGCATGGCACTTTGGAGATGAGCCTAGAACACTGACAGTCTCCCTGGGACCACAAATGGTGGTCATGGTCTACAGCTCTGTTTGGCCACGTCTTTAATATAGCCATTAGCAAATGGAATGATACTGACTTTTTGACCAGTGTATCTTGATGGCAAAGAAGAAACTAAATACACTGGTAGGAAAGACGATCCAAATGCCTATCAGCATCCTCCATATTTTCAAACCAAATGGAAAAGGTCAAGCACATATGAATTTTTATCTTTATGTTATACTGATGAGAAAAAGACATTGAGTAGGACATTTCCGAGAGCCAACACTGTGCAGTGGTTTCAGTGTTGGACTATGGCTTTGGAGAATTCCTTCTCATCCATGGAAATCCACTGGGTGACCTTGGGCAAGTTACAATCTTTCAGTCTCAGAGAAAAGCAAGGGCAAAGTACCAAGATAAATGCATGATAGTTTCATCCGAGAGTTGCCATACATCGGAAACCTATCGTAACAGTGTATGTTTATCAGTGTTTTTGTGTTCTTTTAGTGTTTATGTGACCTTTGGATTTGGGTGTCATGACTTTGTAATCTATACACACATAATATGTATGAAAATATGTATGTGTGTATGTGGCTGGGGTGTCCACTTACACAGACAAGCTCCTGCCCCCACAAACAGCTATAGCTCCCACTGCTCAGGAGACACCAATGGGCCTCCCTCCAATGATATTGCAGGTTACAGTGAGTGCCATGAACATGTACAAGAGCCCTGCCAATGTCCTCCACAAGCACCATACTGCCCAAGTTAAGGCTTTCATATGGGGATTTCATCCTAGATTTTATGTATTTCCTCCACTACAGACATCCCAGTGTTTCTTACTCTCTCAATTGGTGTGGAATTTGCATGACCCCACCCACTGCCTCTTCCTTAACCCTTTCCTATTATTTCCTATGGTACACATGAATTAACCAGAAACTGAACATACTAGAGAGGTTTGGGGAGAATTCACCATAATTTATAGGAGTAGTGGGTACTGGGATGCATAGTTCACCTGCAATCTAACAGCACTCTGAATTCCACCAACCTGGAACTAACTTGGAACACAGAACCCCCATGACCAACAAAAAATATTGGCAGTCTTTGGAGGGATAGTTGTAGTTAATCTACATCCAGTGCGCACTATGAACCCAAACGATGATGGATCTGGACCAAACTCAGCATGACTACCCAATATGCCCAAATTTGAATACTGGTGGGTTTTGAGGGGAATTGCCCTGGACATTTTAGAGTTGTAGGTACTGGGATTCATAGTTCACCTGCAATCAAAGAGCACTCTGAATTCCACCAAAGATGGAATTGGATCAAACTTGGCACACAGAGCCCCCACGACCAGCAAAAAACAGTGGAAGTCTTTTCTTTAGGGAAAATTCACTTTGATTTGGGGGAGTTGTAGTTTACCTATATCCAGAGAGCACTGTGACCAAACTAGGCACACACACCTGATATGTTGAAATTTAATTACTGGAGGGGTTTGGGGGGAACTGACCTTCCTTTGGGGGAGTTGTAGTTCACCCACAACTAGAGAAACAGGTGATGGACCTTGACCAAACTTGGCACACAGAACTCCCGTGACTAACTCAACCTACTGGAGGGGTTTGGGGGCACTGAATCACCATAGTGGGAGTTGTAGTTTACCCTACAGCCAGAGAGCACACTGAACCCCAATTATGATGCATCTAGAGCAAACTTGCCCAACATAACAAACTCTTAAGTACTGAGGAGTTTTTCGGGGTTAACATGGCATGATGTGAGTTGTAATTCCCACACAACCTTTTGCATTTTGTACAATTAAAAATTGACTTTTTCAAATAACCTGGGCAATGCTGGGTACTCAAGTTAGTTGTATAATATAGCTCAAATGCTTTACAGTTGTGTGGTTTTATTGCTATACCATTGCTTTCTTGCTACAACTCCATAGGGCAAATTAAGTAAAGAGGCCAATAATGAGACAATGAGTACCGATAGAGCTGCTTTACTAAACAGGAGCTTGAACCTTGAGTTTTACTCTCCAAAAGGAAAATCGGCTTTGTCCCAGAAAGGTTGTCATCAGGACCAACTGCAGTCTTATTGTTATTTGTTCACCTGCAAGCAGCTATGTTGAGTCAAGGTAAGACTTTTCTCTCATTCTTTCATTTACAGCTTCTATAAAATATATATTTTTTATCTATGCTTTGCTTTTTAGACACTTACTTCCCTTAGCAATGCCATAGGGAATCTAATTTCTTGTTCATAGACATAATAGATCTTAAAGCCTCTTCCTTATCTTAGATGGTCTATGTGGGAATGGGAGGTATTTTTAGAGAAAGCCGCCAGAGAGGTTCCAAGTTTTACTTTCTTACCTAACAACCTATATTTAGCATCCAGAACATCTCTCTGACATTTCCCTATGTCACTGGTACCCACACTTCTACAGGTCCCTTAGCTATGATCCCTATAAGGCTGGTTAGATGTCTGAAGACGCTGGGCAGCTTCTGCATGGAGGCAACGCTCCTAGTAGTCCTTCCACCATCACAAACCAAGCATTCCATATTTTCCCAACTTTATGCTCTATTAAAGAGTGTGCTCCCTTTCCATGGCTACAACAGTATATTCATGGATATTACATAAAGGGGTATTTCCTCCATTTGAAGTAAGAACATTCCTACCAAAGTTTCACGAGTCTCAGAAAATCTCACTAGAAATCTTCTCTCATGTTTCTCAGACTCAAATCAATGCATCGTAGTACTGACTGTTTTCCTTGCCTTTTCTAGCTCAGACACTTTCAGTTCAGTATACTATTTTTTTTTCAACCCTAGGTTTTTTAGCACCACAAGGTACTTGAAACAGTGGATATGGAGATATCTAAGGCTCCTTCCACACAACTAAATAAAATCCCACATTATTTGCTTTAAACTGGAATATATGGCAGTGTGGACTCAGAGACAGGGGTGGCTCAACCCATGACGCAAAGTAAGCATTTGCAGTGTAGTTGATTTTGCCCAGGGGCGCTCTTGAGGCGCTCTTGGGGAAAATAGACCTTGACATATGCGAGTTGTAGTTACTGGGATGTATAGTTCACCTACAATCAAAGAGCATTCTGAACTCCACCAATGATGGAATGAACCAAATATGGCACACAGAACTCCCACGACGACCAGAAAATATATATCAGTGATTGGGGGGGGGGGGGGAAAATACTGTTTGCTTACCATTGAAAATTACCTAGGGCCGCCTCTGCTCAGAGAACCCAGTTCAAAGCAGATATTGTGGGATGTTCTGCCTTGATATTCTGGGTTATATGGCTGTGTGGAAGAGCCCTAAGTACGTTGCCCTTTTGTACAAGGTAGGTAAGTGCAATAAACACCTGATTCTTGCTTCTTTCTACCAAATACTGAGAGTAGGAATTCAGCAGAACAGTTTGCTATCTTGATTTTCTACCTGGAAGCAAGGCTAAGGCTGGGGATGAGATAGTCATTGTGCTTCCAGGTTTGCATCCACCATTTGTTTTAGAGATTTGGCATTTGTGTGTCAAATTTTGACTACAGAAAAAGAGATCGGACATCTCTGACAAGATGTGCAGATAGGATGTAAGCATCCTAGAAACGGATTGCTCCTTCTATTTAAAGCCGAAGGGAAAGTCAGCTAGCTGGACATCGAAATTCTGTAGTTTCTGCCATCTGTTCTCCAGACTCCGATTAGAAGTAGAGAACTACAGGCATTACACTGAGAGGATTTGTGAAATGTATCAATTACAAACAAGATTTTGCTTTCATTATCCTTAGATTTCAAGGGCAGAGGAGAGAGTATTATTCTTGTCTCATAAGAGAAACACGACATTTCACAGTAATTTCTGATCCAAGCACAAGAGTTCAGCTTGGGTTAGAGACTCTCTGTCCAAAATTAAACCATCATTATAGTATTTTCATTCTCTCTGGAGCAGTTTAAGAGATGAGATATGAAAGCTGACCTTTAGCGTTACCACCTTAGCCGGAGCAAATGAGGTCCCTGCAGTTAAATAAAATCCCTTCTGCTTAGACCATTCAGGAGAGATTCTCTGTGTGTGTGGAAAACAGAAAATCTACTGGGGGGAAAAAAGCAGGGCAAGCTGCAAACTGAGTACAGTAATTACAGTAAATGTCTGTGCTTAGGAAAGACAATTGTAAAATAAATTATTGATAAATTATTAATGTCTAACGTTTCCTTTCTAAGCAAGATGCCTTGAGTTCTGGTGCTGTACAATTTCCAAGTGTCTATTTGCAAATCAGGGACACAAAGTGGACCAGTGAAATCCCACGTATGAATTATTTCTCAGGAGACTAGGCACCTGCTCTAGATGTAGAGAAAAGATATTGATTTGAATATTATGTAATATAATATATTGTATATACATATAATATGTATAGTATTATAATGTAATACAATGTATTACTAATAATAATAATATGATATTATAATTATATATTTATATTACATGTAATATTATCAATAATATTACAATATAATGGTATAGTACAATATGGTAATATTTAATACTGATATTGTACTATGCTAATATAATAAATTGTGTGTGTGTATATATATATATGTGTGTGTGTGTGTGTGTGTGTGTGTGTGTGTATATATATATCTTGTGAACCGCTCTGAGTCCCCTTTGGGGTGAGAAGGGAGGCATATAAATGCCGTAAATAAAAATAAATAAATAAATTGGTTGACATAGTGCTGGTAGCAGTATACTATAAATGAGAAAGGTTTCCTGCTTTGCTGGTGGGATATATTAGGAGGCAGGAGAATATGGCAGAATATACTTAGTCTGTCTTGTGAGATATACTTAGGTATGTCCAAGAGGAAGAGATGATTTAGTCAGATGGCTAAAAAAGAAATTAAAAAAATAAACATTTCAAAAGCCCTGGTCAGTAACATGGGCATGTTGAAGCTTTCAACACCCGCAGTGAACACTTTGAGGGCATCCCTTCAGAAATATGTAATATTACAGTTCAGATATCTTGCTTTTCTAGTGTTGAAAAGTTGTTCCAGTTGATTCAGTAGTTGATTATTTAAACCTGGGAAAGCATTCAATTACCCTGAGAGCGGAAGGAATCCTCAGGCCAAAGTCCATAGAGAAAAACACGTAATTTCTATGCTCTTTGAGTTTTCCCAACTACTCTAGATGCTGTTTAAAATATGACTAGTAACAAGCAGCTATGCCTTCTTGTTTATTTCTTCTAGACTATGTACAAGGGACCCAACCTAGGTTGTGTCTTTAGCTGCAGGAGGGAGTAAGATAAATCCGTTTTATGCTGTCGCTTTGGCTGCAATATGGATGGGATCCGTATGTATCACATTTTTGTCAAACCATATACATTATTATTATTGATACAAGTTGGTAATTTGAGATTAACCATTTGAACTTGGACCTCAGTGACAGGGCAGAGGGGAGAGAGTCAAATGCTAAAACCACTTTATTTGTCTTGAGGGAAGGACTAAAATTTGAGAGTCAGAAAAGATAGGAAGGGTTGACAGTTGTTAGGCATTTCTTTAAGGTTTTATCTATTTTGGCCCCCTGACTATTTTGGCTTCTCGTTCTCCATCCCACAAAAAGGCAACTTGCAGCAGTGCTCCATGGGCTCTCCACGGTTGTTTCTATCTCCCTCTTAAAGTCCTTTCATCCTTCATTGCCTCTCCTGACCCACCATCATGACTAGGAGGAACTCACCTTAGACACACATGCACAGACTGCTCCACGGAGCCTCCAGCAGCAAGAACAAGGGTTGTGGTCTCTGGTTCTCCTTTGGGTAGTTTTGCAGGAGGTTCTGTGGCTCTTGACCCCCCGGACTATTGGGGCCCTCACCCACACACTCCCTGCTCAGGGTCTGCACAGCACAAAGTGCTGATGTGGAGTACTGTGAATTTGACTCTTGGAGACTCTGCTCACACAGGCATCCTTGAGTTATTAATAGTCAATGGGATCTCGGAGTCCAAGGGTCTCAGATAGCACCAGCACAGGCAAGGCTGGGAAGGGGAAAAGTGCACCTCAGCACTCCTGCAGCCCCCACCTCGACCTGAGGCCAGATGCCAACAAGAGGTTGGGTCTCTTCATCCTTCAAACTGTGGTCTCTCTGTGTAGCCATCTTTGTGGATGTGTATGGATTGTGAAAATCACGTATGCCTGAATCATCCATGTAAAATATTTCACATTAGGCTGCTAAGGCAGAAACGGCAGCAGGGCAGGTACTTCTGTGGAATTTGGAAGCAATGAAAGGTAAAAGCACATCAAAGGGTTTTGAGGGTAGGAGGCAAACACAAACAATTGGTCCATATATTATTCTGTCACTGGAGATGGATATGATTGTATTAGTCTATATTTAAAAGAGAAAAAATAACAAGAATGACAAGATGGGGAGAAAATAAATCAATGTCGTAGCACCTATGAGTACCTCATCACATGGGAGTTTTGCTCTGTCATAAGATGCTTTCAACACCGAGCCAATACAGGGCTTGCCGGAGCCCATGACATGATGTAGGGCTACTTCTGGCAGGGCTCCATGCCGGCTCTGTGTTGTAAGCATGTTGGGAGTAAGAATTCAGAGCACAGGTAACTGCCCCGGTTCTGATTGAGTAAGCCGGGAACAATGTGGAGGGAAGTCGGACAGGAACAGCTTCCCCCGTATGATGGGGAAGGGGGCAATGCGGGTCATGTGGGGTGCAGAGCAACTGTTTACTGCTCACAGATTCCCCAATATCACCCGGCTTCAGGACTCATCACATTGAGGTCCTGGACAAACTGGCTTTTATTTTAGCATGAGCTTTTATACCTCAAATTCAGTAAATAGACATTTCACATTTCGATTTGCATACTTTTATGAACATGAGTGTATATTTATTTTTTCAAAAAGCTTAAATTCCATTTTCAATAACATCTAAGTGTAAATTGTAAACTAAGTCACAAACTGATCCAAAGAGAATTGAATAGAACACAGAAGTGTTACTTTTAGACAATAACTTCCAGAGTCCATAACCAGCGTAATCAAAACAAGTCACGTTTCTAAACTCTATCTGAAAAAGAACTGTGTGTCTTAAAAGAAACATAAGGAAACAAGAATTTGGAGACGCTTGACGTGGCAAGCAGAAAAGCCAAAACTACAAGACTGAAAATTATAGAACTGAAAGGGGAGGAGGACTGTCAGTAAGAGTTACTGTAGGGTGAGGAGCTTTAAAGCAAATTATGTATTTTTGCACAACAGTGAAAAAGTTCATTTTTCAACCAGTGCCACAGCTGCTAGGAAAGTTTCCACAATCTTTGACTTTAGTTTCTAAGGGAATTCTACCCATTAGAGCGGCATACTGGCTTACTTTGATCTAGACAGAAGAACTAGAAAGGATTCTAGGTCAAGCTAGAGACTTGCCTGAGCAAGAGCCTGCTTCAATGTGATCCCTGTCTGGCTCCCCAGGTTTTGCTCTTGACTCCCAACTCCTAGTATTTCACTATTTAAATGCCAAAAGTCTATCAACGAATAAAGTGAATTTTCCTGCTTCTTGGCAAGGAGTTGGACTGGATGGCCCATGAGGTCTCTCCCAGTTCTATGATTCTATGAATAAATCAGGACTAAAGCACTCTCAATCCCTGTTCCTCACGACCAGTCTACATGCAGAATTTAAATTTAAATCTATACACAAAATAAAAGTGAAAAATGTGTATGTGTGCATGTGGTGAGTGCAGCATTTTTCCAAATGAAGCAGAGAGTGTTTGAGGACCGGGACATCCGTAGGGATACCAAGGTGCTTGTTTATAAAGCTATTGTCTTCACAACTCTGCTATACGCCTGCGAAACTTGGACTGTCTACAGACATCACATGCAACTCCTGGAACGATTCCATCAGCGCTGCCTCTGGAAAATCCTGCAAATCTCTTGGGAAGACAGGCGGACAAACATCAGTGTGCTGGAAGAAGCAAAGACCACCAGCATTGAAGCCATGGTCCTCCGCCATCAACTCCGCTGGACCGGCCACGTTGTCCGGATGAATTCAATAATGGAAAATGGAATGTTGGTGGGCAGGAAAAGAGATTTACAGATGGGCTCAAAGCCAGCCTTAAAAACTCTGGCATAGACACTGAGAACTGGGAAGCCCTGGCCCGTGAGCACTCCAGCTGGAGGTTAGCTGTGACCAGCAGTGCTGCAGAATTTGAAGAGGCACGAATGCGTCAAGCCAACCCCAACTGGGACTGCCTTCTACCTGGAAACCAATGCCCTCACTGTGGAAGAAGATGCAGATTAAGAGCCGTCGCAAACTAGGTTCCTGCGGGAGAAAACCTTGCTAGCATGTCCCTGACGTCATGAGCCTGCGCCTCTCTCCCCGCCCCTTTCTCCGCCCCTTTCTCTTTGCCAGCGTGGTTTTTCCTTTGCTAGGGGAGCATTGCCTCGCATTTTCTCTCAGTTGGCAGAATTCAACTGAGAGAAAATGCGGGCAATGCTGCCCTAGCAAAGGAAAAACCACGCTGGCAAAGAGAAAGGGGCGGGGAGAGAGGCGCAGGCTCATGACGTCAGGGACATGCTAGCAAGGTTTTCTCCCGCAGGAACCTAGTTTGCGACGGGTCTAAGAATAGGGCTCCACAGCCACCTACAAACTCACAAGAATTCTGATCCTGGAAGACTATCCTACTCAGCTAAGTAAGTAAAGGTGTCCAGTTACACATACAGACTCCAGACTCCACAAACAGGCTATAGTTCCAAGTGCTGAGAAGCCTCCAAAGGCACTCCCTCAACTGGCACTGCAGGTTAGAGCGAGCGTCATGAACATGTAGCCCAAACTCTGCTAATATCCTCTCCAAACACTATGGCCCATCACCCAACAAATGCTTTCATTTGGGGAAGAATTTCATCCTGGATTTGACATGTTTTCTCCACTACAGGCAGGCATCCCAGGGTTCCTTGTGTGGAATTTTCATGACCCTGCCCACTGCCTCTCCCTTAACCCTTTCCTACCCTATCCTATGGCACACAGAAAACACGGAGTAATTGATCAGCAACGGAACAGACTGGTGGGGTTTGGGAGACTGAGGCCAACTGTAAATACTGCAGATCAAGAATAGGGCTCCACAGCCACCTACAAACTCACAAGAATTCTGATCCTGGAAGACTATCCTACTCGGACAACGAGGGATCGCCTAAGTAAGTAGGCGATCCCTACTTACTTAATGGTGACTGCCCTTGGCATATGGGAATTGTAGTTCACCCTTATCCAGAGAGCACTGAACCCAGCCGATGACAGATCTGGACCAAACTTGGGACACACACAAAGTATGGCCAACTGTGCATACAAGCCTGGTTTGGGGAGGATTGAAACACGATTCTGGGAATTGTAGTTCACCCACATCATTATAAATTTTCTAATAAAATCGCATTTTGGCTTTTTTCCTAATAAATAACCTTACTAATTAACTTAATGATATGACCTAACACCCCCAAACAAGCAGTGCCTTTTTCAAATAACCTGGGCACCTTTGGGCACCCAGGCTAGTGTAAAATAAAGGTAAGCATTCATTAAACACATACACACACATTGTCATTTTATTTTATTTATTTATTTACAACATTTCTACCCCGCTCTTCTCATTCCTACAGGGGGACTCAGAGCAGCTAACAATGGCAACAATTCAATGCTGCAATAATTACAATTGTAATAACAAGATAAAATCATAGAATACAATAGATTAAAACAAACATTAATCATACAGTCGTAAAGCCATTTCCTTTATAACAATCGTATGGTCCAATTTAGTGTTCAGGTGCTGTTATGTCCATTAGCCAAAAGCCTGGTTCCACAACCACGTCTTCAGTTATCTCCTGGAAGAAAGGAGGGAGGATGCCGATCTAATTTCGCTGGGGAGCGAATTCCACAGGCGGGGGGGATCACCACCGAGAAGAAAATGGCAGTCTCTAACTTAACGCCTTCCAAAGGTCTTGGGCAAATGAGTCTGGAGGGATTATTTTTGCAGACAAAAATATTACAGTGAATATTATGATAAAACATTTAAATTACCTATCATTATTTGAAAATAAAATAATTTTGGATACACATGGCATTCCTACAAGAGTAAGCAAAACTCCACTGCAAATGTCTGAATAGGGAATTTGTCTTCCACATGAAATGTATAATATTCCAGCTAAGTTCTGGTTTGGTGTAATACTGAGAAGAGCACCAACAATCCAAAGGCTTGGTTGTGTTTCACACTAATATCCAAAGGTAGGAGAAGTCACCTTTTTAGATTACAATTTGTAGTCCACTACTGTTTATTCTTTGCCATTTTCTTTCAGCATTGGCTGCATTGTGAGAGACTCTTCTCTTAAGCCGATACTGCCATGCGTTTCAATAGAGTTGCATTCATGCCCCTGCATCACTTTCTGAATTCTGCTTTTGGCTTCTCTCATTATGAAAGGTGATCCAGTAACCCTGCCACTCTGCATATGAATCTCTATGTACCCTCCCCAGGCCAGCAGAAGCTATTTTCACTCTCCCTGCCTATATATACAAAGCTCGAGGGAACACACGTTGTGGGTTGTGTGTGGCACTCTGCTTGAAGTTAAGGTTTTGTGTGTGTTTCAGAGGCCCGACTTTGCCAGCTTCTCAGTGATATTGGAGTTAATGTCATTGGTGCAAACAGCTTTTTAGAGAAGTATACTGTGCAGGATTTTTGGCACTTCTTCATACATCCAAAGGCACACTTAGCCTAGACATTTGTGTTAGCTCACAATCTTGCAGGATTTGGATTACGATCATGGCTAACTGGATTATTATTGTACTCTTTTGGCTGTGATCATAACATAGACTTCTGATTTATGTATTTATTACTGGGAAGCCTACATTGGGACAACAGAAAGCAGTGAATGACACCATATAAGATGGGAGCTATTTGTATTGCAGCTATGGACAATCTTTGGTGGTGTACAGAAACTCGTTTCTTATCATTCGGCTTTCCAGGATTTCAAAACAGCAATACAGATAAGTTTATATTCTTGATGCACAGGATTGACAATCACACAAAGGTGTGTTCTCACTCATTACAACATAAAAGTATCACCTTTTCGTTCATGCTTCAGTACTATTTCCAATTTTAATTTTACATTTGGCCTTCCCATAGTTTTAATTGTATGTTGTCTTATTGATAATGTTGTATGTTATTGCTTATGTTCTTTATTTTAATTGCTTGTATTGTTGTGATTATAGCTTGTATTGTTGTATTTGGGCTCGGCCTCATGTAAGCCGCACAGAGTCCCTTGGGGAGATGGTAGCGGGGTACAAATAAAGTGTTATTATTATTATTATTATTATTATTATTAAAAATATTGGTTTCAGCTAACTTAGCAATGCATTTGTCTGTAAAAATAAAATCTGCAGTCATTCATTACATGATCTATAATCTTCTGCCTTGATGAAAATCCAATTTTTGGGTGTGAATCAACACTCCATTTTAATCATATCAAAACATTTTTACAACTATCAATGTAGTCTGAATTTTAGATTTGGTTAGATTTTATAGAATATCTATTCCTCTTACCATTCTCTTTGTTTTTTAGGTATAGGTTTTCCCCTGGCATTAAGTCTAGTCGAGTCCAACTCGGGAGTGGTACTCATCATTTCTAAGCCGAAGAGCCGGCGTTGTCTGTAGACACATCCTAGGTCATGTGGCCAGCATGACTGCATGGAGCACTGTTACCTTCCCGCTGGGGTGGTACCTATTGATCTACTCACGCTTGCATGTTTTCGAACTACCAGCTTGGCAGAAGCTGGGGCTAGCAGCGGGAGCTCACCCCGCTCCATGGATTCGAACCATCAACCTTCCAATCAGCAAGTTCAGCAGCTCAGTGGTTTAATCTGCTGCACCACCATCCCCCCCCCCAAAAAACCCCAATTTCTATTAAACCACTTTGCCAGGTAATGCTCTAAAACAAAAACAAAAATTCCAGCAACAGTGACATTCAGTGAGCAATCTGCAGAAGGCCCAAAGACTGTAATGTATTCCAACTCTATTTATTCACCTTCCCCTGAATCCTATATGATTTGTTAGGTTACAGAACTTGAGGAATACCTAGCTATGTAACAGAAGAGTTAAGCAACCATTTTACTGAATTGTGAAGCTGTGTAGTGGGACGCGAAAGAGACATGATGCCAATGTGCACCACTGCACATCATAACCCAATGTACCTTGGACACTTTCCTGGCTCTACTACATAGTAATACAACACTAGCCCTCTGCTGAATATGAATGTTTCGCAGTTGCAGAATTCTAATTCCCTCAAGCATAACAAAAAGTAAGACCTCAACAGTATTCAGAGTTTTTTGCAGTTTTCCTAGCTCTATACCATAATATCTGAAGACAAGATTAAACAGAAAATGAGACACATCTGGCTGTGGATTATGGCTTTGCCAGTAGATGGGACCAAATGATCCCAGGGATTCCTTTCGACTCTGCAGTTTTAAAATTCTGTGGCATTATCTGGTTAAAATCCCAGCTTCCCTATAAAGCTTAAGTCTTCTGCATGAGCCAATTGCAGCCTCTTTAACCTAATTGCATGATTGTTGTAAGGGTAAAAGTAAGGGTGATGAAAATAATGTACAGTGTCTTCAGTTTCAGGAGATAAATGGAATGAAATTTGTAAAGAGAGAGAGAGTGGGAGAGGGGGAAGAGAGAGGAGAGAGATAAATATAATCACCTCACATCTAATCACCTCTCAACAAAAGATTGCTCCAGGCACTGCCAGGCTATCAAATGCTAATCAAGGTGGTCAGTTGAAACATTCACACTTAGCTTCAGCAGACAAGAGTCCTTTGTCCCACTATGGTTTTCCACAGATATATAAACCCACTTTCCTAGTTCCAACAGACCTCACTACCTCTGGGGATGCTTGCCATAGATGCAGGCGAAACGTCAAGAGAATGCCTCTAGAACATGGCCATATAGCCCGAAAAAGCCTACAACAACCCATAAACATAATTGTCTCAAAGAAATGCTTTTCCTAAGGTCCTTTAGGACAGCCACAAAAGCTACTATCATACACATACACTGACATGTGCTTTTCATCTGAAGAACAGACAAGCACCTTGAGCTCTGAGGATTACCTGGGAAGGAATCTCACTGGAACATTGCAGCACACCCAAATACCTAGGCATTACTCTGGACCGTGCTCTGACTTACAAGAAGCACTGCTTGAATATCAAGCAAAAAATTGGTGCTAAAAATAATATCATACAGAAGCTGACCGGCACAACCTGGTGATCACAACCAGACATAGTGAAGACATCTGCCCTTGTGCTTTGCTATTCTGCTGCTGAATACTCATTCCCAGTGTGGAATACATCTTACCATGTTAAAACAGTGGGCATGGCCCTCGCCACCTGTCATCTGCTGGGAAGTAGCAGCCAGTAAAGAAAGGACCAAGGCATGAACATCTCCGGACTATCCTCTGTTCAGATATCAGCCAGCAAGTCAATGCCTTAAATGAAGAAATAACAGTTTCAACTGCCATTCTCATCTTGGACAGTGAAGAGAGTGCTGGATGGCCATCTGTCAGGGGTGCTTTGAATGCAATTTTCCTGCTTCTTGGCAGGGAGTTGGTCTGGATGGCCCATGAGGTCTCTTCCAACTGTATGATTCTATGAGTGACACTTTATTTTACTGCAGGATTTATTTTGATTCAGAAACTGTGGTAAAGCTTCTGCTTATCTGCTTATTTACATTTACCAACTCCAACAATATCTCACCTTCATAGGTGACAATCGCAACAAAGAAAATCAGAGCTACTTAGGGCCTTTCCACACAATCATACAATGACTAGACAATGCGATTGAATAATGATTTCAATAATGAGACGCTGAGGATTCATGTTCTTATTGATTGTATTGGTTGTATTGGTTTTGTATGGTTTTTATATTCATGCTAAATGTTTTAATTGTATTTTGTATTGTTGGGGGCATTGAATTGTGCCAACTGTAAACCGCCTCGAGTCGCCTTCAGGCTGAGAAAGGCGGTATATAAATACAGCAAATAAATAAATAAATAAATATAGCCCGGGATATCAAGATAGAAAATCTCATAATATCTTTTTTGAACTGAGTTATCTGACTCCACACTGCCATATATTCCAGTTCAAAGCAGATAATGTGGGATTTTATTCAGCTGTGGGGAAGGGGCCTTATTCTGTCAATTTATTTATTATTTATTTATTTACTGCATTTATTGACCGCCGCTCTCAGCCCTAGGGCGACTCGCGGCGGTGCACAACATATAAAAACAGTTTACAAAAGGGCAAAACAGGAAATCAATACAACAATAATACACTATAATCTAGTTACACTAAATAATCCGCTCCGTCACATCATAGAATCATAACCAATATCGTAATCCGTATTCCGTTCCAGTTGTCAATTACCAGTTGCCGTAGCGCTCAGTTGAATGCCTTCTCAAATAGCCAGGTCTTCAGGCTCTTACGGAAGGACAGAAGGGAGGGCACCTGTCTGATGTCAGCAGGGAGGTCGTTCCACAGCCGGGGGGCCACCACCGAGAAGGCCCTTTCTCTCGTCCCCGCCAGACGTGCCTGTGAAGCAGGCGGGATTGAGAGAAGGGCCTCCCCAGACGATCTCAAGGTCCTCGTGGGCTCATAGGCCAAGATGCGGTCCGAAAGGTATTTTGGGCCGGAACCGTTTGAAACAATTGAAAGTGTTGCGGCACAGCAGAAAGCAAGGGCAACCAAACTGACTTCTTCAAGGTCCCGATCCCCAACTACACCATCAGTGTTCAGCTTGCATTCCTTCGGATAATGTGGCACAGAGTGATTGCCAGATGTGGTTCGATGTCCAAAGGGGGACACCAGGAGGAGATTAGGAGGAGAGGATTTCATAAGACTGCCATAATATTTTAAATCCTTCCAATTTATCACTGTAGCAGGTGAATGCTAAAGTTCTACTAGCATTAGGCAGCCCAGTTATGACATCTAGTGGCCAAGTGCATGTGTGCCTTATTTCTCCTGCGGCTGTGGCTGTGCGGAAAGACTCTGCCATCCAGTGGGCTCAATCAGTGCAGGATAGCAGAAAATGACATTTTCACTGTCAATTTTTAGTTCGATTTTTTAAAACGACCTTCCATTTATGTTTGGGATTATGCAGTTGGCCTTTTGTCCAAAACCATCCTGCCAAACATGCTAATCAGCCCCATAGAATCATAGAGTTGGAAGAGACCTCATGGGCCATTCAGTCCAACCCCCTGCCAAAGAAGCAAGGAAATTGCATTCAAAGCACCCCCAACAGATGCCATCCAGCCTCTGTTTAAAAGCATCCAAAGAAGGAGACTCCGCCACACTCTGGGGCAGAGAGTTCCACTGCTGAACAGCTCTCATACGCAGGAAGTTCTTCCTAATGTTCAGGTGGAATCTCCTTTCTTTTAGTTTGAAGCCATTGTTCCGTGTCCTAGTCTCCAGGGAAGCAGAAAACAAGCTTGCTCCCTCTTCCCTGTGACTTCCTCTCATATATTTATACATATCATGTCTCCTCTCCGGCTTCACTTCTTCAGGCTAAACATGCCCAGCTCTTTAAGCTGCTCCTCACAGGGCTTGTTCTACAAAACCTAGATCATTTTAGTCACCCTCCTCTGGACACATTCCAGCTTGTGAATATCTCTCTTCAATTGTGGTGCCCACAATTGGACACAGTATTCCAGGTGTGGTCTGACCAAGGCAGAATAGAGGGGTAGCATGACTTCCCTGGATCTAGACACTAGACTCCTATTGATGCAGGCCAAAATCCCATTGGCTGCCGCATCACATTGTTGGCTCATGTTTAACTTGTTGTCCACGAGGACTCCAAGATCTTTTTCACACAGTCTGCTCTCAAGCCAGGCATTGTCCCCCATTCTGTATCTTTGCATTTTGTTTTTTTCTGCCTAAGTGGAGTATCTTGCATTTGTCCCTGTTGAACTTCATTTTGTTAGTTTTGGTCAATCTCTCTAATCTTTTAAAATTGTTTTGAATTCTGCTCCTGTCTTCTGGAGTATTAGCAAACCGTCCCAATTTGGTCTCGTCTGCAAACGACATGTTCAAGTAAATTTTACTGATGTACCATTGGAGAGCTGTGGTAGTTTAAATGGTTGCCCTTACCCTCATGTAATCCAGTTTATTTTATTTAAAATAATAACAATAATGTTGGATGTTCTAGTGGGTTTTTAAAGCCTCCTAAAGAGACACTTGTGTGACACAACAATAAGGAACTTTCTAAAGTTTCTCACCCGTACCTCCCCAATTTATAAACATGTTCTGCATCTGTAATTAGCCTTTTCAATAGTGAGGGTCCTATCTATACCTTCACAGATGAGTGGTCCTGAATTTAGGTACGGGAAATGTGTGGCCACCAACACAATGTCAATATGGTGTATTACGTATAGGTGTGGCACTAAGGGGAGAAATCTGGAGCACCTCCACGGCAAAATACTCTGAATTGCCCTTGATTTATTTTACTTTGCGTAGACAACCCTCAGAAAGTAGACCACACTGGCCATTAAAGCAGGCTCGATCTGGTGTCCCTTATCTGCATAGATGTTGCTAAGGGGGTTAAAAAAAGGAGAGGAAACCCCCGATTTCCCCACCCAATCTTCTTAGGGAACTTGTGGTCTGGTGGATGGTTGCCAAACTGATTACAATGTAGACGGGAGTGTTGCAACTGATCAGCCATAATAATGGGCGGGGGGAGGGGGATGCCATCCCGTGTCTCTGGGCTGCCTGGGTCCGGGGGAGTGCAGGATGGCTATCAAAATAGCTGCTGCCAGTTCTATCTAGGAACCGACCCAGCTATCTTGAGTGTTCCTAACTTGGGGAACAACTCAAATCCTGGCTCGAGATTCGGGTTTTCTCCTGAGTTAGCTTCCCCCACGTTGAACCACCATAGGGCTGATCCTACATCACATCAACCTAGGAGGTCAATGTAAATGTGCCCTGAGAGCCTGGGGGTCAAATCCCTGCTAAGTCATGGAAACCTACAGGGTTACCTTGTGCAAATCAGATTATTTCAGCCTCAGAGGAAAGCAATGGCATAGCCCCCCAGAAATTGCCTGACAGTAGGGCAGTAGTGTTGTCTGGTTGAGAACTCTAAATATCCTTCCCTAAACATCAGGTCCTGATCAAAGTGAACCTGATACTGAAGTACGGAAGAACCCATAGTGATATGTATCAGCATTATCCCTATAATAATACTGGACCAATGCAGAACAATCGAAATGCATGTGGGTGGATATGTTTAAACTTACATACAGTACAATTTTGTCTGATTGCATGGAATTCTCATTAGGTTTAATGCAATTATTCCCAGGCAAATGTGCAAAATGATTCCTATCCTTTTTTTCTACACCATTTTTTCTTACTGAAATTGCCTCCCTGTTGTCATTAGACCAGTAAAAGGGAAAAGATTGGCCCGCCTCTCTCCTTCCGCTCTGCAGGGCTATTAGCAGCTTAGTAGGAAATGAGAAATCTGCTGCAAGAAGGAAAAACTAAATGTCCCTTAGACCCCCACCTACCTTTCCATTATAATACAGACTGAATGCATTATATGGTCATATAATCCAATTCGATGCACTTAGACCCTCATCAGAAAGGCCAGGTGAAGTGTCCCACATTGCCTGGCCTCCATGACAAAAGAGAGGAGCAGTGGTGCAAATCTGTCACCCTGCATGCAACATTATATGGGGAATGCGTTGCCCTCACAGAGAGGCTCCATGTTGTGGGGGAAGCATCAAACAACGCTTCTACTCCAGTTAGGTAGTCACATGACATTGTATGATATCCTGCATAGGGCTCCGTCCTGAAGATGGCATGGAAGCATCCTAGGCTGCTGATTTAGATAAGTATGATGAGGTCCTTAGACTATATATATGAGTCTACATTGCCATATAATCAATTTTAATGTAATTAATCTGCATTCTGAAATTTCATTATATAGCAGCATAGATCCGGCCTTATTCTAATACCATTACTCCTCTCAATGCTGGAATTCTCAGCTGTTTGTGTTTTCTTTAGTTTAAGAGCTTCAGACATATATCTACATGATATCTATCCTGTCCCTCAGGGCTTATTTCAAAGTCTCACCATATCTTGTGAAATGATAGTCAGGGAAAAGATAGAAGAATCTTATTATCTGTGTTCTGAAAAAGATTTCCAGGAATATGTTGGAGCAGATGAAAAATGCAGACTTATAAAAGGTGAAGAAACTTTGAACAGCTGAAGAACAAGATATAGGACTTCATCAGATGGAGCGGGAGGAAAATGGGGGAAAGAAGAGGGAACCATCTTAAGATGTTCCTTTCCGGCTTTCCCTGTCTGAGGGGTGGCCAGTCAGCCCACATCCTTACCTGTCTTTTCCCCACCTTCTCCCATCTTAAGGCTGTTTGGAGTCAGGTCAAATCTGACTCCTGAAGACAGGGCTTCATTCCCATGCACTGCTGAAAAGGAGCCCCATAGAGTCCCACTGGAAATGCGCTTATGTCATGTGATGACTTCCATGGGCTCTGTTTCCACAGCACATGGAAACGGAGCCCTACACCCATCTGATGAGGTCTTTAGTCTTGTTACAATAACAGAGAGAAAAAGTGTGGCCAGAAGCAATTAATATTATGTGGTAATGAAAAGTCAAAGAGACATGGCAGTTAATAAAAATGCAAGATGACCAACG
Source organism: Anolis sagrei ordinatus (assembly GCF_025583915.1). Classification (NCBI taxonomy): domain Eukaryota; kingdom Metazoa; phylum Chordata; class Lepidosauria; order Squamata; family Anolidae; genus Anolis; species Anolis sagrei. Next base: position 130,041,643 of record NW_026846588.1, on the reverse strand, counting down.
AAAAATCATTTTCTCACATTTTATGGAGTAAATTATACAAATTATGTGCGAGTTTCTCTTTCCACTTTTTTGTCTTTGCATCCCAAATAACACAATTTGGGAAAATTCTTGCCTATATGATATTTGCCTATGCTCCTTTAAGAAGTAGGAGGTCATGTAGTAGCATGTCAAATAGACTATATGTGTGCTACCTAAACTGTATCTTCTCCAAATAATTAACATGCATCTATCCATGCATTTTTTTAAAATTCTGCAATGAAAGACTCATTTCATCTGAATATAATGGCACCGGTCAGGCACAAAAATGTTTGGAATCACCCAGGATAAGAACCTGGGAATGAAAACTGAGGAAGCGCTGAAGGCAACACTTAAAGTGCATATCAGAAATTTATTCCTTAGCACAAGCAGTTGTAAAGTGACCTTTTAACTCCAAAGTAAAACAAGAATATGATGAAAAGAGCAAAACAAGTCTATAATTTTTCCAGTATAGTCTTTCATGTGAAAGGATCTTCTTGTTGGCTAATTCTGGGTGTAAAATACTAAAAACAGAAGCAGTAGAGGTGCCAATCACAACTATAAACGATGACAAAAGATCTGAGAAAGAATGACACAGTGAAAGTTTCTCTGATGTGGTTTCCAGCAGAATCACGTCACTTCGAGAACGATGGAAAACTTCCAAAAATCTTCTCCTAAGCCTTTCAACTTTATTCTGTGTTTGAGTTCCTGGTATTGCTTATTGAGTGATTGAACTGGACTCTGGATATATCATAGACTGCTTTAGTTGTGGTCACTTTGAACACTTCCCAGCAAGATTCACCAGATCCTTTCTCTAGTCTGTAGCCTGATTCTGTGTTCACCCTTCTTCCATGGTGGCCATCCCACATCACAACTTCATACCTGTTTTTACTACAGACAAATATAAAGCAAAGCACCTACATTTTTATGGTTCCAAGTACCATTTTTTCAGAGTTGGCCCACACGTTTGATGTTTGAAATAAACTTTTCCAGTATAAGGGATTTTTTTCCCTTCAAATCCTACATGGGGTTTCTGTGTCTCTGTAGTATGGCAGTGCCACACCTGCCATACTGCAGACACACATACACACGAACACAGAAAGACCCTTTGCAGTCAGTAGCTGTGGATTTCTATTCAACATCATAGAAGTCCTAGGAAGTGGGTCCCAGTGACTAATACTCCTTCTAGCAACCTCATCAGAAGGGATACTTTTCAGCGGCGTACACTGGTTCACTTTTTGTTTTGCAACGGAGTCCGCCATGATGTAGAGCTGCTTCTGGCAGGACTCCATTACAAAAGGGAAGGTGAACCGTTGTATGCTTTCCATATTACATAGAAATCAACAAGGGGGAGCTGGGCAGTGGATGCTTCTCCCCATGATATGAGGTGGGGAGGAAGCTGGGCAATGCGGCCATGGGGCAACGGGTACCTCCCGCACCCTGTCGGGCACAACCAGATTCGTCATGATGTGTGGTGACTCCAGCTGTCAGTATGATGAGGTTGTTTATCTAGAGCAGTGGTTCTCAACCTGGGGTCCCCAGCTGTTTTTGGCCTTCAACTCCCAGAAATCCTAACAGCTGGTAAACTGGCTGGGATTTCTGGGAGTTGTAGGCCAAAACACCTGGAGACCCACAGGTTGAGAACCACTGATCTGGAGCAAGATATGCCTGTGTGAGATCATCAGGACAGACCAAGTGCTAGATAATCTAATTGACTGTATAAAATCTGGATATGAAAAAGGATATGATATTTCATCAGTTTCATTCTTAAACAGGAATGGGTTTTCTTTTACCCCTCAGACTGTGACCTGTTTAATTTCTGCACTCATTCTTCTGCTTTCTGCATTTTGAGCCGCAACTTCACCAACTGCTTAGTTGACTTTCTGTTACAGACAAGTGAGTCAAGAATGGAAGGAGGAGAACAAGGCCTTTTCAAAGTCCCTTCTTCTAAAATCCTTATTCCAAAGACTTCCTTAGACGTTCTGCGGTATTCTGGTATTTTCAGGTTTTTTTAACAGGTCCCCCCCTTCCCCCCAATAAATGTCCTTTCCACACTCTTCTTTCTCTGGCCCCATCCATATAATCCAGTTTCTGAATCTAGATTATCTACTTTGAATTAGATTATATGGCAGTGTCGACTCATATAATCCAGTTCAAAGCAGATAACCTGGACTCAGAAACTGGATTATATGGTGGTGTAGATGCACCCTCGGTCATTACAAAGGGTCACAATATAACAGATAAGTTCTCCCAAGACAATCAAACCATCCCCCCTACCCATCCCCACAGACTCTGTCTACACCTGAACTATAATATGAAGAATGGTGCGCACATGCACACACATAGGTATCTCCCAAATCTTTTGATTTTAACGCATGTGAAGTTTCTGAAATTAGGTTAATTCACACCCCAACTGTTCAACTGAAGTCTAGTTGTTTAGCTGATTGTGATTTCTGGGACAGTCTGTCATAACTCTTGGAAAAGCTGCTGGTTTGATAAATTATGCATGCTAGAATTTAGAGTATTTTCCACATAACACTATGTCTTTGAAGGTATGTGGCAGACACTGGAATTTTGATTGGCTTCTGGGCATCTGGTGTATGTATATATGTTTGTGTGTTAAATCTTGCATTGGTAGGCTTGCAATTTTCTTCAATAACTAGTATGGAGTTTGAGAATGTGAGTGCTCTGTTGCTGACAGAAACAGAATTATGATGCATGGAGATGAAATGGCACAAATGCTTTTGTCTTAAGACCATGAAAAAAATTACCATATCTTTCTCTGCTTCCATGAGCACAGAGTAAACAGTAGTCATTTTATATCTATACAAACAATAAAGCATGAATTTGCCCAGATCAATAACCATGATAAGAAAGCCAATTTCCACTTTAGGTAGAGATAACCTATGCACTCTGTGCGTGCTTTCAAGTCACCTGCTGACTTACAGTAACTTCATATGGTGTACTGCAGTATATTAAATAAATTACTCTGCCATTATATACTGATTGATCAATTAATATGTTTTTGAAAGGGGACAGATAAATATCATCCATGCAAATGAGCTTGCAATAAAGAAGCCACATTGAGACACATAAAGTTATCTGGAGAGAAAACAAAGGTATTACAGGGATTACAGTTGTGTGTGGATGGCGATGAGAGGGATGAATGGCTCCAAGGAATCTCAATACACAACAGTGAGAGGCCTTTGTCCTGTGATTTGTATCAGTCTTCACTCCAATGCCACCAACACTTCATATGGATATAAAACATCTCTTCATTTTCCCCTTCCCTGCCATTTTCTATTGAATTAGGAGAGTCTGTAAAAGACGGGCCTAAATTGCCTCCCCCCTTTCACTTGCTAATAGCAACATGACTTATTACAGGTTGATTTAAATAGTAGATGCATGAATGCAAATTCTTTTCCATTGTTTTTCAAAGTCCTTATGCACTTGCTCATATATCCCTCCCACTTAACTTTCCTATTCTAGGAAGAGATCAATCGCACCTATTCCATTCGAAAATTAACTGGTCCATACTTAGGTCTTCCTTTCATATGAAGGCTATCTAAACATGCAGTATTTCCTCTGATACATTCACAAAAGGACCATTTAGCCCCTGTTCTAGGCAAAAGTCAATTTTCTTCCTACAGTAAGAGATAGGGGCTATATTTGAAGGTCAAGAGCAGGGGTCCTCAAACTTTTTAAACAGAGGGCCAAGTCACAGTCCTTCAAACTGTTGGAGGGCTGGATTATAATTTGAAAAAAAATCATGAATGAATTCCCATGCATACTGCACATATCTTATTTGTAGTGCAAAAAACACTTTAAAACAATACAATAATTAAAAATTAAGAACATTTTAAACAAATATAAACTTATTAATATTTCAATGGGAAGTGTGAGCCTGCTTTTGGCTGATGAGATAGAATTGTTGTTATTGTTGTTGTGTGCTTTTAAGTCAATTCAGACTTAGGTTGACCCTGAGTGAGGGCCGGGTAAATGACCTTGGCGGGCCGTATCCGACCCTTGGGCCTTAGTTTGAGGACCCCTGGTCAAGAGCTTGACCTACTTGTTAAATCTGTGATACTTTACTCCTTGTTACATCAAACTGCTTTTTGGCCTTAGTAATCAAATACAGTCACTGGTCCAGCTGCTCAAAGTGGATTGGGAGTTTCTCCCATTTCATCCATTCTTTTGTTCCTTTTGTCCCCTTCGGAAGCACGGAACAGGAAGTACCCTCTCAGTACGAAAATCAGCTCGACACAAAAGCAAGTGGGAGCTGATATCTGGCTCTCCCTCTGCTTTTGTGACCACATGATATTGCTAGCTTGACTGAACTTCAGGTCATTGGTTCTTCCTTCCCCAGGCCTCCTTGAAATGTGCACCCAAGGAGGCCCCCCCTCCCTCCCTCCCTCTCTCAGCCTCTCTCTCGGGGAGACAGACCGCAGGAGCCTCAAAGCCAAGCTGCGTCCTGCCTCTCCTCTAGAATAGAACAACTTTAAGAAGCATTAAACCCGGTCTTCTCCTCTACAAAGGGAAAGGATCATGAAAAAGTAGTAACTCTTATCCTTTTAAAAATCCAGGTCTTAATGAAGGATATGGAAGGTGAGCTTATGGAAAGCCCCCCCCCCCCTCCAATAACGGGTGCTTTCTTAACCCTGTTGCTGCTAATGGGCCAAAAAGAACAGTTTTTTCGGAAGCTGAATGAAAATCCCATTTGGCAGTGCATTCGTTTTCGGAAGGCACTGAAAAACGGATATGGGGGCTTCCGAAACAAGCAAACAGAAATGAATAGTGATTCTACACGAGTGTGCATCCCTAATGTTTCCTTTCAGAAGAAGAATTTGGACCTCCTGCCCTATTTACTTAACTATGAAATTATCACGTGTTCTCTTAAATGGTTCAGTGGCTTTCAAACTTTCTACCAAACGTAACTATTGGGATCATTACAAAGAATTCTGAAGCATGGTCTTCAGGAAAGCTGCATTAGTCCCATTCATATTTGCCTCAAAATGCAAAGGTGTGGATGATGATGCAATCCAATGACACCAGCAAAAATTGGTTCATTCTTCTCAGCAAATGCAAAATGCATTTCCTGTATCCACACACTGACCTATGTTGATCACTATTTTGCCTTGGCAAAAATGGGCTTTGGGGTACATGATGAATCTCTGCCTTTGATTAAGATAAGGCAAAGTCTAAGTCTGTTGTACCATACCAACATTCAGCATGATATGAAAGGCCACCTTAGGATGCAGTGCTGCAGGGGGTCAGCTTGCCATACTGATCACCTCTTGGCACAACACATTTCCGAACACCCACCACTGTTTCAAAGCCACTGGTGCAATCCATGAACCTACAGGTTACAACAAACTGATGCTGGGAATAATCAAGGGTTTTCAGCTACATTGTTTTGCTGTTCTTCTTTCACTGGCTTGCCAGTTCCTTACCACTCCTCCCATGGCACTCAACCTTTAAGGGAGGGATTTGGGGATGTGAGGAAGGTGCTGTTTCTAAAGTACTTCAGAGATAAAAGGCACTTACATACGCTACATCATAGTGCTGGGATGCTTATGGCCTTATCGTTGGATTTATCCCTCTATGTGAATAAGAAAGTTTTGTATATCCCTGCTGTCCCCTCCCTCTCCTTATGAACTGTTGAATCCCTTGGAAATGATGCATGTCCAAAGGGAGGAGGGTTGGGGAGAGAGGAATTCATGAAGGAAGGCTCTTTGTTCCCTAAGAGCTTTATTACCTGTTGGTTTCACTGTCCTGATTTCCAGAAATCAATTTTAAAAAGGGGAAAGAGACTCAAAAGTCACTACTTCTTTGAAATATGTACCTTGTGCCTGTGGGTAACTTCTCACATTCTGAGAAGTGAGGTTGGGATTGCCATCAAGCTGACACTCAGCAATAAACTACAGCCAATCCAACCACTCTGGTGAGTATACTTGTAAGACCCAGGAATTATTTTTAACCTGATTGCTGCACTTACACTTTTTAGATTGGGAATTTTATTTGTACACCCAAAGAGTGATAGGGGAGGAGAGGTCCTGTGGTAGGGACAGGAGAATCAGCTCTTTTTTTTTCAATGATGACTAGAGCCTGGTCTCCACACATGCGCTTGCATCCCAGTTTGGGCTGCTGAGAATCTAGGCCTGGCTACCTGGAAACTAGAGGATGAGGTGGGACGACTGGGAGAGGCCACTCTGTATGCTTCACTGAGTTCGGGAGAGCTTTGGTAATGGGGGGGAGCCACTTGAAAGGGCCCAGGGGAGACGGGAGCGGAAGTGGAGGTCATTTCTGTCCTCCACACCGGCTCATCCAAGGTGGTGGCAGAACGGGGAGCCAGAACAGTAGGGGCCAAGCTATTTGAAACTGGCATTGGGGCAGGGGTGGAGAAGCGACGGATCTCATAGGTCCTCGCAGTTTTCACAGGTGCTTGCTTGGCTGGAGTGAATGATAAGCTGGACTGCTGGCCCCTCTGGGCTGTTCCCGACTGAGCACCACCTCCAGAGCTTGGAGTCTCCCCAAAACAAAACATGGCAGAATTTAGCTGGTATGGCTGATGTCTCATGAAGTCAATGGCCTTGATTCCTGACTTCTGACTAGGTGGCTTTTTCACTTTGCTCTCTGCCTTGATTCCTTGAGATTTGCTGGCTGCCAATGGGTAAAATGGGGAATGCAGTGGGTTGTAAGCTATGGGGGGCGGAGCACGGATATTTGGGGAGTACTTCCAAGAGGAAGGCAGGGAAGGAGCTGGGGATGGGGTTCTGGGCTTTGAGGCTGAGGATGGTGCTGCCTCCACTACAAATCTGTCCATGCGACTCTGTCGCTTTGCAAAAAGCTCTGCGCCTTTCCCCTTCAAAGGAGACATGCCATTCACCAGTCCTCCTGCAGCCTGTGATGGCTGAGGTTTAGGTGCTACTGGAGGTGGGGTCTTGAACCTCCGGCCTGAAGCCTGCATGAAGTTGCAGGCTTCTGCTCCCAAACTGAGGACATCTTCTTCAGGCCCAGACTCAAATCCTGCCCCATGATGGTCTCCCTTGGGCTTTTCATCCAGGTTCTGCACGAGAGACAGTAACTCTGGATTAGGAGAATTCTTTTTCTTTTCTTCCACAGTTTTGAACATGGGCTTCTTGCTGCTCCGTCGACGGGCTTCCTGCAAGATTCCAGTTCTGGGAGCTGGTAATGAGACCCTCTGCTCTCTGGAGGCAAAGGGCTCAGAGGCAGGCCGTGGAATAGCAGGTGCAATGGTGGGGCAAGGCTGTGTGGTGGGGCTAAGATACAACGTGGAAGCAGTTGTATCCTGGGTTTGTGAAGGCAAAGATGGTGGGGATGTAGCAGCGACCACACCTGGAGCTGGCTTAGAAGGAGCTGAAAGATAAATGGAAGCTGTGGAGGTTCTGGCTGTATTGGAAAGTGGTTTAGCTTCTGCTGTATTCCCAATTCCTGTTGGCTGCATTGGTGAGGGGGTTGTTGGGATATACAGAGATACAGATGTACTTGCTGGCCCATTAGACTGCATTGCCGATGGTGTGGGGGAAAACACTGTAGAGCCAGGAAAGAAAGGAGACGTGGATGTTCTCTGTTCACTCAAACTCTCACTGCTTTTCTTTGGCACTGATGGTCTAAACACAACTGAAGATGTTACAGGGCGCTGTCCAATGAACCCAGGTGTGAAAGGACGGGCAGATCGGTTGAAGAGGCTTGGGGTACCTGGAGAAATGTGGGCACTTCCTCCAAAGATGCCAGAGGGAGACTGGAGTTGAGCAGGGCTAGGGGATGGCAGCTGGCTGGAGACTTGCACAGATTCTAAATGGACGCTCAGTGGAGCCTTTTCTGCCCTCTGTGGTATAGGGCCTTCCTCACCCCCCACTCTGTGAGTTGGCAGAACAACAGAGGCTGGGGGTTGTTCCTCCAACTTCTGGTTAGGGACCTTCTCCACAGTATGCTTACCAGCTTTCTGCCTCTGCTGCTCAAACAACTGGGCTCCCCTGCCTGAGGCTTCACTGAGGACCTGTTGTGGTTGGTCCTGCTCATGTGCAGGATCCCCTTTCGGCTTCTCAATATCGAGGTAAGACGTGTCCCAGTCTGAATGGTTTGTTAAGCTCCTGGCATCAGAGAAGCCTTCCTCATCAAATTCAGACTCACTGGTTGGAAAGACACCATCCTCTTCATCATAGCAACGGTCTTCATCAACACTCCCAAAACTGACAAGGGTGTACTTCTTGGCCCTCTGTCTGCGCTTTTTGAACATCAGGACACCCTTGGAATGCGGGTTGGGTGCATCTGTCAACAGAGATGCAATGGTTCGGCACTTGGTTTTGGCTTCTTTCATGTTCTTTTCTTGCATGCTCTCACTGCGATGAAGCTCTGCACAGAACAAGAAAGAAACACAGTCAGTACTCTGCAGCTGGAAGTGCAGTTGGAAAGCATAGTGTATATTTTCATTGTCATTTTTGAGTATACACATGGTAGAAGAGCCTCTTACCGGGGCTCTTCACCTTCCTGTTAGCCATCCCTGGGGTTGTACCATGCATTCTGCTAGTGAGGGAAGACAAGGCACTTTAGACTAGACCAGTGGTTCTCACGGGGTCCCCAGATGTTTTTGGCCTTCAACTCCCAGAAATCCTAACAGCTGGTAAACTGGCTGGGATTTCTGGGAGTTGTAGGCCAAAACACCTGGGGACCCACAGGTTGAGAACCACTGGACTAGACTGTTATAAGATCCTCCTAGCCTTTCTCAATGTGAGCAGGACTTTACAAACATTGAAGTAAAAATTCCACTTTGCCTGTGGTAGTCCCAAAACAATTACGTGTGATTTGCAGGTCCAGCCTAGAAAAGCAGAGATGAATACAACTCCTGATGGTGGAATTGTATTCAAGATGCTCCTCATCATTTGAGGAGGGAAATGCTTTCTGCAGGTGGAATAAAGCCAGTTTGTCAGGCAGAAAAAAAATCCAACTCAACCAGTCTGCTGTTGTGCTATGCCAGTGTTTATTTTGTAATTATTCATTTATTCAGTTTTAAGAAGCATAAGTAGTTGTGATCGACCACTCATCTGAAATACTGGTCTTGTCCAGTTTTCCTCAGATCTATACTACCTCATTCCTACCTCATTTTCCTTTGTGTCATCTACCTCAGCATGCAGAAGGAGGGAGTGAAAATGGAGGAAGGGGTCAGGAGTACACAGAAACCCAAGACAAACTGGGAAGGTGACGGCTATGGAAGCCACTGAGAAGCATATGATTCCTCAAACATCAGAACTATTCCCTGCCTTTTCCTTCTGTATTGTTGTCAATTTCCATTTATATGCTGGCAAAAACATCCTCTACAATCTGAAGAACTGCCATGGGAATAGCAAACTTGACAAATGCAAGAAAATTATACATGTAATAAGTTTAAGTTGGGCTTAGCCTCATGTAAGCCGCCCTGAGTCCCCTTGGGGAGATGGTGGCGGGGTATAAATAAAGTATTATTATTATTATTATTATTATTATTATTATTAGTAGTAGTAGTAGTAGTAGTAGTAGTAGTAGTAGTAAATTCATCAGTTAACAACAGTGAAATATTATTCACTCAACTGTATTTGATTTAAATAATTCCTTAGAGACAATCCTTGGCCCAAATCCAAAAGATCTTCCAGGTATTTCTTAAGATTCAGCCCAATCTTACAAACCTACTTATAGCTCCACAGAAGGATTCTCCTTCCTTTCGTTGTTCCATCCACTCCAGAGGTGCAAGCATTTTAATATACTTTGACTCAAGAACATCATCAGTCTTGCCCTGAAGCACAATGAAGGCCAAGTAAGGCACCTTTCACACAGCTGAATAAAATCCCACATCTGCTCTGAGCTGGAATATATGGCAGTGTGGACTCATATAACCCAGCTCAAAGCAGATATTATGGGATTTTCTGCCTTGATATTCTGGGTTATATGGTTGTGTGGAAGGGCATTAAGATACATACAATTTTTATAGGAAATAGAAACAAAGGGAGGTACTAACAGGCCTCTGCATCACTTCTTAAAATACGTCCATCCAGAAAGTGTTGACTCCAAGCTTTTTGCCATCTATGTGCATGCTGTACTGCATAGACTCCAGGCAAGTAGAGCTTTCCTGTTCACTATTGTTTATCTACCTCTGCCCATTGCTTTTGTTAGCTTAGGTTATGGTAAAAATGTCAACCAATGAAACAAAGAATAAAACAAAAGTTCCAAGAAATGATTTATAGAATTTAAAGTTTCTGGCTGTAATTCCATCTATCTTGCTGAAAGACAAGCTTTGAGGAAGGGACAACAGCTTCAAACCTTTACAGTACTTGGATCATCTTCGTGGAGAGGATGCTGCGGGTATCAAGATGCCAGTGATGGGTATTCAGAAGTGGACTTTTTCAACATGAAGATTCCCTTCATTTTTACAGCCACGTAAATTACATTTGGTGATAGTAGTTTCCTTCAACTGATTACTCAGTTTTGGAAAATGTACTTCCTCAGACCTCACAACCTCTGAGGATACTTGCCATAGATGCAGGCAAAACGTCAGGAGAGAATGCTTCTATGGCTATGGCCATATAGCCCAAAAAGCCTACAACAACCCAGTGATTCCAGCCATGAAAGCCTTTGACAATACATTGTACTTCCTCTTGTCTGTCTAAAACAGGGGTCCTCAAACTAAGGCCCAGGGGCCGAATGTGGCCCTCCAAGGTCATTTACCCAGCCCTCGCTCAGAGTCAACCTAAGTCTGAAACTACTTGAAAGTACACAACAACAACAACAACAACAACAATCCTATCTCATCAGCCAAAAGCAAGCCCACACATCCCACTGAAATACTAATAAGTTTATATTTGTGGAAATTGTTCTTCATTTTAAGTATTGTATTGTTTTTAAGTGTTGTTTTGCACTACAAATAAGATATGTGCAGTGTGAATAGGAATTCATTCATGTTTTTTTCAAATTATAATCCAGTCCTCCAACAATTTTGGGGATTCTGACCTAGCCCTCTGTTTAAAAAGTTTGAGGACCCCGGTCTAAAACATCCCCACCTAAAAGTGTAGAGTCATGTCAACATGGAGAAGGTTTAACACACTCTTTTCATACTTATTCCCCTTGTTCAACTTCCAATTGTTCAAAATCTGAAATCCATTTTTCTCTAAAACAATAAGTTCTGCTTCCTGCCTTATTATATAACCCATCTGAAAATAATACAAAGCCTGTACAAACTGGCTTCTGAAAAAAGGGATTGTCACGACGAAGAGCTTTGCTAAAGTTTTGTGCTCAAAAGGAAAATGGTACCTGCATATGGTTGGTCCAAGCTCTTAAAAGCACCATCCAGTCCAGGAGAGAAGGGCATGCTGCGTATCCCTTTTAACTCACAGCTATCCATAAAGAGGCAGAGAAGAGGAATAGAGCAGCTCCCTTCTGGAGCAGAACCAAAACCTTCAAACAGCCAGGCAGGCCCTTTGGTTGCAACTCCACTGCTCTTTTAAAGCGTCTCTTTTGTCTCCACTAGCAGGACATTGCTGCTGGGAACCGTGAGGTAACACTCTCTATTTTTAACCCCTCCATCATCACGAAAGTGTGTGATGGACATTGTCAACTGTCAAACACTTGTTCCACTCTCTATCCTCCGCTCATAGCTGGAGTTTAAAATAAGACCTGTCCCACACCACAAATGTTTCCATGCTTGTGAACAGAAGGGGTGACTCTCCGAGCCACTGAGGATGAATGCATGATAGACAACACATGGTGCTCTTTTCTAACCCTGAGGAATGTTTCACACATGACACTTTTCTGACACAGTCATTTATAAAGTGTAACGTCAGGGTCATTTTCCCAAAACGATGCAGATCACTCACCAGCCTCCATCCCAGCTGCTACACTTACACAAAGCATGATATACATATACATGATATACATATTTTATGCACCCAAGCATATGTTTTTCACATGTCTGCCATTAAGCCTAAATTGGGGAAAGGATTAAGGATCTAATTTTAACAGGAAAATGTGTGCATCGCGGAGGGAGATGAAGCTTCCTCTTTCCGGCTGTACAACTCCATGCTTTATGGGTGCAAATCACTACAGTAGAGTCTTGCTTATCCAACCTTCTCTCATACAATGTTCTGTATTACCCAGTGCAGTCTGCCTCCTGCCCGGATCCACAGCTGTTTCAATACATTGTGATGTTTTGGTGCTAAATTCATAAATACAGTAATTATTACATAACGTTACCATGTATTGAACTGCTTTTTCTGTCAATTTGTTGTAAAACATGATGTTTTGGTGCTTAATTTGTAAAATCATAACATAATTTGATGTTTAATAGGCTTTTCCTTAATCCCTCCTTATTGTTGTTGTTGTTGTTGTTGTTTATTCATTCAGTCGTTTCCGACTCTTCACGACTTCATGGACCAGTCCACACCAGAACTCCCTGTCGGCCGTCACCACCCCCAGCTCCAGTAACTTCAAGGATACCAACCATCCATCTTGCCCTTGGTCAGCCGCTCTTCTTTTTTCCTTCCATTTTCCCCAGCATAATTGTCTTCTCTAAGCTTTCCTTTCTTCTCATGATGTGGCCAAAGTACTTAATCTTGGCCTCTACTAATCTTCCCTCTTTATTATCCAACACTTATTTATTTATTTACGACATTTATATGCTGTCCTTCTCATCCCAAAGGGGACTCAGAGCAGCTTACAAGATATATATTACATACAATATATTATATTATTAGCATGGTACAATATCAGCATTAAACATTGCTATATTGCACCATACCACTATATCGTAATATTATTAGTAATATTACATGTAATACAAATATATAAGTATAATATAATAATATCATAATAACATTTTCGCTTATCCAACATTCTGCTAGCTTGTTTATGTTGGATAAGTGAGACTCTACTGTATTTCATAGCATGGATCCAAATCTCACAACCTGCTTCACTTCCCTTGGTGAAGTGAGGGATGGTGCAGGTTGGAATTATTGCTCTCCTCTCACCTTTATACATATTTGATACTAAAATCCGCCACATGTTGCTTTAGTAATGGCGAATGAATAAATAAATATACTACCATATCACCTCTGGAATTGTCCTATTGAAATAGAAAAGTGATTTATTTCCCATTTGTGGACTGTAATTTCTTTGATTTAAAACATCAGGAGAGCATAAGAAAATATCATATATTTGACTATTACTAGAGTGCAAAGAAAATTATTGTTTTTCATTATTTCAGGTTCATTCCTCCAATAGCTGTGGTCAAGCAAGAAATGTTTGTCTTGTGGGATAACTATGAATTGCCATTGGTCCTATCATTTGAAACCATCAAGAAAGTTACATGATCAAATGGGTATTTACCAGCTAAGCAATAGAGCAGTGGTTCTCAATCTGTGGGTCCCCAGGTGTTTTGGCCTACAACACACTGAAATCCCAACCAGTTTACCTGCTGTTAGGATTTCTGGGAGTTGAAGGCCAAAACATCTGGGGACCCACAGGTTGAGAACCACTACAAAAGAGAGACCCAGCTGTTCTTTCTTTTTGCATGCTGGAATTGTTATAAAAATGAATGTTTTGTCTCAAATGTTACATTTCTCCCAGACATTACCAGTTTGGACTAATGGCATAACATTTAAATAAGAACAAAAGGACTTCTCTTAATGTTATTGGGCAAGAAAAGAGGCGTAGGACATCATCAGACTAAGGACATCACACTAGAGTATGGATCCACTTTAAATCCAGTTTCTGCCTCTTGCAGAATTCTGTGGCTAGTAGGTGAGGGAGGGGGCTTTACACTGCTCAGCCAGAGAGGTCCTGGGCCTCACTAAACAACAAATCCAGAATTCAGCAGGAGGAAGAAATCAGATTTAAAGTGGATCCATGCAATGAGCCTGAAAGTCTTCTCCTCGTTGCTATACACTTCTAATCAGTTTTGAGGACAAAGTGCCACTGAGCCCATCACACCTTAGGTCATCCATAGCATTTCAGCCTCAAAATGTGGTTGAAGAGAGTAGAGAAGAGGAGACAGGAGAAATCATCTTCTGAGCTCCTGAAACACTTGAAAACAGGAGAAAGTGCTCAAAAACATGTGGGATGGGATCTGTCAGATTCACCAGTGTTTTGTTTCATTGATGTGGAGCAATGGGCATTCCTATGGGTGTCCCTCTGGAGAGCATGAATGCTCTGATTCTTGTCGCAAGTCCTTCTGTTTGAGCCTAGTTCTTCATCATCATCATCATCATCATCATCATCATTAAATTACTGAAGTAATTCAATAAGTTTTTTGGGGTGAAGAATAATAAATGTTACATATGAGTAGAAATATGTTTCTGTTGTGAAGAAAAATACAAATTATCTTATGCCATGTAAGAAATTTGAGCTAATTTGATAAACAGAAGAGGTCATTTATTATCACAAACTGCGGTAGTCGGAAGACTCGCCCTTTCACTCCATTTTTTGTTTTCATCGTGTACTTTAGGTTATTTTTCTGTATAATTATAGTTTGTTATTATATAGTTTGTTTATGAATTATTCTTCTGATATTTAGTTTTATGTCATAAAAAGATCTTGTTTGATAAATATATATACACACAACAAATAACCTTTGTAGAATCACATATTTCTATGAGCTGTCTTTTACATCAGCCAGAGTTTAGCACAGGAACCTCTAAAGCTGGGCTATTTATAGGGAAAGGTGAATTGGGGAGGTCTGGCCATGTCAATGGAAATTTACTGCAATAGATGGCAGCTTGGCAGGTCTTCCTAGGCCCCTTCCACACAGCTGAATAAAATACCACATTATCTGCTTTGAACTGGGTTCTATGGCAGTGTGGACTCAGATAACCCAGTTCAAAGCAGATAATGTGGGTTATTCTGCCTTGATATTCTAGGTTATATGTCGATGTGGAAGGGCCCTTACTTTAGCAAAGGCTCTCTAATGAAAGCTGAAGGAGATTTGTCCACCTTCTTTCTGTCCTGAGTTTTGCGGAAACAAAAGTCAGGGATCCTAATCTTTTTTTCAATGTGAATATTGCCAATAGATATTTATTAATATGATATGCCTGGATTTGAAAACAAAATTGATAGGTTTGATTTATACTTTATATTTAAGGAATGCAAAGACAACTGGTATTGTATGTCAGGGGCCATGTACTTTAGCTTAGCATTTAAAATGAACTGTTTAAAATAGTTTCAGAACCATGGATAGCCCCTTTAAAGTTTGGAGTTAAAAATTGGAGCAGATTCACCAACCCATTGAAATGGGAATTGTTAACTGTCACCAAAGGTGTCACGTTTAGGGAAAATATTAAGTGTTGTGTTCGGCTATATGACTATTTTGGAAAAACACTCTTTCAGTCTATAAACCGTACAGCCATGAAATAGCAAAGTTGAGAACTTGTATAGGTTGATGATTTTAACCTGATAGGTAAGCATATGATTCCATATTAAGAACAATAATATAGAAATGTAAAGTCAGTCCCCGAGTTACAAACATCTCACTTACAAACTACTCGTGATTAGAAGCAAGGGTGAAACAACAGGAAGTGAGAGAAATCTACCCCTCGAGAGGGAAATTCACTCCTAGAAGAGTTATCATGGAGGAGAGGTGTATCCACTGAACCTCTATCACCAATCTTTTTTCCCACAATAAGCCTTTTTTTTTCAAAATTTAATTATCACAGGGACATAAAATGAGGTGAAATCTTCTGAATAGGAACACAGACAGCAAAACAAACACCATGGGTGTGTTACCCCTTCCCAATGGTATCCAAAACTTTTTAATATATATATTTGACTGGAATTACACTTAAAAATGTTCCTGTTCTGACTTACATACAAATTCAACTTAAGAACAAACCTACGGAACCTATTTTTATTCACATTTGCCTCAATCAAGGTGGACAATTGCAACATCCACATTGCCTCCAACAGACAAAAGTTCTTTCTCCCACCCAGGACATTCCACATGTATATAAATCCCACTTGCCCATTTTCCAACAGACCTCACAACCTCTGAGGATGCCTCCCATAGATGTGGGCAAAACATCAGGAGGGAATGCTTCTGGAACATGGCCATACAGCCCTGAAAACTCAGAGCAACCCAGTGATGCCAGCCATGAAAGCCTTCGACACTTGTTCGTAACTTGGGGACTGCCTGTACACTTAATGTGTACTACATCATGTCTTATTAGTTTTGCCCCAGTCAGATCCAGACATATTATCTGTAAAGAGAAGCTGACACACTATGGCAAGAATATATTCTGAATATAGCCAAAGTTGAATGCACATTGGCAGGCAAAGCAATTTTTCCATGACTGATGTCACAGTGAATAGGCAGTCAAGTCTAAGAAGTCAAGTTTAGAGCAGCTGCCAGTCATACGTGAGAGGTGTAAATAAATTAAAACATTCTTTTGGACTCAACAGCATTTCTTGGCTCACTGAAGAGCAGAAAATGCTTATGGAACAATACTTCTTAGGCTATACAATGTAAGAGAAGACTGGCAAAGGTTTCCCTTTCCAATGCACATGAGATCACATTCATGCCTCTTGGCTGCAATTGTCTCTTTCAGGCTGTGATTGTGTCTAATGATCAGGGTACTCTGGATGTTGGGAGTGACAATGAGGTTCATATGCCTAATGATGAGGTTGATCAAGATGCAGAGAATGACAATGGGATTCATGTTCAAAGTGACTTTTCTGATGGGAATGTTCCTGAAGGGTTTGGGGATGATGGTCTGTTCCCAGGGCCTGAATTACTACCAGAGAATTCTCAAGGCTTGGAGCCTGAGAAAGGCTCGGCGCCTGGTCCAGATGCAGAAATTAATGAGCCAGTAGATAAGAGAAGTGCTTTCAGTCAGCAAAGAAAAACAAACCAGGCTCTCAAGTGCTCTGCCAGATTGCAGGAGAAACTGATAACAGATTCAAGGCTGAGAAGAAATCAATTCCTGGTCGCTTGGGATATAGAGAAGATTAGGGGATAAAAGTGTCAAGTACAGAATTTGTATCCAGGTGAAGCAACGTTGGAATTGAGTCAAGACTTAGTCTCAGGTCCCTGGAAGTCTTGCCTTGGATAGATTCCTGTATTAAGTGCCTTGTAATTTCCATGCTGAAGTGCCTTGTTTGATTCATGCTCAAGTTCTTTGGGGTTTTGCCTTGGAAGTTCCAGTATTTGTTTTCATGAAATTTGATGGACTAATTTCCTGGATTATTTGTTCCTATCTATCTTTCTACCTATTTGGATTTACCTATTTTTGTGGATTGCTTTTTATTGCTACTGCTTTTAATTATCTTCAATAATCTGCTTGCATTTTACTCAGCTGTGTGGTATTTAAAGTCAGAGGGTTTCGTAACCTGGAGTGCAACACATATTGAGAGTCATAGTATGCCCTCCAATACTTCACAGATGAAAACCAAGACACAAAAGGCCAAGCAACACAAGAGCGTAGTCAAGACAGCAAAAAGTTATTGAGGAGAACATATGACAAATCCGAGATAACTATAGAATTTTGTTTTTAAAAATGAGAATATCCGCCCCAACAGATTGCCCTATCAATCCGAAGTGTAACCACTGGGGTGCACATTTTCAAAGGTTGGGATGCCATTTCTGTCCCTGTCTATCTCCCATTAAGCTTCACAAGCATTTTTTAAAGCTACGGGATCACCTACACTGGACAATTCAGCCCTGTGTAAAGATGTCCAACAGACCAGATCCAGCACATTTGTGCCAAATCTAGGGCCGTTGTTTACTTGGCTAGGAAGCACAGCTGCATCTTCCTTCCATGTAACCACTGCTCCTAACTGCCCATGGAGCACCATGAGCACTCTGGCCATCACTGATGCCTTTGGTGACATCAGAATGGGCCACCTGTACAACTTAGAAGAAGAAGGGGTCAACCCTACCCTCCTTCTTCCTGATCGCATCGATGCCCCATTCTGATGTTGACAGAGGCAGTCATACAACCATAAAGAAGAAGAGGAGATCAGTTAATCATGTAAGTGCTTCTATCTGTCAAAATGGGACATCTGCATGATCAGGAAGAAGGAGAGAAAAAAGAATTGCCCTCTTCTTCCTGGCTGTGTGGGTGCACAATTCCAATATTATAAAAGTCGTCCATGACAGTCAGGAGCTCATATAGAGCAGCAGAGGTGGCACACAAATACAATCCATCCCCGTTTCCTGCACTGATGAATGCATGGAAAGATGCTGATGAGGGATCTGCCTAGACCAGTGCCAATTTTTGTTCTTCTGAGTGTTTTGGACTTCAGTACTTACGATTCTTAACAGCTGGTCACCTGCCTAGGATTTCTGGGAGTTGAAGTCTAGATAGTGATCAGGCTGAATCAAACTTGATAAAGTTGTCTATACTGCTCTGAAGCCATGGGATAGTCTGGAGTTTTCAGCAGACTCTGGAGTATCTTGCACAATGGGTTAAACCCTTGTGCCGACAGGAAAGCTGACTGAAAGGTTGGCAGTTTGAATCCAGGGATGAGCTTCTGTCTGTCAGCTCCAGCTTCTCATGCGGAGACATGAGTGAAGCCTCCCACAGAATGATAAAACATCCGGGGCATCCCCTGGGCAACGTCTTTGCAGATGGCCAATTCTCTCACAGCAGAAGTGACTTGCAGTTGCTCAAGTCGCTCCTAACATGCAAAGAAAAAGCAGACTCTGGAATCTGTCAACTTTGCTCAAAGTGGAACAAAGTCCATTTAAAACTAAAATCTCCAAGATACTCACTGGAAATAGCTATGCATTGTGAAGACCTTAATAAAATAAAATAAAACTTTATTTATACCCCGCCACCATCTCCCCAAGTGGACTCGGGGCGGTTTACATGAGGTCAAGCCCAACAACACATCAATAAAAACAAAACAGCAAGCAAATAAAACAGTACAATTAATATAACTCACATATATGTGATAACACACAAAATTTAAAACCTTATGGCCGGGTCAGATGTAATAAATTAAAAATTCTAAAATAAACACTGGGCGTGAACAGAGGTAGGATGTATCTAAGCAGACTGAGACTGAGAGTTCCTGGCTTGGGATTTTGTTTGGTTGGTTGTTTTGGTAAAAGCTGCTTTAGCCCTTTAAAACAAACAAATAACAAACAAATATACAGTACATTTTATTTCTTATTCGCCTCTCCTAAAGGCTCAAAACAAGGGTCAACCTAGTTAAAAGATGGTTGGAAAGATAAAACCATTAAAAATATGAAAATGTATAGAAATAAGATTAAAGCACATTAAAATTAATTCATACCAGTAAAATGCCAATATAAATTCCTTGTTTAAAATTGACTGGGTAGCCAGCCCATGGTTTGGAAATGGGGCAGTGGTGAGGTTGTGGGAGACTTGGCATGGAAGGTGTCCATGACTACACCATCATCATTCTCTTTATCTCTCCTCAACTCCATTGCAGGTATTATAATATTTTGCCCAATGGGAAAAAAAAGATTTGAAGTTGGGAGAAAAGTTTTTAAATAGTTTTGTCATTTTTTTGTAAAATTGTTCAGTTGTGGGTTCTAGAATTGATCTTGTCAATGTGAATTGACAAGATAGGTATTTATTTCTGTGTGGCACACAAAGAAGGGAAGTGGGGATAGGTTTGTCAGGACCTCCCTAGAAAAGTTTGTATTTATTTAATCAATTTCAGATGCTTGATTCTGCACTGAAATGTTCTATGTATAAAAAATTAACACTTGCCCAAAAATGGGACACATTATATCAGCTTCTGCAGAATGGCTCACTCTGTAGCATTACATATATTTAGAAAGTTTCTATGCTCAAAATGTGGCTTCCACAAGGCTTCTCTAATTGTTCTGATGCTGCCTATGAAAATAAGCCATGAGGCAAGACATTGCTCACCCACAGCTAGGGCGCTCAGATTGAAGAGAACAGATGGGCATGCCTTGCTCAGCATTTGCTTCATGTCTGCGTATTATTCAAAAGAGAAAAATAGATTTGGTCTAAGGTGACTGAAACTCCGGACGGGACATCAAACAAATCCAATCACTCAGCACACATAGGCTGTTGGCTCTTCCTGACGGTTTTATGGCTGCTCAATGAGCGTGGTAATGGGGAGAATACACATTTTTGCTGTAAAAAGTCATATGGAAGTACACACTACGATTTGAAGAATCATCCTCAGAAAGGTAATAATACTCTTGGAAACAAAGAGCACATTCCCATCTAATGTGGTTTGTTTTCAAGGAAAAATGGGAAGTGGGGCAAACAATATATTGTAAAGTTTCAGTAGTGCAGTGGCGTTGTGCACTTTGTATTTTTAAAAAGCAGATAGGGAGCGTGCTTCTTGATTTATAAGCAAGTTGTACTTTCAGGCGGCTCATGGGAATGCTCATAGGCAGACACCTATGAGTGGGTGACCCAATGAATGGGAGACCTTCAAGATAGAATTATAGAATCATAGAGTTGGAAGAGACCTCATGGGCCATCCAGTCCAACCCCCTACCAAGAAGCAGGAAAATCAAATTCAAAGCAACCCTGAAAGATGGCCATCCAGCCTCTGTTTAAAGGCTTTCAAAGAAGGAGCTTCCACCACACTCCGGGGCAGAGAGTTCCACTGCTGAATGGCTCTCACACTCAGGAAGTTCTTCCTCATGTTCAGGTGGAATTTCCTTTCTTGTAGTTTGACGCCATTGTTCCGCGTCCTAGTCTTCAGGGCAGCAGAATACAAGCTTGCTCCCTCCTCCCTATGACTTCCTCTCACATATTTATTTATGGCTATAATGTCTCTTCTGCAGGCTAAACATGCCCAGCTCCTCATCGGGCTTGTTCTCCAGACCCTTGATCATTTTAGTCGCCCTCCTCTGGACACATTCCAGCTTGTCAACATCTCCCTTCAATTGTGGTGCCCAGAACTGGACACAGTATTCCAAGGCAGAATAGAGGGAGAGCATGACTTCCCTGGATCTAGACACTATACTCCTATTGATGCAGGCCAAAATCCCATTGGCTTTTTTTGCCGCCACATCTCATTGTTGGTTCATGTTTAACTTGTCCAGGAGGACCCCAAGATCTTTTTCACATGTTCTGCTCTCGAGCCAGGCGTCCCCCATTCTGTATCATTGCATTTCATTTTTTCTGCCCAAGTGGAGTATCTTGCATTTGTCCCTGCTGAACTTCGTTTTTCTCTTCCTTCCTCCCCCCCTTCCCATGTCATAAACAACCGTTTTTTCAACAATGGCAACATAGGTGGTGGGAATAACAGAAAAACAGAGGGAAATTGTTTAGCTCCTTCAACCCACCCTCCACCCACATAAAATGGACTATTCTTCTCTCTAGCACCCCCTTGTGGCTTCCACCCAGATAAAAGAACAGTATCAAAAATAGTTTATTAAACTGTAAAAACTTTGGGTTGTTGTAGGTTTTTTTGGGCTATATGGCCATGTTCTAGAGGCATTCTCTCCTGGCGTTTCACCTGCATCTATGGCAAGCATCCTCAGAGGTAGTGAGATGCAGGCGAAACGTCAGGAGAAAATGCCTCTAGAACATGGCCATATAGCCCGAAAAAACCTACAACAACCCAGTTATTCCGGCCATGAAAGCCTTCGACAATGCATTGTTAAAACTTTGTTGTTGCAGGACATCCTGCAGTACATTCTGCTATAGTTTTTCAGTGAATATTTCATAGAGTCTCAAGCAAATCAACCTAGATTTTGGGCAGCCACCAAAACAAAAGTTTCTGGAGTAGAAGAACTACTTTCAAAATAAGTACTGCACAATTAAACAGGAAATAAATTACTTTCAACCAGGGACATAAAAAATTACAGATTTTGTTACACAGTGTAATGTTTCCTTTCACTTTTCTTGTTTTGCTGTATACACTGATTTCGTCTCTCCTACTCATCTTGCTGCATCATTTGAGCTGAATTACTGGGATGAAATCACAATCCTGTCCTGGGCCATTTTTTCCAAATCTCTTTGCAGAGATCATTTACCAAGGAAGGACAACTGCCTACAGACCATGAGATCACCTCTACTATCTGCCAGGAACACAACGCTCTGCTGGAGGTCATCCCAGAAGTAAGATTACAAGGCATTTGGCAGAAAGCGGCAGAACTGCAAAGAGGACTCAGAGGCCTAGATTTTTCAGCTGTTAAAGCTTTTCAATATTTACTTATTAAATCCACTGACATTGTGCCTTTCCTCTAATGTGTTCAGGTACATTCATCCCCACTTTACCCTCAGAGATGCCCTATAAGGTAGGTTAAGTGAAGAAACTGTAATGGGCTTCAGGTTGTTCAGTGAGCCTCATGGTTCAGTAGGAATTTGTTCCCAGAGCACCCAAGTCCGGGACTATAACCATTACACCACACTGTCTGTCTTGTGCACCTGCACTGCTTATGTCTGACAAGCCAGGTTTGGTGCCTAATCGTTAGTTCTGACAATTGATTACATTAGTAAGCACTGTTTTTTAATAATCACCATTTCAACATTTCCTTGAATTATTTTTAATTCTGTGTACATTTATTTATTACTAGCCATCCCCTACTACACGTTGCTGTGGCCCAGTCTGGTGATCTGGAAAATAAAGTAATGAGAAAGTGTTGGTTTCTAATATATGTAATGTCTTTATGCTTGTGGGTAAACAGTATTTCTTGCTGTTTCTTTGTCAGTGTTGATGTGGAGATTTTCTGGCTTGCCTACTCTGGAACATGCAACATATCATTGTCCTTCTTTAGGGGTCCCTTTCAAATCTATGATACTATATCAATAAGTTGAATGGCAAATATCAGCAGCAGCAGTATATCACAAAAAGACTTACTGGCTTCCTTGGCTTTCTCAGCATAGCTGGTAGTCAGGTCCTCGTCGACAGGGTGCTCCACAGGCCCTATCATAGGGATCAGGTGCCTCTCTGCTCGAATGTTCTTAGTCTTATGTGGTAGAAGCATGGCCTCTGGGGATGGCTCTCGGTCCTCAAGGAAAGGAGGCTGGAGCAAAGCTTCACTCTCGGAAAAAGGGGTGTCTGTGCGACTTCCTGGCTGGCAGACAATCTCCCTCTTGGCCACCCCACTGAGGCCTTCTCCTCCTTCTCTAGCTTGTGTTGTTGCTTCAGGGGTGCTCTCATACCCACTCAGCTCTGAGAGAGACACTTCATCCGGTGTCTCGCCCACCTTGTTGTTCCCTCCCTCTGGAGGAGAACGGGGGCCCTTCTTGCGCGCTCTCCGCTGCTTTTCCTGAGCAATGTTGTCAGCGTCACTATCCGTCTCAGCATAGTATGCTTCACTGTCTGGAGGGGATGTTAGGATCTCCAAGTGCTGCTGTCTTTTGGGCTGCTGCTCAGGTTCTAGAATTACACAGGGACTTGCCGGTTCAGGACTACGCACCTGAGATACCTGGCCAAGAGGCGAAGTTGGTGAAACTACTTGCAGTTGCCTGGGAGGAGGGGAATGTAGGAGTCTCACATTGGACTGGTCTCCAGTAGTTGCCCTGAGAGAGAGAGAAAGGGGGGGGGAGGAGGATTTGAATCAGTTAAAAATGACAAGAGACATGATGTATGAGATCAAAGCCCTACCTGCTTCATCCCCCTGTTTATACAGTAGCTAGCCAGATGCCTATGGAAAACCCTCATCCATAAGTACATCAGTGCAATCACTCCCCTTTTGCTTGTGTTTCCAGGAACTGCTATACAAGACAATGACTGTATATTGAGAGTTGTGTGTGTATTTAGTGCTTCACTGTGCATCCAGAACAAACTCAGGGTTTTGGTGTCCAGATTTTGAACGTTAGCCTTTGTAAGATTCAGAGATCTATACCTCAGCTAACAAGATTTCCATTAACAGAAATTTGGCACAAGTTTCAGACACGGAAAAAATAGTTGTTATCTCCACCAGAAGAAGAGGAGGAGGAAGAAGAATTTGTTCAATCATGGTTCACCAATCATTTTATGAAAACTAACAAGTAAACTGCCGGGGAGACTGCTCTCGATCCCACCACCATCGCAGTCGCGTTTGGTGGGGACGAGAGACAGGGCCTTCTCCGTGGTGGCCCCTCGGCTATGGAACTCCCTTCCCAATGAGGTTAGATATGCACCCTCCCTCCTGACCTTCTGGAAGAAGCTGAAATCCTGGTTATGGGATTAGCCATCCACAGAGTAGTTTGTTTACTAGGAAAGGCAAGATTTATTGGACAGGACTTGGACTGCTTTGGATGACTATTTTAATTCTGGTGATTTTAATCTGGCGAGTGGGTTCTTAATGCATATTTAGAATTATTTTAATTTTATGGATGTATTTATTATGTGTTTTATAGTATGTACATATGAAAAGGGAAAAACAATTGATTTCACCATTCCTGTAGAATTAATGCAGTTTGCCACTATCTGAACTCCCATGGCTCAATACTGTAGAATCACGAGAACTGTAATGTTATAAAGTTTTTAGTCTTCTCTGCCAAAGAGTGCTGATGCCTCCCCAAACTACAACTCCCAGGATTCCATAGCATTGTTCCATGTCAGTTAAAGTGGTGGCAAATTGCATTCATTCTACAGTGTAGATGCATCATTAGTCACTGCAATATTAGTAGAATTGAATCCAAAAGCTGTTCTATGCAGGCACTGAAATGCTGTTTGGAGCTGACTTGAGGTTGGGCTGTCCACAAAATGCACACCCCCAATGTGTGCTGCAACATACATCCAGCCAAAAACACTGTATTTTAAAAACCCACCAGAAATTCAGGTTCAAAACGTAAAATCCTCTGAAGCTGATCATTGTGTACCCATGAAGACCAGAATGCCGAGTGCTTGTGAGGACAGGGCTAGCGCTGAAGCATTCGGGGAAAAAGTTGGATACACAGCTCAACCGGAAGCTAAACAAATACCTCCCTTTGAGAGGAAACCACATCATTCCCATAAGAATACTCAATTTCCCTTACTTTCTCTTCTCTGTATTTGTCCAGTGCTGATACTTATCAGACAGGCTGCTTCTTATGAGTGCACCCCACTGGATGAGGTAGAGAGAGAAAAATCACACATTGGCATCCACCCATGTGGAATCCCATAGCTGTCGTTCCA
Organism: Anolis sagrei ordinatus; assembly: GCF_025583915.1. Taxonomy (NCBI): domain Eukaryota; kingdom Metazoa; phylum Chordata; class Lepidosauria; order Squamata; family Anolidae; genus Anolis; species Anolis sagrei. The sequence goes on along the minus strand of NW_026846588.1, from coordinate 130,016,584 downwards.
GGGTATTTATCTCATTGAACCAATAAGATCAAGTCCCATGATAACACCAACCTTATAGGCAGTTGTAATCAATACATTTTGTGGTCTTATTTTCCTCAGTTTGTTTTGTCCTGACGTTTTTTTTTCCTGCTTGTTGATTGAGATGCAAGGATCCACAAGCACACTTCCTGACTCACCAGGAGGTCAGTTTGTGGTCGAGGGGGCATAACAGATCAGTTAACACACTGCTTGGGTCTGTCTTCTTTCCAGAAGCCTTTTGTTCTGAAAAGCCTTTGGCTCCTCAACAGTAGTAATTTTGGAATCTAATGTAATTATACAAAACAAGATTATAATATAAAAGAAAGTAAAGTCACTATCATGTTGCAGCACGCTCCAGAGAATGTTACAAAATGTGGACACTGGGAGCAAACGATCCTGTTACGCGGCTCTTATTTAAACCTGATGCCAAGCAAGCAAGAACTTCTCCCATGCAACATTCCTTCTGGCTGGCTCCGTGTTTAAATTGGGCTCTCAAATTCTGTGCATAAATTATTAGCGTGCCAGTGCAACATACATCTGCTCGGGCCACAGATTTCTTGGATCCTAAAGCTATACAGGCAAAGCAAGATGACTTGGTTTTAAAAGACTCAAGATGCTTGGAGCAATGAGTGAGAAAACTGATCTTACATGTCTAATATCCTGTTTAAAACAAGCCACCAAAAAACTGAGCCTGAAGAATAGAATCCTAGAGTTAGAAGAGGCCATAAAGGCCATCCAGTGCAATCCCTGCCATGCAGGAATACACACTCAAAGCACTCTCTTCAGTTGGTCATCTGGGAGCTGCAGTGGCACAATGAATGTGCTGGCTGAACTGCTGACCTGAAGGTCGGCAGTTCGAATCCGTGAGATAGAGTGACCTCCCATCTGTCAGCTCCAGATTCTCTTGCAGGGAAATGAGAGAAGCCTCCCACAGGATGATAAAACATCCGGACAGAGGCAGCCCTAGGTAATTTTCAACAATAAGCAAACAGTATTTCCCCCCCCCCCCCCAACAACCAATCACTGATATATATTTTCTGTTCGTCATGGGAGTACTGTGTGCCATATTTGGTTCAATTCCATCACTGGTGGAGTTCAGAATGCTCTTTGATTGTAGGTGAACTATACATCCCAGTAACTACAACTCACATATGTCAAGGTCTATTTTCCCCCAAGAGTGCCTCAAGAGCGCCCCTGGGAAAAATCAACTATACTGCAAATGCTTACTTTGCATAATGGGTTGAGCCGCCCCTGCATCCGGGCATCCCCTGAGCAACATCATTGCAGACAGTCAATTCTCTCACACCAAAAGCAACTTGCAATTTCTCAAGTCACTTCTGACATGATAAAAAGTTGGTCATCTGTTTTAAAACCTCCAAAAAGGAGACTCCACCACACTCTGTAGCAGCATGTTCAATTGCCGAACAGTTCCCATCATAAGTAAGTTTTTCTGAATGTTTAGATGGAACCCCTTTTTCCTGTAGTTTGAATTCATTGCGTCATCTTCAATATGACATTCTTCACCACCAGCATTCAGGCAATGGTTCTTCACCATCAACTTTGCTGGACTGGCCACATTGTTCTTGTGTTTAAATTATTGTGATTTTATATTGTTGATATTTATTTATATTTTTCTTGTATTTTATTTTCATTTTCATATTCATATTTTACTGTTGTTGTATGTTGTTTATTTGCATTGTTGTATTGTTGGGCTTGGCCTCATGTAAGCCGCCCTGAGTCCCCCTGGGGAGATGGTTGCGGGGTATAAATAAAGATGATGATGATGATGATGATGATGATGATTATTATTATTAGAAACACCACAAGATGAATCCACAGCAAACACCCTGCTGCCTGTTGAACTGGATCACACGTTGGACACTTCCCAAGTGTCTAGGACTGTGTGATATATTGGCGAATAATGCGTGCAGATCCCAGTAAGGTGGCCTTTTGCAGCTGGCAGATGGTAATCCTGTCAGCGGCGATTGTATTTAACTACAGGCCAAGGTCTTTAGGCACTGCACCCAGTGTGCCGATCACCACTGGGACCACCTTTACTGGCTTGTGCCACAGTCTTTGCAGTTCAGTCTTTAAATCCTCATATCTTTTCCAGTTGTTTCTCTTCAATCCTGCTGTCACCTGGGATTGCAACATCAGCAATCCATACTTTGTTTTTTTAACACAATTGTGAGGTATTATTATTATTATTATATTGTCCAAATTCCTGATCACTGTCTCCCAAAGCAGTTACTTTATTCTCAGCTCAAGAACAGAAAACAGAACATCAGTGAGCAGCCAAAGAGATTTAAAGATGAGCTTCAAGCTATCCTTTAAAAATGTGGTATAAACACCAAGAACTGGGAAGCCCTGGCCCAGTGCTATGGATTTTGAAGAGGCACAAATAGAAAGCGAAAGGGGCAAACGTGCCAAGAGAAAGGTGCGTCAAGCAAACCCTTGTTGTGGCTGCCTTCCACCTGGAAACCTATGTCCTCACTGTGAAAGACCATGCGGATCTGAAATAGGCCTCTACAGTCACTTGAGGACCCACCACCAAGATTCTACCTTTGGAAGACAATTATACTTGGCCATGAGTGATCGCCTATAGATAGATATCGACCAGAATTGTAATGAGACTTTTTTAGCTGCCACATCACACTGTTGACACATGTTCAGCTCTTAGTCTACTAAGACTACAAGACCCCTTTCACATATACTTTGGTCAAAACAGGTGTCACCCACCCAATATCTCCGATTTGTTTTATGTTTTGTTTTGCCTAAGTGGAGTAACTTACATTTTTCGCTACTGAGATTCATTTTGTTAATTTTGGCCTAGCTCTCTAATCTGTTAAAGTGATTTTGAATTTTGATCCTGTCCTCTGGGACATTTGCTATGTCTTCTAATTTGGTGCCACCAGCAAATTTGCCCTCTAGTCCAGCATCCAAAGCAGTTTATAAGAATGTTGAATAGCACTGGACCAAGGAAAGAACCCTGTGGCAACCCATTAGTAACTTCTTCCCAGAATTTTTTTTTTGTCGTGTCAGGAGCGACTTAAGAAACTGCAAGTCGCTCCAGGTGTGAGAGAATTGGCCATCTGCAAGGACATTGCCCAGGGGACGCCTGGATGATTTGATGTTTTTATCATCCTTGTGGGAGGCTTCACTCATGTCCCCGCATGAGGAGCTGGAGCTGATAGAGGGAGCTCATTCGTCTCTTTGGATTCGAACCTGCGACCTGAAGAAGAGTCATCGCTGAACACCCTTTAGATCCTGTAAATCAACCAATTAAAAAGCAGGGAAATTTCAAACAAGAATCAATCAGGTCCAGCTAACACTTCCGAGCAAAGGATTACCCCAGGCAGCAATCAGACAGGCTTTGAAGCTGCAAGGGTATTAAATACTAATCAAGGTGGCCAACTGCAACATTCACACTTGCCTCAAGCAGACAAGAGTTCTTTCTCCCACCCTGGACATTATTCCACAAACCTCACTTGCCTAATTTCTAACAGACCCTTTGAGGTTGCCTGCCATAGATGTGGGTGAAACATCAGGAGAGAATGCTTCTAGAACATGGCCATACAGCCCAGAAAACTCACAGCAACCCAATTAAAAAGCTCCTCATACTTTATTAGCTTGTTTACAAGAGTATCTGTACAGGTCTGCATTAAAACTTCATGAAAAGGCTACCATGAATTAAATAGTGTCTAATTTATTCAATGAGGAACCGCATATTTCAGTCATCTCGATTCCAATAGCTATTACCTCCATTACCTTTTAACAACGATGCTGAGGAGACCATTAGAAGAATCAATGAGCTGCATGGCACTTGCATGTGAGAGGCCAGCACATGGTCTTCCGTTGATGGAGACTAGTTCATCATTTTCCCACAGTCCACCACGACATGCTTTACTTCTTTTGCGGACCTAAGGAAGGAAAGAAAAAGATTCACTGGAAAATGAGGTGGAAAAGGACAGTTTCCAGAGAAGTGGCCAAGTTAGTCTGTCATAGCAGAAACAACAAAGAGCCCTTTTGCCCATCAAATGTAGGATGACATCTGAGCATCTGAGTTTTTGTGAGCTTTAGCCAAAGTCATCAAATGAGCTGCTTTTGTTGAGAGTAGCATGTTATAATGAAATTCTATACAGATACCTCAAAGGTATCTCTGTCCTATATCCAAATTATCAACTTTAGATTATCAACTTCATTCAGGGAAACCTTTGCCTTTGTTTGCGTATTGTATTACATTGCTCACTGTATAAATGGAATGAATGTTTGCCTACATATGTCTGTACTGTAATCCGCTCTGAGTCCCCTTGGGGAGATCGAGTGGAATATAAATAAAGTTTATTATTATTCTTTTAATATCATTGTGATAATAATCATCCTTGGCATTTACAAACAACATTTCAAGTGCTCGGGGTATATATGAAAGACTGGGCCATATTCATTACATGAACGATGGTGATGGTTATGATATTAGCAAGGCAATAATGTAAATCCTTATTTTTATTTCAATAACAACTTTTATGAATCTGTAAAATATTGTTATCCTGTATTGAGGAGTGGGGCAATACAACTGAGAAAATATTGAGATCATCTAATGTTGTCATGCTTTGTAAAACCCCAAAATTTGAACTATAGTGCCCCCTTTGATTTCTCTTTGTCATCAGTTAGTCAGTACCAGTTGGTGGCTTCTACACCAATGTGGCGGCAAATCTGTTCTGGGCTCTCGTTTTTTAATTCTAAAAGAGCTGTCCAAGGTGCTAAACCCTACTCTCAAAATAGGTTAAGATATTGGAGAGCTCTGTTAATGTTAAGACTAAAGCATGTTGGAAATAACAACCTTCTTCAAGCCTCCACTAGTAATTTGTTTGTATATGCTTCTGTTTGCTTACTGTATTACATATTTATGTTTTGATATGCAGCTGTCCCTTTACTCTATGTTTCTTGGGATTGTAGGAGGGGCTGCAGACCACATGATCAGACCTGGGACTGCTGAGATCTTGGACTCCATTTTAGAACAAGGAGATGCTTTAGACATTGGACTGTTAAAAGCAAACACACATTGCTGTTGATTATAAGAAAGATGCCCTGTGTTATCTGCACAGAGAAATCACTTCAAATTTATCTGTAACTGGATTGACAAGTTATGTACCTGCATGCCGAATACATGAATGCTGTGTATAAACCAGATATGTTACATTTAATGAAGTCTACTTTATTTTTGTCTCTTGAGGAGCATGATATAGAAACAAGATGTTTTATGCGAGTAGTAGATGTTTTTGGGCACTGGAAAAAAAACACTCCTAAAGAACTGCTATATTTTGTGCATTGGCACAATCTCTGTTCCCAACAGATCAGAGAAAACCAGAGAAAACCAGAAAACCAGAGAAAATCAGTCTAACAAATGAAAGCCAAATTGCCTTGCATAAGTATAATTAGATAAATATCACTGAAGAGAAGATTTTACTCAAATGAGTTTTTTTACTCTTCTCTGGACAATCATACTTTTACAAAAGGTTATTATTTTCAAATGGTTGTAAATGCCATTTTTCTCCAAAAGGCTATGGAGATTCTTGTTTTCCAAACAGTTATGACCTCTAAAAGGTCATGCCTTTCCAAAAAAGCAAAGCTTGGCATAAATGCACCACCTTCAAAGCATTCCACCAATAGCATCATTATACATCTCAATGTCAAATGGCTATGGCTGAAATTGTTAAAACCACTAACTGAATGTTTATTGAAGTGTGTATGTTGTATGTAGTCAAGCCACCCCTGATTTCTTAGTATGATTTCGCAGCAGCTCGTATCTTTTGTACCAAAGTCCTAGAAAGCTCAGTCGACTCGCATGGGGTTCACAGAAGGACAAAGAGCTAAACTAGAGGTGACATTAAACTTCTTACTTGCACGATTGTTGTTTAGTTCCTAAATCATGAAGGGAGAGGCCAAACTTCTGTGTTCCTAATTAACACCGAGCTGTTAGCATCAAATGTTAATTGAAATGAAAACTGAGGAGCTCCCAAATTGCATGTTTAGTGTCTCTGGTGTAAAGTGAAAGAATAAAAAAGATAGGGAGGCAGTCCTCCCTCTCTGACTCTTGAACACGACCTGTCTAAATATTTGTTGGGGCTTTATCAGCCTTTGGGAATCAGCTCCTAGCTTTTCCTGCAATCTTAAAATAGAAATTGCTCATTCCATCTGCCACATTCATCAGCACAAGTGCCATCATCCTGGCCTTTCAGAGTCATTGCCCTTTTGCTTCTAACATGTTTTTTAAAAACACAAACAAACAAACAAAAAACCCCTCCACAAAACCTGGAATGGGAACACGAAGCCTAGTAATAAAGCAATAGAGCAAACTGGCTCTGCTGTGTGCTGTTCCTGCCACATACTCATATGAGATGGCTTCTTTGGGGAAGGAGAAGCAAAGATGTTCTGATGGAATCAAAATCAACAGTATGGAAACAAGGTGCCCCAGACCCATGTCCAGTATTCGGATGCAACTGATTCTCCTTGGGAGACATTTCTTTTATTCACAAATGCTGGCCTTGATCTATAAAACCCTAAACTGTTCTGGCCCAGCTTACCTATCCGAACGTATCTCCCTCTAGGAACCCTCAAGGACTTTAGGATCATCTGGAGAGGCGCTGCTTTCAGTCCCACCACCATTACAGTTGCATTTGGTGGGAAGGAGAGACAGGGCCTTCTCAGGGATGGCCCCTCAGCTGTGGAACTCCCTCCCTAATGAGATCAGATCTGCCCCTTCTCTCATGACCTTCCGGAAGAAGCTCAAATCCTGGTTACGGGATCAAGCTTTCACAGAATAGTTTAAACGGACTGTTTTTAGCTGATGGCAATGGATTGATTTGGAAGATGACATGAAATGACGACCTCTTTTAATGTATGTATAATTATTTTAATGTGTGCTAAATATATATTATGCTTTGTCTTTATTGTTCGGCACCGAATGGTGCCTGTTGGTAGCTGTCCTGAGTCCCTCTTCAGAGGTGAGAAGGACGGGATAGAAATGCTGCTAATAAATAAATAAAATTAGGTTTCCTTAAGATGATTCACAGTAACTGTGTTGAGGCAAGAAAATTACACCTGTGTTGCAGTGGGGGTAAGTGTCACAGAGTTCAGGAACTGAGAATTGTCAAGCGCACTTTTACACCATATTTTCTTAAAACTCATTTTTCCCTAAAATATTTCTATTGAGGGTTTTTTTTTTAAAGGGAGGAGAGTAGAAGAACAGACTGTACATGCACGTTGTGGGGGGTCTTCTCTATTCTTTATTATTTGCCACTTCTCAGACCACTCAGTAAGTAATTAGAGCTGTTTTTCTGTCGTGGAGCAGACCCTAAGAACAGACTGGGGCGCCTTCCACACAGCTGAATAAAATCCCACATTTTCTTCTTTGAGCTGGAATATATGGCATCATGGACTCGGGGCCCTTCCACACAGCATTTCCTCATCACTTGAAACTGAATTAAGCCACTCAGCAACTCATTAGCATTTCCAAATATAGGCACAGACCCCCCAAAACTTATCCTCTCTCATGGGGGGTGCCTCCACAGCTGATTGGCTCTCTTGGACCAATCCTGTCATCTTCTCCCCACCAGAGGGAATCCCTGCCTGGAGGCGGCAACTTCATTAGAGCTCCAGCCAATCAGGTTGTGGATCCAAACCAGCCCCTTTTTTGCCCAATCGGGGAGGGAAGCGGGAAGTTTGAATAACTGTCAAATATATAAAATATTGTGTCTCTGTAGTAATGTTTATGCTGTACCTTTGAAAGCATCCACTTGTACAAGCATCCTTTCTGGCCAGATCAAATAAATTTCTGTGGCTTGTCTTCAACCTGGTGAGTGACTTTTCTGTCCTGGTCTATTTTGGTTTAGCCTGAACGCTCGCCTGGCACGGATCCTTTTATCTGTGGTCCTAGCTCTAAATTTGACTACAGTAGGACAACAAGGGCCAACCAGACCAATCGTGCCCTATATGAATACAAAGTCAAAGCACTCCCACCAGAAGACCATCCAGTCTCCTTTTAAAAACATTGAGAGGAGATTTACTACCTAAAAAAATTCATGGGGACTCCTCTTGTTCCACTAAGGGAATCATGCTGGTGTTAATTTAAAAGGAAGTGAAATGATGGTGATATTTAGCTTAATCCTACCTGCCCAGAATGTGCTTTGATTTCCTTGATCTATACAAATGTATGCCATGTGAATGAACACAGGAATTCAGTCTTAACACCAGTTGTGCAAAATAGCCTACCACCATCTCATTTGCCCAGCATAAATGATATATTTTTGTATTTCTGGGGACTCACGGCCTCTATGACTAAGGCACTTTGAGCTAAGTCTCAATCTTCACAGCCAGCTCCCAGCACAGAGAGAGAAATACTAAAAATAGTATGAAAGTCTTCCCAACTGTTCTTGTTCCCAGAGTGAAATCTTCAGAAGCCCACAAATTTCCCCTGGAATAGAGCATTGCCAGTATAACTGAGTGAGCTTCGAGGCAGATGGTTCTAGTACTGAGAATCAACTGATTTTGTGCAGCTATCCTACATTTTACTCACTAACAGATTTTATGTAAAAAAGCATACACAAGACAAAAGCAACTGGAGGGAGGCAGCACAGGAGAATTTCAAATGGACGTTGTTATCATCTGGTACTCTGTCCCTGGAACATTATGTGTTTGAGGCAGGATAAAAGGATGATGACAGGATAAACCCTCTTTAGAAGCATGCTATCTTTTCAGTTCCCCAGAAAAAAGACTCTTATGCCATTTACTAACAAATGTTATTATGGCATATGCATTAATTCTGGAATGGATGTAATCTAGCCAACTAATTCATTGTTGTGCATATTATTGGAATTATGCATATTACTTTGCATTCTAACTAGGCAAATTCAACACATTAATACTTACATTTTTCCTATCACTATGCTTCAGCCTTGGCAACATATTTCTTCTGCAATAACTAGTACTGTATATAATAATGTTTACAATGCTGGAGCTGAAAAAGAGGGCCCTTCTAGATAGGCCATATATCCCAGGATCTGATCCCAAGTTTTCTGCTTTAAATTAGATTACATATGAGTCCGCACTGTCAAATAATCTGGGATAAACAGAAAACCTGAGATCAGATCCTGGGACATAGGGCCTGTCTGGAAGTGCCCAGAGTCCCAAATAATTCAAATCCTAGTTTGGCCATGTGATCCTGGGCCATCACTACCTCCCAGCAAGCTTCTCTTACAGGATTGTTGTGGAGAATAATAGAAAGATAGGAGCCATGTTAAATGTTATGCACACTTCTGGTGTGGTAGAAGCCACCTCTGAGTATTCCTTGCCTAAGAAAACGATGAAAATCGTGGCGTCATCATAAGTTGACAGTCAAGTTGAAGCCCTTCTAATACTATTTTTTTCAGATCATTCTAGGAGAAAGTTTTTTTGCCATAAGTTTTTAATTAATGGTGAACATTTGCTTCATTTATACCCTGCCTTTCTCACCCCTTGCGGGGGGACTCAAGGCAGCTCACAAATCTGGCAAGATTCAATGCCGTATAAAACATAACCATGAAACATATCCCAGGATACCCCAGAGAATAATAGTCATCTGATTCACAAGAGAAAATACAGGGGGAGTTACAAACCACACCTCCTTCCCTTGTATTTTTGTCTCACTTTGTGCCAACTTTCTTGCTTTTTGTACCCTATAGCTCCCAACTTCACTTTCCTCCTTTCCTCTTGTAATAATAATAATAATAATAATAATAATAATAATAATAATAATAACTTTATTTATATACTGCTCTATCTCCCCGAGGGGACTCAGAGCAGTTCCCAGGTAACATCACAAAACATACAAAGTAAAACGACTTTGTATGTTTGCCTCGTTTATTTCTCATACTGCCTGCCTCCCTTATTCTGCAACCGAGGACCCTTCCACACAGCCACATAACCCAGAATATCAAGGCAGAAATCCCACAATAACTGCTTTGAACTGGGTTATCTAAGTCCACACTGCCATATATTCCAACAGAAAATGTGGGATTTTATTCAGCTGTGTGGAAAGGGCTTGAACTTCTCTGCCTTCATATTGTCGAAGGCTTTCATGGCCGGAATCACTGGGTTGTTGTAGGTTTTTCAGGCTGTATGTCCATATTCTAGAAGCATTTTATCCTGACGTTTTATCCTGACGAACGCAGATCCGGGGTCCGGGGGGTGCCTGGAGGCACCTCCCCGCAGGCTCACGGCTCGCCGGAGCCTGGAAAAAGGTTTATTTTTGGGTTGCTTTAGTTTGAGTCAAGGAAAGATACAAAAGTATCAAGCGAAGAGATTAAATGTTGCAAGTTTCAAATACCTTTATTAGGGGAATGTTACAAGTATGGAGAAGGGGAAAACAGGAGGAAACTACAGGCATTCCTGGTTTTGAGCTGGCTGCTGGGGCGCATTTCATCTGTTGGTCCCAAACTTGGCCCCCAGGAACTGCAGAACTCTCCGCTGCGGCTCACACCAATGTGAAGGCGGGGCTCTCGGCTGCGCTCGGGCTCATTGTGAGACTTAATTCATTGGTTTGTTACTCACAAAAACACTGTATAGAAGAGTGACTGAACCTTAAGCTACACAACGTGTTCCTTAAATGGCTAGATGACGGTCCAAATATGAAATGGTTAGCAAGCCTAGAAGCTGAGTAAAATCTGATGAATGGGATAGTATGATAACCATAAGTGGGCAACTAGTGGAGTTCCCTCCTGTAGCATGCAACCATGTATCTGGGTGCTCCAGAAATGATTAAGATGATTATTTCTTACCTGCCTTTTCCTATGGATCAAGGCAAGGAACGACAACAGATTAATATATAGCAGAAAAGCTATGCAACACACATTGCAAATTAAAAATAAATATTGCCAAAAATTCATATCACGCAGAAACATCAGACTCCCTATAGCAAAGACTAAGAATAGCAACAGAGAGGGATAATACATATTCCTGCAGTGCACTTGACGAGAAGATAGTTCTAAACAACTGCTGTTCCACTGGAATGGAAATGAAGTGTCAAGTATCATAACCTGACTCCTCCAAAGGGCAAATTCAGCAGAATCAGCAGCTGTCACAATGAGCACAGTTCACCATTTAACTCACAGCAGGTTCCCATGCCTCAGATCCTACTAAAGCTTCCATTAGGTAAATAAGACAATGCATAGTCTTATGTTCATTCAATGCGTTTCTGATATAAAGCAAGCCTGTATTGTGATGGCACGCCTGAGTCTTTGTGAAAAACTATAGTGTCTGGCTTTACTCGGGAGCTATCTGTATACCTTCTGTTAAGATTGAGACCCTTAACACACAGAGGCACTTTAGGCAAGGTGAAAAGATAACCAAAACAAGTTTACTGAAAACAAGATGAATAAAGGGTTAACCCCACCCAAAATTATTATAAGATAACTTAAAACAGTACATTATAAAAGGAGCCTTTGCTGGCTGCAATCATCTCTCTGGAGTCTTCTGCCTCGGGTGCAGTGATGGTTTACAGGCTGTTACTTATAAGCTGTCTTAATCTTCTTTCTTGTGAAGTTTAAGCTGGTCAGAAGCTTCTGTTGTCACTGGGACTGATAGTATAAGAAAACTGCTGAATGCAGGTGCTAAGGATGCCCGTTTTTTTKTTTTTTGGTTTTGTTTTTTGCTTGCTTGGGCCTAGGATTACAAGACAATATCCAAGCTTCTGTTCTCTGTAGCTCTGCTGCAGGAGAAGGGGGAGTTCAGCAAAGAGCTCTATACAGGCAAATGGAATAGACCAACTAAGGCTGGCCTATRGGGATTTTTTATGCTTCACACAAAAACCAATACAAAGGAAGGCATTGTTGCAGCTCAGGATAGATTCACCTTGCTCAGAACAATGCCACACTCCAAGGCTGTAGGTTTTTTAGTTTATTAAAGGAGAAGCAAAATCATAAACATAGAAATAAGGTTGTAAAAGTTCAGTAGCCAAAACTGAGTCTTAAATGCAAAGGCAGAGTTTCCAAGGTCCAGAGACAAATAACATGAAGTATAATCCACAAGCATGGGTCAAACAAGAATCCATGGCAGCATGACAAAGTCCCCAGAAGCCAACATCAAAACCAAAGTCCCAAAGAGCCAAAGCTTTCCCCACAAGCYGAGGCAATTCCAGAGAAGTTAACAGGGTGTAAGCAAAACTGCACTGACAAAAGATTGACTTCAATCAGATYGTTAAATATGTTTCCCTAGCATGAAAGCATTACGTTGACCTCAAACTTCCCATTTGTTGGCAAGCCGAGCATTTCGGCGTACCCTTAATTGCAAACGGTCCTCCTTAATCAAATCTTCATCACCTTCAAGGTCGGATACCTCATTATCCTGGGACTGGTCACCCTGGGAACTGAGAGGCACTGAGCTCCCAGAAGGAGCAGCCAACTCCTCCACCTGCAGCTGTGAAGTTTCGCTTAAATCATGACCTTTATCTAAAATAACATTCCTTTCTCTGGGAAACAGAAATGCCGTCTCTTCTTCAGAATCAACACTGTCTGCTTGAACAACAGGGCCATGTTCAGAAATCTGTAATCCATCATCCTCCTCGTCCTGAGGAAGCTCAGGCTCAGAAAGCTCAGGCTCAAATTGAGCCACAACAGGTATTTAAACTATTTGGAAAACCTATAAACAGGGGAACTAATGCAGAGAAGAGGAAAAGGCAGAGACAAAACTTTACATATATCCACTTCTTCAAAGATTACAGTGGCTGTGTCCCATCTCCTCTCCTGCTCCTTGCCATCCTCACCATCCATTTTTAAAACTTTTGTGATGGGAGTGAGGAGACTACACCACTATCCCCCATGAAAGTCAAGGGGGATATAGCCCATAGATAAGCTCATGCTGTGCAGGGACTAAAACAAACCATAGATATAATGGTAGTTTCTCCAATATATGCAAGAAATAATTAGATTTATTTACCTTTTTTTTAGATATCCACATCTGGTCTATAAAAGTCACCAAGGCAGTTTACAACATAGTGTTGAAGTAACAACCGAAACATTCAAGAAGTAAGTTTATGAGCAGACCAACACTGATGCCCACTTATTGCAGCAGCAGAGGATACAATTAAAAATATCCAAAATCCTTTATCAGTGGTTTAACATTTGATCCTCTAGATATTGTTAGAGTGAAACTTCCATCAGCTCCAGCCCTCGCCAGTGCTTAGGCTGGCAACAGCTGATAGGGGTGCAATGCAGCAATAAGTAGAGGGCTACTCAGGCACCTTCCACACAACTGAATAAAATCCCACATTTTCTGCTTTGAACTAGAATATATGGCAGTGTGGACTCAGCTAACCCAGTTCAAAGCAGATATTGTGGAATTTTCTGCCTTGATATTCTGGGTTATATGGCTGTGTGGAGGGGCCCATACTTTTCATCCCTGGCTCATAGGCCAAAAGGATATTTTTTCAGTATTGCACCGATGGAAAACATGATTATATTGTAAGACAGCCTGCACTGACTAGTAGAATGCTACTTACTTATGGTATCATTAGTCCGAGATCCATTTCAATCTGGTTTTAGGTGTAATTATGGGATAGAGATAGCTTTGGTTGCCTTGGTGGATGACCTATGTTGAGAAATGACCTCCTGATTTGAGAGCAGTACGTGTGAAAAAGATCTTGGAGTCCTTGTGGGCAACAACTTAAACATGAGCCAACATCATGTGGTGGCAAAAAAAGAAAGGAAAAGCAAATGGGATTTTGGCATGCATAAATAGGAGTATAGTGTCTAGATCCAGGGAAGTCATGCTTCCACTTTATTCTGACTTGATCAGACCACACCTGGAATCACACTGTGTCCAGTTCTGGGCACCACAATTGAAGGGGAATATTGTCAAGCTGGAATGTGTCCAGAGGAGGGTGGCTAAAATATCAAGGGTCTGGAGAACAAGCTCTATGAGGAGTGGCTTAAAGAGCTGGGCATATTTAGCCTGCAGAAGAGAAGGCTGATAGGCGACATGATGGCTTGTTTTCTACTGCCCTGGAGACTATGACGTGGAACAATGGCTTCAAACTACAGGAAAGGAGATTCCACCTAAACATTAGGAAGAACTTCCTGACTGTGAGAGCCGTTCAGCAGTGGAACTCTCTGCCCCGGAGTGTGGTGGAGGCTCCTTTTTGGAGGCTTTTAAGCAGAGGCTGGATGGCCATCTGTCAGGGGTGCTTTGAATGCAATTTTCCTGCTTCTTGGCAGGGAGTTGGACTGGATGGCCCATGAAGTCTCTTCCTACTCTGTGATTCTATGATTTTATGACCCTGTTGGACCTCTCAGTAGCTTTCAATATCATTGACCATAGTATCCTTCTGAGAAGCCTTACTGAGATGGGACTTGGAGGCACAGCTTTACAATGTTAGAATGGCAATAATAGAATGGTGTCATGAGATGGTTTTTAAGCAACTGATATTAAACTAGATCTAAGTGATTTTAATGTTTGTATATATTTATGGTTTTATGTCCCAGCATTGAATGTTTGCCGTATATATGTTGTGCTCCGCCCTGAGTTCCCTGCGGGGTGAGAAGGGCAGAATATAAAAGTTTTACATAAATAAATAAATAAATAAATTTTTACATTCCTTCTTGGAGGGACAAAGCTAGGAGGTGGTTTGAGTGCCTGGCCATTGGCTTGTGGGTCCCCCGGGGTTGTGTTTTGTCCCCGATGCTATCTTCTCTATATATATAAAAGTCAAGGTATGTTTGTTTGTTGCTTTGTTTGTACCACAAAGGCTCCTACATGGCTTCATTGATCTCAACCAGACTTGGCACACTTACCTTTCATTACTCAACTTAAAATCAACCCAACTTGGAGGCAAGAACCTCAAAAAATCAATGATAAAAGTGTATAGATAGAAAAGTTTACTCCCTGGCCTACAGGCATGTATGTATGCAGGCTCAGATACAACCACAAGAGGGCAGGAGATAGATAAAAAAAATTAGCTGCTAGCAAACAAAACCCCAGCACCACAATGGAAAAGAACAGGAAGGCCACAGTTAGGACAGCCACACCAGAAGGAAGTAAGCAACTTAATGAAGCTTTATATGTAGGAAGGGGTGTGTGTATGCCCATGCCTTGCTCTGAAGCTGAGAGACTGTGACTACAAGAAAATGTCCGATAAAGGAAAACCAAGGAAGGTTATGAGGAAAGGGAAGAAAACAACCATACAATGAAGGGAAAAGAAAGGTAGGGAGGAAGGACTGAAAAAAAGAACAGAAGAAAGAAAAGTAACAGGAAAAAAAGAAAGAAAGACAAAGGAAAGCAAGCAAGCAAGCAAAGGGGGGAAAGTGTATGAGGAAAAGCAAGGGATGAAGGGAACAAAGGAAGAAAAGAGAGAGGGAGAAGGTGTGTGAGAGAAGGGCGGGGGGGGGGGGATAAAGAGCCACAAAGAAAATGCATACCCAGGCAGCAAGAAAAAAGGCAAACAAGACAACATGTCCAATTGTTATTTCTTAGAAATACTCATTGGGTTTATGATTTATCACTGGACCCAGAGCAATATATACAAACGCTGCCTAGCCACCTAAACCAGCATGGAAAGTATTAAAATGTATTTTAAAAGGGCAGAAAATGACAAAAAACATTTGTAGGACTGCCTGTCCCTCTGAGGCTGAGAGATTGTGACTCTAAATCAAACCTGTTCAATGCAACACATTCAGAATTAATTTAAAACAGAATTCTCTGCACCTACTGAGGGCCCTTCCAGACAAGCCCTATATCCCAGGATCTGAACCCAGGTTTTCTGTTTATCCCAGTGGGGACTCATATAATCCAGTTTAAAGCAGAAAACCTGGGATCAGATCCTGGGATATAGGGCCTGTCTAGAAGGGCCCTGGGGCTATGAGTATGACTCAAGGCCAAGAAAGTCTGACTCACTCAAGAATTTATTAATAACTAGCCATCCCCTAAGAGTTCTGAGAGTGCCTTGGACTGCGAGAAGATCCAACCAGTCCATCCTCCAGGAAATAAAGCCCGACTGCTCATTGGAGGGAAGGATACTAGAGACAAAGTTGAAGTACTTTGGCCACATCATGAGGAGACAGGAAAGCCTAGAGAAGACAATTATGCTGGGGAAAGTAGAAAGTAAAAGGAAGAGGGGCCGACCAAGAGCAAGATGGATGGATGGCATTCTTGAAGTGACTGGACTGACCTTGAAGGAGCTGGGGGTGGTGACAGCCGACAGGGAGCTCTGGCGTGGGCTGGTCCATGAGGTCACGAAGAGTCGGAGACAACTGAATGAATGAACATCAACAACAACAAGCCATCCTCTGCCACACGTTCCTGTGCCCAGTCTGTGTATATGTGTTTTGTGTTTGCATATATGTGTAGAATATGTGTGTATATATTTGTGTATATGTGTATTTGTGTGGTTATGCACATGCATTGTAATGTATTTTTGTTTTTTGGCTTTTTAAGTCCCTTATGCTATGTTTTTCAATATTTTTATGAGTGATGGTCACTTGTTGGCCTGATAGGTGTATTGTGTCCAAATTTGGTGTCAATTCATCCAGTGGTTTTTGAGTTATGTTAATCCCACAAACGAACATTACATTTTTATTTATATAGACTAGCTTATGTACCCAGTGTTGCTAAGGTATGAAGTTTCTAATACTTTTAAATTATAAATATTCATTAGCTTTACCATTCTATTATTTGTCCCATTACAAAATGTATACCCAGGCAATGTCGAGTACTTAAGATAGTTTATCATATACATTAAACCATCCGGAGTTTGGGGGTGTTTTCCCTGATCATATCTCTGTTTATGTCAGAACATTGCACCCAATTAATATGTTATGGCAAGCATGTGGATGTTGAGGATGCAATGGTGACATGGGAGGTGAGGTGACAGTCCAGCGGGGCCAATGTGGTCTCACACCGGCTGGAAGCCAACCCACAATGAGTTCAAGAGGGTGTGTCTGAATGTCTCTTGGACCAAGAATGCGTTTACTATCCAGCGAAGTGTCGCCCTAAGTCTATTTAATTAGATGCAAGAACTGAACTGTTCAATGAGTTATGTCTATTCATAACCAAAGAGCAGCAGTTTAATCATCTTGGTTTGTAGGGAGGGTTCAGGCTTTATTTGCCCTAGCAACTATTTATTGTTATTTTAGCAGTCCCAAGCATTCGTAGAACTCTTTTCCAGCACCACATTTCAAATGAGATCATTTTCTTCTTATCAGCTTTCTTCACTGTCCGGCATCCACAACTATACATAGAAATGAAAATACGATGGCACGAACAATCCTAAATGTCGTATTCAATGATATATCTTTACACTTCAGGATCTTGACTAGCTCCTTCCAAGGCTTACCTGTTTTTCTAATTTCTTGACTGCAGTCTCCATTTTAATTAATAACCGAGTTAAGCATGGAAAATTTTGAACTATTTCAATGTCTTCATGGTCTTTTCATGATATAAAAATAATCTTTGCTGTCTGAAAAATGTCTTTCTTCATTAACTATTTTTAAATTATTGTTCCAAGTCTTTGCTATGTTCTGCTAGCAGAATGGAGTCATCTGCATATCTTAAATTACTGGTGTTCCATTTTCCAATTTTCATGTCTCCTATTTCCAAATTGAATCCTGTTTTACACTTGATATGCTCAGCATACAAATTAAACAGACAGAATGATATAATACAGGCTTGCCTTATGCCTTCTCCAGAGAGAAACCATTCAGTTTCTCTTTATTCTATCCTAGCAGTAATCTCTACTCCTAAGTACAGGTTACACATCAGAACAATTAAATGTTGTGGCACACCAATTTCTTTAAGAGCAATCCATAGTTTTTCATGTTATATGCAATTAAAGGCTTCGCTATAATCTATAAGGACAGGCTGGTTTTCTGTTGAACTTCTATAGCGCACTCCATTATCCAATGTATGTTTCCAATATAATCTCTAGGGCTTCCTCCTTTCCTGAGCCCAACTTGGACAGCTGGCATTGGTTGTACCACATGTGGTAAAAGTCTTTGTTGAAGAATTTTGACTGAAAATGTCTTATAGTCATTTATCATAACTCAGGTGTAAACTCACAACTCAGGCTTTTTTTTTTTTTTTTTTTGTAGTGTCAGGAGCAACTTGAGAAACTGCAAGTTGCTTCTGGTGAGAGAATTAGCTGTCTGCAAGGATGTTGCCCAGGGGATGCCCAGATGTTTTGATGTTTTACCATCCTTGTGGGAGTCTTCTCTCATGTCCCCGCATGAGAAGCTGGAGCTGATAGAGAGAGCTCATCCGCGCTCTCCCCGGATTCGAACCTGCAACCTGTCGGTCTTCAGTCCTGCTGGCACAGGGGTTTAACCCACTGCGCCACCAGGGGCTCCTACAACTCAAGCTGATCAGGTTGAAAACCTGGAGATGTTTCACCAAAACATATCACAGGGTTCAGGTAGGTATACATAGTAGCAGACAGCCATCAGATTATTTCATCCCTTAAGGGACGTTTATGTAGTTTTAATAATGCTGTATCTATTTGCTTTTACTTGGTTTTTAATTACGCAGGTATGAGTCTATACATTATGTAGTATTTTAAAGGTGCATCTTGCCATCGATATATGTAGCATTTTAATGATTTATAGGATTTTATTGTGTATTTTATATTGTATTTAATAATCTGGTGTTCATGTATTTATTTATTTATTTATTTATTTATTTATTTATTTATTTATTTATTTGCCTTGCCTTGTATGCGAAAGACCTATGGTCTAAGCATCGAATAAACTTGCATTTCATCCCTTAAGGGCTTTATAATGCACACTGAAATGGTCTTGGAAACAAGTTGGCATCAGCGATGATGGCAAAATAATGGCATAATATAGGCTGTTGAGTGTGCATGCACAATCTGGAGGTAATAGAATCTCACAGAATAAAATACCATGACAGCTCTCTTTGTTTTCAGTGACATCATACTCAACCACTATACTGACTTTTCCATTTTTATTGCTTTCAGTTAGTGCTTCTAGAAATTATTATTTTTAATTATTTTTGTATAGTAGTATAATTATGGTGTACTGTTCTCTATAGGTCGGGGTAGGTAACTGCACAGGTGGCTGGCTCAATTTTTTTGCCTTCCCCAAATTTGCACTCCAAGCTACAGGTAGTTTTTCCACAACCGGAAACATATCCTCCAATGTTTTATAGGTGGAAATCAGGACACAAGTGACATCAAAATGTGGCCAAGATGGAAGTGAGGAAGAACTATCACCTAGAAGAAGCTGCAGCATTTTGCTTTTGCCTCAGTCTGCAGATAAACACTAAGTCCTGCACCCCTGATTCCTC
This sequence comes from Anolis sagrei ordinatus, assembly GCF_025583915.1. Taxonomy (NCBI): domain Eukaryota; kingdom Metazoa; phylum Chordata; class Lepidosauria; order Squamata; family Anolidae; genus Anolis; species Anolis sagrei. Next base: position 129,997,243 of record NW_026846588.1, on the reverse strand, counting down.
TTTTCCCTGATGAGTTACTTGAGTGAAAACTATTTTTGTACTTTCAGCTAAGTTTGCTGCAACTAAAGTAAACTGAGGAAAAGACGGAAATTGGAAGGCAAAGTTAGGTCACATTAGAAACAGCTGGAAAAGTGGGCTTAATTGGGACTGTCCTTGACAAATTAAAATGCTGGAATACATGTGAATGAGGTATAACATCTTTGCATTCTGACCAATTTTCAGATAGTTTGGTGCAGATTAGGAGTAAAGATAGTAAAACTATTGAACTATGGGCAATTTTTGTTTACCTTCAGGGACTATGGAGGTGTCTTGAGAAGCTTGGCTGGCGCAAAAATGAGGGGCACACTTTTCTCATCCATACTATCTATCTATCTATCTATCTATCTATCTATATATATATATATATATATACACACACACACACACACACACACACACACACACATTTAACAGAACAATAGGGTATTTGTATAAAGAAATCAGTGGCAGTTACACCTTTTCTACTCAGAAGATGATAAAGTAGGTGATATGACCCCATTCAATTTAGGTTTGTCACAACTAGTTTCATTTAAAAGAGAATTTACATACAATTTAAATTGAATATTAGTCATTTCTTAACTTTACCAGAATTAGAGGAAATTATAGATATTAATCAAGTGCAGCTGATATGAGTAACTTGCACAAATAAGAGACAGGACCCTTCCAGACAGGCCCCAGGTTCTGATCCCAGGTTTTCTGCTTATCCCAGATTGTCTGGCAGTGCAGACTCATATGATCCAGTTTAATGCAGAAAACCTGGGATCAGATCCTGGAATTTAGGGCCTGACTGGAAGGGCCCACAGTGACCTTTTCCTTCAGCCTGTATTTAGCCACTGCTCTACTTTTGTTGTTTCGACTTCTGTGGATTTAATGGAAATGTTCCCTATAGGAATCTCTAGTCTTCCACTATGCCTCTGTGGTCAACTTCTTCCAGTTCTGCTGAAAACCCTAGATAGAACATTTCTCTAGGAAACTCTGGTCCCTCCAATGCAATTGTATGTTCAGTGTCTAGCAGAAGTTGATCATATATATGGATGACATATTGATATAGCTTTCCGTAAAGGCAGTGAGAAACAGTTATTTTTCCAGACATGCATCATATCAGTTGAATGGTTTTGCTCATGTTGACTCAAGTGATGACAGAATGGTGCTTGTCTAAGACTGGCATTGAATCGTACACTGAAAAAAGATTGTGTCTTCTTTTGCGCAACCATAATAGGCCATGAGGCACGTATAGTCCTGTTGTCTGGGATCTTGCTGCTGGTCTGTAACTGAGCATTTAAATTCTAGAGGATGTCCCAAAGCAAAGCTTAACAATTTCTTTGACAATGTTCATTACCATCAAATTTAATTTCATCAATCTAGAATGAACAAATGGAAATACATGCTTCGTAGTCATGTTGTTTATCTCATTCTTGTTTTCAAATTGCTTGGATCTAAAAAACTGTATTTTATGTAAGCAATTGTAGAATTTTAAAATAAAAGATGAATAAATTGGTGCATGGGTCAAAGTTGAGAGGTAAGAGCACACTTTCTTTACATTTGGATGGTGTATATACCTTTGTCTCAGGAGGCAAGCATCACCTTAAAAATGCATCTCATCCCATCCATGTGACAGCAAAGGAAGAATGTTTATTTTACAGTGCCATCTGCAATTTGACAAGGTATTTGTATTGTAACCATAGAGTACAACTTCCAAGATCTTGCTCTGCTTCCCTATTAACTGGAAAATCTACGTAATCAGCTTAAATGTTTTTAGTCAATTTTAGAAAGCCATTTTGAAATGTTGCATCTGCAAATAATTCTAACTCAATACAAGTTGGGCTACTGTGGCTGTATGGTCATGTTCCAGAAGCATTCTCTCCTGACATTTTGTCCACATTTATGGCAGGCATCCTCAGAGGTTGTGAGGTCTGATGGAAACTAGGCAAGTGGGGTTTATATATCTGTGGAATGTCCAGGCTGGAAGAAAAACAGGGGAATTCCTGACATGAAACCATCAGGGTCAGCTAACACCTCCCAACAAAGGATTACCCCAGGCAGGAAGCAGCCAGACTTTGAAGCTGCTAATCAATGTGGCCAACTTCATTCCACAGATATATAAACCCAGTGCCTAATTTCTAACAGATCTCATAACCTCTGAGGATGCCTGCCACAGATGTGGATGAAATGTCAGTAGAGAATGGAACATGGCAACACAGCCCAGAAAACTCACAGCTACCCAGTGATTCTGGCCATGAAAGCCTTTGACAACTCAATACAAGTTTTTTCTCGTTTTGTTTTCACTCCTTAAACAATAACATTTCAAATGTATCAATGCAATAATCAAGACTAGAAATCATAAATAAAGCACAAACAAAGCAAAAACAATCCCCCCCCAACCAAAACAAAAAACCACAAACCCTCTAATATAAAAATGGCTAAAAAGGCTGCCAAAGGAGCCAGGTGAAGCTTACAAATTACTCATTATCTACTTTGTCATGAAAGCCAATCCCTTTATTTTCTTTTTACAGAGAAGTAGACTTTTCTGTCTATACAGGCTTTTGATGATTAAGCATATAAGGCCTATCTCACTGAATAATGTACTGGATCTCGCTAATCGTTGTGCTGGTATACTTTGTTATGGTATTGATTGTAATTTAGTGTACGTTTGTAAGGCATTGAATTTTGTCACTATTTCTGTATACACCACTTTGAGTCCCCCCCCCCCCCCAGGGTGAGAAAAGCGGTATATAAATACTGTAACTAAATAAATAAATGTGTGTGCATTTGAATTATAAATGCTTTAATCTAGTTTTAATTTTTTAACACTTTATCACAGTTCAGATTGTGGATTTTGTGGATTTTTAACTATATTGTTTTAAGTCTCAAACTGGAAAAATGAGATAGAAATCTATATCATCAACATCATCATCATGTTTCATTTGGGAAATACAACCCCTTACGTTACATGTAAATGTTTTGTAGTTTGCAGATGTGTATGTCTTGAAAACAGTTCTCCTGGCGCACATTAATGCACCCATCCCAACCTCTGTTTTCACAGAGAGAAAGAGAACATGTGCTTTTCCTACCTTTGATACTTGAAGGGGCTTCTTCTGCTCCGAGCCCCCCTGCAGCCGAAATCCCCAAGGAGCCCCTCCAGAAAGAGTGACAACCACTTCTTCTTCTTCAGCTCCCATGACTTGAGCAGGTTTTCTTTCTTTCTTTTGCGTGAGAAATGTTCAAGCTCCCACTCTTAAGGGATGGTGCTTTCTGCTTCCATTGCTGCAAGGAGCACCTGCCTTCTTCAGTCTTCCCCAAAGCCCCTTCCTCCCCAGACTTGAGCTCAGGCGCAGGAGAACTCAGTCCAGCTTCAGCGGTGCTCCATGTGTTTCTAGACCTCCAGCTGCTGGGCAAACTCCCACCAGCCCTTCTGATTCCACTTTTAGTAAGAGGCCCCTGTCATTTTGCACAGGCATCTTGTCAATCTCACCCACTGTGCTTCACACCCCCTCTTCGCCTGCATTAGGCCCTGAATGTCTCACTAAAGCATGGCCGAAAATAGTTTGCCTCCTGTCTCTTTCCAGCACATTGTCTCACACTTCTCCAGCTGGGCAGGATTTGATTTAAGCATTGCAATAAAACTTGGAATTCCTACGGGCTTTCTTTTCTATTGTTCGCCATTTCGTATTGAACCTCCAGATTTTGACCAAACTGCATTTCTTTCAGGTAAAGCAGTGGGACTATTTTAGCGGGAGGCTCTCCTGAACAAGTCCTATTGAAATTAAATGGAGCTGCCTGTCATTTGTTCAATAAGACTTTTGCAGCGCGGTCTCCTATTGGACTGTCCTCCAATGATTTTTAAAAATGGCTCACATAATTGTGGTTTATGGGCAGGGCTAACATAATCCAAATGTATCATTATCTGTATTAAATGCCACCATAATCGATAATAATGTTGAGGATAGAGCAGAGATAGTCTCTATCTATATATATACAAAATCAAAGTATGCCTGTCTGGTTGTACCACAAAGGCTTGGTGAAGTGGCCCTCTGTGATGTTACTGGATTGGCTGTTGCTTGGTAAAAGATTGGCTGTTGCTAGGTGAAGTGGCCTCTGTGATGTTACTGGATTGGCTGTTGCTAGGTGAAGTGGCCCTCTGTGATGTTACTGGATTGGCTGTTGCTTGGTAAAAGATTGGCTGTTGCTAGGTGAAGTGGCCTGCTGTGATGTTACTGGATTGGCTGTTGCTTGGTAAAAGATTGGCTGTTGCTAGGTGAAGTGGCCCTCTGTGATGTTACTGGATTGGCTGTTGCTTGGTAAAAGATTGGCTGTTGCTAGGTGAAGTGGCCTGCTGTGATGTTACTGGATTGGCTGTTGCTTGGTAAAAGATTGGCTGTTGCTAGGTGAAGTGGCCTGCTGTGATGTTACTGGATTGGCTGTTGCTTGGTAAAAGATTGGCTGTTGCTAGGTGAAGTGGCCTGCTGTGATGTTACTGGATTGGCTGTTGCTCGGTAAAAGATTGGCTGTTACTAGGTGAAGTGGCCCTCTGTGATGTTACTGGATTGGCTGTTGCTCGGTAAAAGATTGGCTGTTGCTAGGTGAAGTGGCCCTCTGTGATGTTACTGGATTGGCTGTTGCTCGGTAAAAGATTGGCTGTTGCTAGGTGAAGTGGCCCTCTGTGATGTTACTGGATTGGCTGTTGCTCGGTAAAAGATTGGCTGTTGCTAGGTGAAGTGGCCCTCTGTGATGTTACTGGATTGGCTGTTGCTAGGTGAAGTGGCCCTCTGTGATGTTACTGGATTGGCTGTTGCTTGGTAAAAGATTGGCTGTTGCTAGGTGAAGTGGCCTGCTGTGATGTTACTGGATTGGCTGTTGCTCGGTAAAAGATTGGCTGTTGCTAGGTGAAGTGGCCTGCTGTGATGTTACTGGATTGGCTGTTGCTTGGTAAAAGATTGGCTGTTGCTAGGTGAAGTGGCCTGCTGTGATGTTACTGGATTGGCTGTTGCTCGGTAAAAGATTGGCTGTTACTAGGTGAAGTGGCCCTCTGTGATGTTACTGGATTGGCTGTTGCTCGGTAAAAGATTGGCTGTTGCTAGGTGAAGTGGCCCTCTGTGATGTTACTGGATTGGCTGTTGCTTGGTAAAAGATTGGCTGTTGCTAGGTGAAGTGGCCTGCTGTGATGTTACTGGATTGGCTGTTGCTCGGTAAAAGATTGGCTGTTGCTAGGTGAAGTGGCCTGCTGTGATGTTACTGGATTGGCTGTTGCTCGGTAAAAGATTGGCTGTTACTAGGTGAAGTGGCCCTCTGTGATGTTACTGGATTGGCTGTTGCTAGGTGAAGTGGCCCTCTGTGATGTAATTGGCAAAGAATGGTGACATCTGCAGAAGGGAGGGAGGAAGGAAGGAGCCATAAAGGACATTGTGAGCTAGACCATCTCAGAGTTGGAGAAGGCAGAAAGAGGAAGGGAACGATGGAATGAATTAATGAATGAATAAAAAAACAAACAAAAGATAATAATAATAATCATCATCATCATCATCTTTATTTATGCCCTGCCACCATCTCCCCAATGGGGATTCGGAGCGGCTTACATGAGGCCAAGCCCAAACAACAAATTACAATAGAGTAAAACCGAAAACACAAACCAAAAACACGAACAATAAACAGCAACATAATTACATAAAACAGAAAGAAAAAACATGAAGAAAAAAAAGAAAAGGGAGGGAAGGAGGAGGAACAAAGAAAAAGGAGGGAAGAAAGGAAGAGAAAGAAAAGGGGGAAAGAGAAAAGAAGAGAATGAAGGTGGGGGGGGGGGGAAGAAAGGACAAAAACATGGGACAGCCACCCCTCTGACACCTGAGCAATGGCAGGCATATATACTAGTGCTGGGGCTGACAGCAGGAGCTCACCCCACTCCCCAGATTCGAACCTGTAACCTTTCGGTCATCAAGCTCAGCAGCTCCCATTATTATAATGTAATGCAATATAATACTAATACTACTACTACTACTACTACTAATAATAATAATAATATGATATTATTATATGTTTATATTACATTTATTTATTTATTTACTATTTACTATATTTATATAGCGCTTTTCTCAGCCCTTGGGCAACTCAAAGTAATATTACTACTACTAATAATAATAATGCAGTCATGCTGGCCACATGACCTTGGAGGTGTCTGTGGACGGTGCTGGCTCTTCGGCTTGGAGGTTGGGATTGGCGCCACACCCCAGAGTTGGACATGACTGGACTTAATGTCAAGGGACAACCTTTACCTCTTTTAATATTACAATATAATATTTAATACTGATATTGTACTATGGTAATAATATAATATATTCTATTTATGTATATTTTGTAAGCCGCTCTGAGTCCCCTTCGGGGTGAGAAAGACGACATATAAATGCCATAAATAAATAAATAAATAATAAAACAATATATAATTAATAGGGAAGATACAACACCAAATTGATACTTGCACAATTATTGAGCCAGATGTCAACAGTAAGTAGGAAGAATAGAGACAGTAGAATTCTGTATTAATCTCTCTTTCTCTCATTAGACCAATACATTGGGGTCTTCTAGAACAAGGCTTCTTAAACTTTTTCCATTTGTGACCTTTCTGTCGGATAATTTTTTGTGTGACTCGGAGTATAATGGTATATATAATAAGTACACAAATCAAATATCGATTGATAATAATTCAGCATTTGCAAGGCTGGCTAACCAGGTTGATTTTCCTTTGTATGAAGTACAGTGGAAGCATTTGCTTTAGAGTCCATTGTAAACACTCCACACAGTTACTAACAGATTCATGCAAATGTCTAGGTAGTGTTCCGAAACCTTTTTCCACTGCCAATTTTTCACAACTCCCATTCCCTCTTACAGGACCCTTTGTTTAAGAAGCAAAATTTTAGAACTTTTAAGTAATACTGCAAGTGATATTACCATAGTTTCATAACCATTCGGATTGGACAACCACCAGGTGTATTTGCCTTCTTTTGGACTTCAGTTTCATCATCCTGTCATAGGTGTTGGTTTTGAAAGCCCTACATGGTTTGGGTCCAGGTTACCTACAGGACTTCCTTCTGCACAATTCACTCTTTAGGACACTTAGGTCCACTTGGCTTACTTCAACCAGACAGAACTCAACTGGTGACCATCACCCAGAGGACCTTTTCATCAGCTGCCCCAAGACTGTGGAATGACCTGATGGGAGAGTTCTGACAGCTAAATAAGCTGTCTGAATTTAAACACATCAGAAGAGTTATCTCTTCCAGCAAGCCTACACAGTCAGTTTTAATAATGAATTTTAATCTTCTGTTTATTTTAATATGTATTTTGATGGAAATATGTTTTAAAGATGTGTATAGAATGCTTATAATGATGATGATGATGATGATGATGATGATTATTATTATTATTATTATTATTATAGATGAAAGCACAATAACTGCAGGGAAAACTCTAGCCTTATGGAGCTAAGTACTTTTTATCTGCTGAGGTTAAATAGAGTACAACAAGCTGAGATTGCCAATGCCCAGGCATGCCAATCAAGAGGACTGGCTCTTGCACTGCCTCAATAGTAAAGGAAGATCATGAGTAAGAGTGAGTAACCATTTGCAGATGGCTCAACTGAACAAGTTGCTTGTGAGTCAGCAAGAGAAAAAGGGTGAATGATGTACCTGAATGTTTAAGAAGTACATTCAGGTTCAGGCATTTTCTTTCTGGCTATACATGGCTTTACAGATCAAAGCCAGCACTTTGAATTGTGCACAGAATCACACAAGTAGCCAGTGGAGCTATTGCAACAAGGAGGTTTTGTGCCAGTTAACAATCTGGTTGCAGAACTCTGGACCAGCTAAAGTTTCTGAACACTCTTCAAAGTAGAACATGTTACAGTAAATCATTGACAAAACTAACATCTTAGAAAATGTACCAGAATCCCTTTAGTATGCCCTGCTAGTGGCTACAATTTATCTAGGGTTAAGTGGTGATGGTAAAAGAGAGCAGATTAAATTTGCTAGCTCTGAGCAGCCAACCTCTCTAGTACCTTACTTCATCCAAAGCAGATGTACTCCAGCAACGCCTCCAATACTTGTATATTTATGCTAGTATATTGCCATAACAGGATTCTGGCTAATAGGAGCAACAGCCATGGGCACAATGGTTTATTCCCTTGGGATATAGCATATATATCTCTATGCTATCTATATATCTATATATCGATAGATAGATAGATAGATAGATAGATAGATAGATAGATAGATAGATAGCATATATATATATATATATATATATATATATATATATATACACACATGCTTCAGTCAAACCAGATGTTGCACTAGTGAAGTAATTCGCTACCAGCCCCATGTCACACAGTTGGGGTGGGAGAGACAATTATCCTCACCCCTCCCCGATTCTGATGACAGTTTTCCATCTGACAGCAATTTCTATCTTTTAAACCAAATCCTCCCATTAGTTTTGAAATGTGTGTAATCCTTATAATCTCACATAAAGCCAGATTGGTTATAGATACGTCTAGGAGTGAGAATATTACACTGTAGCTAAAATCATTCCACTGGTTGCCGTTTAGTTTCCAGGTAAAGTCCTACATGGTTTGGCTACCTACAGGATCACCTCCTCCCGTCTATAATCTGCCCTTTACACTTAGGTCCTCTGGGGAATGTTTACTCCAACCACAACAGTCACCCAGAGGGCCTTTTCATCAGATGCCTTGAGACTGTGGATTGAGCTGCCAAAAGAGCTCCGGCAGCTAAGCGAACTGTCAGAATTGAAGACACAATTAAAGACCTATATTTTCCAGCAGACCTACCAAGCCAATTTAAATCTATGAATTTTAAATTTACATTTTGTTAATATTGGTATTTTTATCATTGTTATTATTAAAATACAGAGATTAATTGATCTTCCATTCAGCTCTTGTGGACTCTTTGCAGAATGACAGCTGCAGATATAAAATACATTCCTCAGGCTGTGGAATCCCTCACCAGGATTAGTACTGTATTCATTGCAACCACCCTGTAAATAAAAGTTGGTGTATATGGTAGTAAAGCCAGAGTGCAACCTTACCAAATAAAACACTTGTTAAAAACAGTTCTTGGAAGCTTAGCATTAAATATGCTTCCTCTTATATTTGCTGATCTGAGAAAATGCAGATGATAGTATAATGGCTTCCTCTATTGGTAGAAAATATGCACAACAGTTTTAACTTGTCCTTTTCTCACAGACCCCAAATATAGTAGCATGGTAGGAATGAGGCACAGAGCCAAGGGCTCTTGGATATTCTCAGCACCATGTTCAAGTCAGTAAAAGAGCTTAAGTTTTCTGAACAAAGTAAAATGGGAAATGCAAGGAAGGTTACAGGAACTAAATCTGTAGGGGTTGTTTAATATTCCCAGCTGCTTTTCAGGAATAAAAACTTTTTTTTTACAATCTAGATATTTAACATTCTTGTTCTCCATAGTATTTCCAAGAGCTGGATGGGCTACTATCCGCCCAAGTTCACATGCCTCAAACTGGTCTCTAACCAGTCAAGAACTGCCAAACTAGTTTTGCAGCCAACACATCTTACATTTCCAATTTGCAAATAATGATTATGTAAGTCTGGTATTTAGCTAACTCGTGTAAAACTGTCAGAATGATAGATAGATGACAAAAATAAACCATGATATAGAACTAAATTGTATAATTTTACTGATTCTATGGAGGCTGTCATTAGCATTTATATCTTTTACGAGTAATATATATTCTTAATTTATTATTTTTGCAGTACTGTAATAATATTGGATATGTAAGGATGCTTCAGAAAATGAATGAATTAATCAAAGAGTTGGAAGAGTTTGAGTTTGATTCTATGAGTTTGATTCTATGAATCATAGAATCAAAGAGTTGGAAGAGACCTAATGAACCATCCAGTCCAACCTCCTGCCAAGAAGCAGGAACATTGCATTCAAATCACCCCTGACAGATGGCCATCCAACCTCTGTTTAAAAGCTTCCAAAGAAGGAGCCTCCACCACACACAGAGAGTTCCACTGCTGAACGGCTCTCACAGTCAGGAAGTTCTTCCTCATGTTCAGATGGAATCTCCTCTCTTGTAGTTTGAAGCCATTGCTTCAAACTACAAGAATCATTTTGATTGTGCCCACTATGCAAGCTTCCAAAACACATGACAATATAGAAATAATACAGTTAATTAATGCCTCAATTAACAGAAAATCATGCAAATGATTTTGTTTTCCTAGTCTTGCAAAGAAGCTGGTGGTATCTATAGAGAATATACCATTTTCAATGCCTGGTTTGGGATTAGTTACATGCATTGCGACTGTACACCGCCACATAATCCAGTTCAAATCAAATAATCCGGATTCAGAAACTGAATTATATGGCAGTGTAGATGGGGCCAGTTTGGGAAAGTTCTGTGTTGAGTGGTGAGTCTCATGACACAATACCCTCCTGTGTGTGTGCCTTCAAAATTATTGTTTTATGATGAAGCTCAGGATTTTCTTAGATAAGGAACACTCTGGCCCCTTCCACACAGCTATTTAAAATCTGGCAGTGTAGACTAAGATATTCCAGTTCAAAGCAGATATTGTGGATTCAGAAACTGGATTATATTGCAGTGTAGATCCAGCACATGTTTGTGTGTCGGCTGCAGTGTGTCATGCAGCTTACCAAGAAATGACCAAAATTTTGGAAATGTATGTTATGCAGCTGGGAGTGCTTCTGGATCCATCCCTCCAAATGTCAGCACAGGTAGATGCGACTGTCAGGAGTTCTTACTATCAGCTTCAGCTGATACACCAGTTACACCCCTTCCTAGATTTGGAGGGACTGAAGATAGTAATGCATGCACACGTAACCTCAAAGTTGGACTTCTACCAAGTTCAGAAACGCCAGCTGATTCCGAATACAGCAGCCAGATTGGTTACAGGAACATCCAGGAGTGAGCATATTACACCTATACTAAAGTCACTTCACTGGCTGCCAATGAGTTTCTGGGCGAAGTACAAGCTGTTGGTTTTGACCTTTGGCCCTACATGGTTTGGGTCCAGGGCACCTAAAGGACTGACTTCTCCCATTCAATCCATTCCACACACTTGGATCTTCTGGGAGATGTCTACTCCAACCAACCAGAACCTGACTGGCAACCACCACCTAGAGGACCTTTTCATCAGCTGCCCCATGATTGTGGAACGACCTGCCGGAAGAACTCCGACCGCTAAAGGAGCTGTCAGAATTTTAAAACCATGTAAAGACCAATCTCTTCTGGCAGGCCTACCCAGTCTTTAAATACAAATTTTAAATGTATGTATTTTGTTTAATCTGTCTTGTGTATTTGAGTATATATTTTATAAAAATACATTTTGGTGTGTAACGTTTATAGAGGTATGTTTTAATATGTATATTTATGATGTTTTGCTGTGCTTATGTGTTTTAATTATTCTGTAACCGGCCTTGAGCCATGAGGAGAGACAGGTAAAAAATAAAATTATTATTATTATTACTATGTCTTGATATTCTGGGTTATATAGCTATATGGAAGGGCCTTTCTACACTGCCATATAAAATTCAGATTATCTGCTTTAAACAGGACTATACAGCAGCGTAGATTCATGTAATCCAGTTCAAAGGAGATCATGTGGATTTACGGTAGTGTAAAAGGGGCCCCGGGAGTCTCCCACCCAAGTATGAGCCATGGCTGGCCCTGCGTAGCTTCCCAGGTCAGGCAGGGCTTACTGCCTCATCACACTTGAGCATTTATCCACTTCAATCCACTTTAAATGATGTGACTGTTTTCTGCAGAATTCTGGGGCTTGTAGTTTCATCCACTGTTCATCCTTTTTGGGCTCCTCTCAATTACACTTTTTCTATTCCTACCTCATCCAGAGTTTTATCATTTTACCTCGTCCATTTGGCCTGCCCATTGTGTTCGATTTTATATTCTGTCAATTTGCTTTATTTTATTTTGCTACTGTATTTTATTCTGATGTAATTTTTGTTGTCTGCATTTAGTATTTTATTTTGCTGTATTGTACCTTTGGGCTTGTCCTCATATTAGCCACCCTGAATCCCCTTTGGGGAGATGGTGGTGGCGTATAAAGAAAGTTGATGATTTATTAATTTATTTATTTATTTGTTATTCAAACTTACATGCCGCCACTCCCCTAGGGCTCGGAGCGGCTTACAAGAACAGACTAAAATCTAAAACAATTAAAAAAAACAGCAATATCAAAGATTAAAAGCCTGTCGAAACAAATATGTCTTACATGCCCTGCGGAACGCTGATAAGTCCCACAAGGCACGGACTTCAGGTGGCAGAGTGTTCCAGAGTAATGGTGCCACTGCTGTAAAGGCTCTGCGTCTGGTTGCTATTAGACGCAAGGTCTTAAAACTGGGAACTTGATTATGATCATTTAAGGCTTGGGTTGTTGTGAGTTTTCTGGGTTATATGGCAGGTAAGAAATAAAACTATTATTATTATTACCCTAAGGCCCCGTCTATGTTGCCATATAAAATTCAGATTATCTGCTTTGAACAGGATTATGTGGCAGTGTTAACTCATACAGGATGAGGCAGCATAACTTCCTTTTTTAAAATGCGCACCATTCAGTCGGTTGAAGACGTAGCGGAGCGCTAGCGGTCTCGTTCGAGAGGCGGGAGTATAAAGTTTTGTCCCGACACAGTTCAGTCGCCATCATGTGTTGGAACAGTGAAGAGCGTGCTTTTGCCGTTGAGGCCTACTTTTCGAGTGGATTTGGAGTGGCCGGCCCGCTCTCCAGATTTGGCCCCTTGTGATTTTTTTCTATGGGGTTTTTTGAAATCCCGTGTTTATGTGAACCGTCCAAGGACCCTACAAGATTTGAAGACCAACATCCAGGAAGAAATCGCCAACATAACGCCTGCTATGCTGGCAGGAGTCATGACAAACGCCAGAAATCGGTTTACTCAGTGTATGGAGTATGGGGGACGTCACCTACCTAATTTGATCTTCAAAACTACATAAAACAAAATTTTAGATAGGCGCCTACATTATAAAAAATAAAATTTCTGATTCATACAATGGGTCGTATTAAGTTTTGAAAAAAGGAAGTTATGCTGCTTCACACTGTATAATCCAGCTCAAAGCAGATAACGTGGGCTATCTGTTTTGATAATATGGATTATACGGCAGTGTAGAAGGCAAGTCAGGCATGCCCCCCTGGAAAACAACACCTAATATTCCCTGGGCATCTCCCACCCAAATATGAGCCATGGCTGGCTTTGCCTAGCTTCCCAGGTCAGGCAGGGCCTACTGCCTCATCACACGAGCATTTATCCACTGGAGCCCCCAGTGGCGCAGTGGGTTAAACCCCTGTGCCGGCAGGACTGAAGACCGACAGGTCGCAGGTTCAAATCCGGGAAGAGGCGGATGAGCTCCCTCTATCAGCTCCAGCTCCTCATGCGGGGACATGAGAAGCCTCCCACAAGGATGATAAAAACATCAAAACATTCGGGTGTCCCCTGGGCAACGTCCTTGCAGACGGCCAATTCTCTCACACCAGAAGCGACTTGCAGTTTATCAAGTCGCTCCTGACACGACCAAAAAAAGATGTATCCCCTTCAATCCACTTTAAATGATGTGACTATCTTCTGCAGAATTCTGTAGTTTAGAGCTTGGGTTGTTGTAAATTTATTAGGCTGTCTGGCCATGTTCCAGAAGCATTCTCTCCTGACGTTTCGCCTGCATCTATGGCAGGCATCCTCAGAGGTTGTGAGATCTTCTCTGGATGAGCAGTTTAAAGGCCCTTCCCTAAATTACAAATTCCATAATTCTGCAGGAGCATTTAAAGTGGATTCAAGTGGATGAATGCTCAAGTGTGATGAGGCCAGTCGTGCCTCAAAAGAAACTTGAGGCCTCAGAAGAAACTTGAGCCAACACTCCGAGAATCCCCCACCTAGCACAGCCAGCCTAGTCGCTGACGAATTCTTGGGATTTGTGAAGTAAGGCAGACATTCCCAAGAGTTCTGGCTACGGCTACAAACGAACTGCTAGCAGCCACCTCAGGGCCAACTGCGCTTGCGCAACATCCGGGTCTTGCTCCCACTGAGCCTCGCGACAGCTGGGCGCGTGAACTGAGGACGTGGCAGCCCGAGGAAGAGCCAGCCGAGCAGGAAGGAAGGCGAGAGTGGGAGGGAGGGAGGACCCACTTCCGGCGCGGGAGGCTGGCGCTGCGGGTCTCGGAACCGGAAGTCGGCACAGGAGGCCTCTCGACACCAGGGAAGGGAGCCGGCCTGGGGTGAGTGCGGGGTCTGGTTTGGCCGTCGTCGCGGTCCCGGTAGGCCTCTCCTTGGCGGAAGGAGGTCACTGAGGAGCCGGGCCTACCTGGGTTGGGCGAGCAGGCGAGGGCGGCCTTCTTTCTCGCCGCCCAGGTGTCCTGGTTCATGGCGACCAGGAGGCGCCCCTCAGCCCCGCTCCTGGCCTTGCCTTCCCCGGCCCCATACGAGGGCGCCTCTTGGGGGCCTCTTGCCAGGTCTCGCGGGCGGGAAGAGCGGGCCTTTGGAGCTGGTTTCCGCGCTCAGCCGGCCAAAGGGCAGCGCTGCTTCTGGGCCGCACTCCGCCGTGAGGGGAGCTTTCAGAGGAAAGGCCGCGAGTATAGAACAAATAGAATCCCAGGGCCGGGAGGGATCCCAAGAAGCCCCCTCTGCCATAAGGGGCACACAATCAAAACCTTCCTGGTAGATAGCCACCCAGCTTCTGCTTAAAAACCTCCAGAGAAGCAGACTGCATCCTCCTCCCAGGCAGCATCTTCCACTGTCAGACAGCTCTTACCCACAGGAGATGCTTCCCAGTTCTTAAGCCAGGCATGAGCAAACTTTGGCCCTCCAAGTGCTTTGGACTACAACTCCCACAATTCCTAAAGTATAAAACACTTGGAGGGCTGAACTTTGCCTAATAAGAATATAATAATAATAAACTTTATTTATACCCCGCCACCATCTCCCCCAAAGGGGACTCCAAGTGCTTTGGACTACAACTCCCACAATTCCTAAAGTACAAAACACTTGGAGGGCTGAAGTTTGCCTAATAGGAATATAATAATAATAAACTTTATTTATACCCCACCACCATCTCCCCCAAAGGGGACTCCAAGTGCTTTGGACTACAACTCCCACAATTCCTAAAGTACAAAACACTTGGAGGGCTGAAGTTTGCCTAATAATAATAATATAATAATAAACTTTATTTTTACCCCACCACCATCTCCCCCAAAGGGGATTCGGAGCGGTTTACGTGAGACCAAGCCCGATGATACATTACAGCAAAATAAAATACCAATCAACAAGAAATAACATCATAATGGAATACAAAACATTCAAGTAAATAAGCAATGTAAAATAACATAACGAAAAATCAAACATAGTGGGCGGGCCAAATAATAATAATAATAATAAACTTTATATCCCACTCCATCTCCCCCAGGGGGACTCGGTGCGGCTTACATGAGGCCAAGGCCATCAGTGCAGTACATACATTGGAATACAAAAACATAATACAGAATATTAATATATAAAATGCAATGAACTATAATAAACGACACAGACAATATAAAACATGAATTTAAAAACAGAGAATTTCACTGGGCAGGGCCACATCCAGGCAAAAAAATTAAAAACTGGGAGATCGGACAATATAAATCATCAAGATGAGGATCCGAGAATGAGGGAGTATTCAATTGCACGAACCATAAATAAAGTGCTTTTAAGGACATTTAGTGCAAAGTCTGGTCAGGGAGTTCTTACATTCAATCACTGAAGGCACATTGGAATAGCCAGGTTTTCAGGTTCCTCCTGAAGATTGCTTTGCTTGACATAAAATGATAAAACTCTGGATGGGATAGCAGTGAAGAGGTATATTTATGAAGGAGAAGCTCGTATGGGACAGAACAGTGGAGTTAGGCCTTCAGTAAGGTGGGGGAAAGAGCAAAATAAGGACGACACTATAAGTGAAACACCAGGAATGAAATATAAGTGAAATATAAGTGAAACACCAGGAATGAAAGCACATCGGAAAAGCCACGTTTTTAGATCTTTCTTAAAARCTGCTAGGGTGGTGGCTTGCTAAWCTCGCCAGGTAGCGAATTCCACAGCCAGGGGGCCACAGCGGAGAAGGCCCTTGCCCTCGTTTCCACAAGTCRTGCTGTGATTTTATTGTTTATTTATCCCCCCCAACTTTTCTCCCAATCGAGGGGTGAAAGGAGGGCCTCCCCTGGTTTAGATGGTTCCCTAAAGTTCAGAATCAAACTTTGCTCTGTGGGGCATGCTAATATGTGGATGCTTGTTTTTTGRTWCWKRTTAGATACTTATTATTATTTTATTTATGTCCTGCTTTTTCTTTCCATACGGAGACTCTAAGCAGCTCACAACTAAAAGCCTTGCAGTACAACTTAAAATACAGAAATATACAAGTATTAAGCATCATTAAAAGCATTTTTAACTTTATTGAATGTTGAAACTGTGTCATGTTATCCATTTATTATATCATCACCAATTTTATAATTTCTTATTAGATATGTTTGTGGTGTGATAGTTATGCTTTGTAATGTTTTTCATTACATGTTTGCTGCTTTGAGTCTCGATTGGGAGAAAAGGGGGGGGGGAAGGAGGATAAATAAATAATAAAATCACAGCAGCCCCTGATCTTAAAAACCTTCTTTAAAAGCCTTCTTGAATAAAAAGGTTTTAGCTAGCCACCTCAAGGACAGCAGGGAGGGAGCCATTCTGGCTTCCATGGGAAGAAGCGAGTTCTAAAATTGTGGGGCAGCCACGGAGAAGGCCCATTTTCTTGTTCCCACCAACTGAGTTTGAGATGGAGGTGGGACTGAGAGAAGGGCTTCCCCTAAAAATCTCAGAGCCCAGGCAGGTTCGGACAAGGGCATGTGGTTGGCCAAAAGCCTGGATCTGAACATAAAGCTTGATGGGGCAACATGTAGTTACGTGTCTGCAGGGGAATAGGTGGCATATTTTGACTGCATTTATCAAAAGCATTCCAATAACTTGTCCTTTAGGATTATTAATAACATTTTCTTTCAATTTAGAGGCCTCAGAAGAACATAGGCAGATAACAGAATAAAGATTAATAGTTTCTCTCTGTAGCCTTCTTGTCCTGTGTGGATTGGATACATGATACCTCAGGCATCTCCACAAGGGCTGTGGATAACATAGATGTTGTTGATTTTCATCTTCTACGATTCTGCATGATTAATGTTGTGAACTAGACTGATGGGAATTGCAGTCTGACAGTATCTGGTAGGCCACACATTTCCCATTGCCTATGTAAAGCAAACAAATTTCTGTTTTGTCTTATTTCCACCTACATATCTGCTTGTTACTGTTATGTTTTTGTTTGAGCAGGAATTGATCTTCAGACTTGAGCTACTTCTTGAGATCTACTCATTGTAATCCCATTATTCAGGGACTTTGGGCATGGAAGTAGGGTTTGTTGTTGTTCCTAGCTTTGTAAGGCTGTTTTGTTTTCCTGTTCTCTTACACGACTAGTTCACATATTGTTGGTTATCCAGATTTTCCTGGGAAATATATGATGCCTTTCTTATCCTAGATAATGAGGAGGAGCTCTTTGGTATGAACTGGTTTTCTGAAATTGTAGTCTTGTGGCATTCTGTTCAACTGCACCACGATGGGTGCACCAGCAGATCTTGATTCAACTGCATCCTTTCAAGCAAGAGTGGAACTGTTCTGGAGGTGCACATTGGACTGTCGCCTGAGAGCAGCCTGAACCCATCTCTTCAGTAAAGCCACATTCCTTGGTGTCATTTAGACGCAATACCCTTTGTAGCAAAATACACGCTTTGATTACCTTGTATGTGCATTTCAGCAGAAAGGCTGTCTCTAGTCTTGAGCAGCTTTTGCCAGGAACTCAGGATTATACTGCAGCACTGGGAATCTCTGCTCCAATCAATATTATAGGTTTCAACTTAAATTATTTTCCTACCACTAGGAAAAGATGTGGAAACAGGAAAGTCTCCTACTTAAAAGGTCCCTGGTTGCAGAGTGGTCCATGTGCTTGAAATGTACCCACATCCACTTTCCTCTTGTTTTCATGATAGTCATCACAGAATCACACAGTTGGAAGAAACCCCAAGGACCATTGAGTCCAACCTGCCAGTAAGGAAATACAATTAAAGCACTCCCGACTGATGGCCATCCAGCCTCAGATTAAAAATCTCCAAAGAAGGAGACTCCACCACACTCTAAGGAAGCATATTCCACTGCCAAACACCTCTTGCCATCAGGAGGTTCTTTCCAATATTTTCCTGCATCCATTGCTCCATGTCTTGGTTTCTAGAGCACCAGAAAACAAGCTTGCCCTCTCATCAACGTGACTTTGATTTCAAATATTTGAACATAGCAACCATGCGTACACACAATCCATATCCTTTCCTTCCCCCGCAAACAGGTGGTATTAGCCCTCCCCTTCATCATGTAAAGGTTGTAGGCAGATTCATTTTGAACTTTTGTTGGCAGATGACAAATGTTTTTGATTTCAATTGAGTGTGCTTTATGAATCCATCTTCATTTTTTAGACTCAAGATACAAAGAGAAGTTTCTGAAACTGAAAAGAAAACCATCAAAAAACCCCAGCATTTATAAAACATAAAATGGCTGATTCCCCTTTTTATGAAAGACAGACCTGCACAACTTGTGGGCTCCAGGCGTTTTGAACTTCAGCTCCCAGAATTCCTGGGCATTGGACAAGCTGGCTAGGGCTTATGGGAGTCGGAGGCCCAAATATCTGTCTATGTTAGTTGTTGTAGTTCAGTTTTTTATATTATAAAAAACCTTTTTTTGGTATTGTTTCTGTTTTTAAAAAATGTTTATTTCTGAATAAGAAACAATATTAATGGAAATGGTATGTGTAAAAGCGATTTCAGTATCTTAATAGACAGCAGGCTGTACAGCATGAGTTGATAGTGTGATGCAGCAGCTAAAAAACTCAGAGTAATTCTACAGGAGTATAGTGTCTAGAAACTCTAGATCAAGGGAAATCATAGTCCTGCTTTGGTCATATTCTGCCTTGGTCACATCTCACCTGGAATACAGTGTCCCTTTTTGGGCATCACAGTTCAGAAAAGAAACTGACAAACTGAAATATGTCAAGAGAATTTTCAAGGGTCTGGAAGCCAAACCCTATGAGGAACAACTTTGGAAAATGGGTATTTTAGCTTGCAGAAAAGAAGGTTAAGAAGAGACATTATAACCATGTTTACCCTATACAGGCAAATAGGTTCTATAGATTTGTTCTTAAGTTGAATTTGTTTGTAAGTCAGAACAGATACATTTTAAGCTGTAACTTCATCCTTATATATAAGCTTTGGATAGCACAGGGAAGGGTTAACACCCTGTGATTCTTGTTTTGCTGTCTGTGCCCTTGTTTAGAAGATTTAACCTCATCCCTGTAATAATTGGATTTGAAAATGTTGACTTGTTTTAGAAAAAAAAGATTGGTGATAAAGCTTCAGTGGAGACATCTTTTCTCCCATTCTAACTCTTCCAAGAGTGATTTTTCTCTTCCTAGGGGCAGATTTCTCTCACTTCCTGTTGCCTCACTCCTGTTCTTAACTATGAATTGTAACTCTACTCTTAGAGCAATAGAATAATAGAGTTGGAAGAGACCACATGGGTCATCATGTCCAACCCCCTGCCATGCAGGAAAAGCACAGTCAAAGTACCACTGACAGATGACCATCCATCTTCTCTGCCATGGTGTTGCTTCTGGCATTTTTCAATGCCTGGACTGAAAAATTGTGGCACCAGCAGCTGCCCCCCTGACGTGGCATGGGTGGTGTGGAATGACCCTTGACTTATTCATGGCTCATCGCAAAATTTTGGCCCCAAAATCTGAATTACACACGAGGTTGATTTTCCCATGGATATATATGGTAAATATTTGAAAGGATGTTATATTAAGGAGGGGGTAAGCTTGTTTTGCCGCTCTGGAGACTAGGACACAGAAAAATTGCAGGAAAAGTGATTCAGTGTGGTGGATCCACTTTCTCTTGAGATTTCAAAAAAGAATCTGGATGGCCATCTGTTCGGAGTGCTTTGATTGTGTACTACTGCATTTCAGGATGTTGGATTGGATGACCCTTGTGGTTTCTTCCAGTTCAGTAATTCTGTGACCAAGAACACTTTCAATTTGTTCCTCTTTAACCAGTCAGTCACAGACAGTGGATTAGAATTAAAACATCTTCCTTGGAATTTGATAGGAAAAAGAAACATGCTTAGAATTAGTGGATTTTATTGTTTGCTGCCCATAGGGTAAACTTCTGAATCTCTTCCCCCCCCCCCCCCCCCCCGAATGGTTAGTATTTTATACTTGACCAAAATAAGGTATGCTTTCCATTACAATCTTGGAAGAATGCGTGTTGGGATGAATGTGACTTATTTTTCACTAATCACGGGTAAGATCCTTAGTAGATAACTAGCTGTCCCCTGCCACGTGTTGCTGTGGCCCAGTCTGTTGATCTGGAAAATAAAGTAATGAGAAAGTGTTGGTTTCTAATATATGTAATTTCTTTATGCTTGTGGGTAAACAGTATTTCTTGCTGTTTCTTTGTCAGTGTTGATGTGGAGAGTGTCTGGTTTGCCCACCCTGGAACATGTATATCTATGGCTGGATGGCTCTTTGTCAGGAGGACTTTGATTACGTTTTCTTGCCCTGATGAAGGGAGTTGGATTGGATGGCCTTAAGTATTTTCTGTTGGTCATGGGGGTTCTTGTGTGGGAAGTTTGCCCCAATTCTGTTGTTCGTGGGGTTCAGAATGCTCTTTGATTGTAGGTGAACTGTGAATCCCAGTGACTACAAATCCCAAATGTCAAGGTCTATTTTCCCCAAACTCCATCTGTGTTCATATTTGGGCGTATTGAGTGCCTGTGCCAAGTTTGGTCCAGATTCATCATCGTTTGAGTCCACAGTGCTCTCTGGATGTAGGTGAACTACAACTCCCAAACTCAAGGTTAATGCCTACCAAACCCTTCCAGTATTTTCTGTTGGTCATGGGAGTTCTGTGTGCCAAGTTTGGTTCAATTCCATCGTTGATAGAGTTCAGAATGATCTTTGATTGTTGGTGAACTATAAATCCCAGCAGCTATAACTCCCAAATGACAACATCATAATTTTTTGAGTGATGGTCACTCCTTGTGTTGTGAGACGTTTTGTTGCCAAATTTGGTGTGATTTCGTTCATTGGTTCTTTTGTTTTTAAGGTACTCATTATGCACAGAGCATTTTAATATAAATAGAAGATGAATATCGTATCTTTGAAATATTCACGTTAGTTACAGCAATTTTTTAAAAAACCGAATGCTGACTTTCTCTTTAACAACTTAGTTAATATTGTGATGTATTGTAAGTGTGCTAGCGTAGGTTTAGTATCAAAGTCAAATCAATAACGCCTGGCAGTGCATGTAAATCGGAATGGCCTGCCAGATTTTGACTACCACTCACAGCTTTCCTCAGCCTTCTCTGTATGGACTTGCTGGATTGGATGTTGCAACAGAATAGCACATGGAGAAACACATTTTAACCTTATGCTGAATCATAGTGTGATTTGGAAATTAGGTTAGTCTTCCTATCTACTCTTATGTGATAGATTTTAGGCGTTTTCATCTGAAGTGTTGAAATCGCTGTCTTGTCTGAATCAGCAAATCAATCTATATGGAAGAAGCCACCACATTCAGACTATGGGATACAAAGCTGGTTTAATTAATGTAAGCATAGTTAACAATTGTGGTTTGTATAATAAAATTGTGGTTGAGTGAAATTGGAAATAAAACCTTCAGATCTCCCAGCATTTGTGACAGTAGGCAAAGGGTATAAGTGTGTGTGAGCACAATACTGTGTACTGTGTTTATCTGCTATAGTTTGCCATCCAAGTGTGGCCACTGAATTTAAAGATGACTTTTTCATGTAAAAGAGCCAATGTGACCACTTCTCATGTGAATATGAACACTAGAAAAAAGACAATTCATGTTTATCTGGTGAAAATGAATCGCTATAGGTTTTCAGTATCTACCAGATCGTGTTTGAGGCAGATGTGGCAGGCATTTGATTTTAATTTTCTAATCCGATTCTGTAAGGGTGAGACTAGCAAGGGCAGCTGAAATATTTTAATGGCTTTGATTCTCACTGTAGCTCAAAATATACATTTCAAGGTCTGGTTGTAAGGAACAAAACAGCACAAAATCAACAGTGATATTTAGTCAAATTTAGCATAGTTAGATCTCTGCTGTTTTTCAGGAAATCTGAAATGCGATCAAAACTCAAAAACATGATTAAAAAATATTTCAAGTGAACATATTTACTGATTTTAGGTCATTGAGTTAAATGAAATAATCCTTCCATAGGAGGATCCCCCGGTGGCGCAGTGAGCTGCTGAACTTGCTTACTGAAAGGTCGCAGGTTCAAATCCAGGGAGCGGCATGAGCTTCCTCTGTAAGCCCCAGCTTCTGACAACCTAGCAGTTCGAAAACATTCAAATGTGGGTAGATCAATAGGTACCGCTCCAGAGGGAAGGTAATGGTGCTCCATGCTGTCATGCTGGCCACATGACCTTGGAGGTGTTGACAGATAAAACTGCCTCTTCGGCTTAGAAATGGAGATGAGCACCAGCCCTCAGAGTCGGACACGACTGGACTTAATTTCAAGGGAAACCTTTTTTTCCATAGGACTTTGTTACCATCATCTTAAAATGTTTTGAAAGAAGCAGTGGTTTCTTATTAACTGTGTGACAGAGACAAGAAGGCCAAAGAGTAGAACTAATTCAGTTTGAACTTTGTCTTAATATCTCTGTTATGTTAATTTTTTACATTAAGGATTGCACAAATACTGTGTAATGACTGGTTCCTGCATTAAATAGCATTTTATAGCTCGGCTTTTATTTTATCTTGGCAAATTTATTCTTGAATCATATATTATAAATGTTGGCATATGTCTACCATTACAATCAATCTCAAACTTGACACAATCTCATACATAGCTAGTTGAAAAAAATAATTAAAATGAGCCCAAAGTCCCATATATAGTAATGGAAAGACTACAGGCTTGTGGAATGAGTGATATTTATACTGGCATGACACTGAGAGGATGTCTCATTGGCAACGGCAGTGGCACCAGAGTACACATGTTAGAATGCACAAAAGTGGACACTGTAAACTTCTGAATGTCTTTTATTATGAAAACCCTATGGTGAGACAATTCAAAGTAAAACGAGATAGTGCCAGAGAATGACCTCCACAGAGTGGAAGGTATCCAACAAATGAGTGGTGTACAGGGGAGGGCAACAATTAGCATTGCTGCTAATGATGCAACTGGATTCAAACTGAAAGGATGTTGACATGCTCAGAGGTTAAAGGAAAGTCTGAAGTCAGTATTTTGCAGTAGGAATGGGACATTTTGTGTCAGATAATTAATATTTTATTCAGAAAATGAAAACCTTAAGAAATAGGGGTGTAGCAAAAGCAGTCAAAGGAAATAATGCAAAGTCTGACCAAATCATGTCAATATGATGTCAGGAAATATCTACTGAAATAACCATAATTTAAGTTTATATTCCAACTATAAAAGAAAAAGCAGAAATTGTGCCATAGTCCAGGAAGAAACAGACCACACAGCAAAACAAGTTATCTTCTTAATCAATGGACATTTGAAATGCAGAAGTAGTAAAAAAAACAAAACAGCAAGAATCAAAGACTTGACTTAAAATCAAGAAATGAAGCAAATCAGGAGAACAATTGATTGCATTTTTCGAGGTATTTGTCCAGCAACTGAACACCAGAGGTTCCTTCTTTGGAGGCTTTTAAACAGGCTAGATGGCCATCTGTCAGGGGTGCTTTGAATGCAATTTTCCTTCTTCGCAGGGGGTTGGACTGGTTGGCCACGAAGTCTCTTCCAACTGAATGGTTCTATGATCACCTAATGGCCAGTATATAAATTAAATAAACTATGGAAGATGGAGAAACAACAGTCTCTGTGTAAAAACAAGAATTGGAGCAGATTGTGGCACTGTTAATATTAAAAATTAGATTGAAACTAAAGAACACTAAATCAACCATTGTATCAAAATAGAATCTGAAGAATATCAGAATGGTATTCTGTAAGAATTGATTATCCTGTTGCATTATCTGTATTCAGAGCAAGAGGCTACTGTCAAGGCATAGTATAGAAAGATGGAATGGTTTCTGGTTGGCAATAGGGGTCAAACAGGACTGTATTTTATTACTTTATCTATACAGCTTGTAATATTAACATCTGAGGAAAGAAATGTAAAAACTGGAAAAAGGAGCATCAACAATGTTCAATTTATAGTTGAACATTAAAAAAATTAAAGTAATGACCACAGATTGTTTATGTAATTTTATAAATTGAAGATAGAGACTGAAATGTTATCGTTGTGTGCCATGAAGTTATTTCTGACCAATGATGATGCCATCATTGGAGGGAGGGGGTCCCATGTCTTACTCTGAGGTTTGCTCCAGGTCACTCTGTGGTTTTACATTCTTAATTGAGATTTGGAAATCTGGTTTCCACTATGCTAGTTCTCACGGAAACAAATAATCTTCTGTATGTTGGCTCAATCAATCGGAATGGGGTCAAGAAAGAAGTCAAGAAAGAAGAAAGAGGCTAGGATTTGGAAGGGCTGCTCTAAAGGAACTAGACAGTGTATTCTTGTGAAAACTAGACAGTGAACAAAATTGATAGGAAGAATATAAACTCATTTGAAATGTGGTGGAGAAGTGTTCTGTGGATGTTGTGGGTTGATAAAAATACAAATCAATGCATCCTAGAACAAGTCAAGACTGAACATTTCCTAGAAGCCAAATTGAGACAGTTGTAGCCATATCATGCAAAGCTATGACTCATTAGAAAAGATAATAATGCTTGGTAAGGTAGTAGGAAAAGAGCAAGATCACATTACTTTATAATCTCCTGAGTATGCAAGACATGAGCACGACTGTTGATTAAAAGGTGACTTGAAGGTCTCTGATTTATAAGTTCAACATAAGTCAAAGTTGACTTAACGGTAATTCACAACAAACACATCAACCATATACAGGGTATAAAATTTTAAGAATGCAGGAAAAAACTCACTAATTTGTAAAGAGAAATGTAAGAAACACTGTAGTCAGTAAAATGTATTTTAGATTGAATAATATTGGTAAATGGATCACAAAATGAAGTTTGGGAAAATATACTCAAAAACTAAGCATGAATGATGTTGCAGAGCGGCATTTGAATCCTCCTTGACTTGTGATTAGGAGCTCCCGGTGGCGCAGTGGGTTAAAGCACTGAGCTGCTGAGCTTGTTGATCGAAAGGTTGCAGGTTCGATTCCGGGGAGCGACGTGAGCTTCTGCTGTCGGCCCTAGCTTCTGCCAACCTAGCAGTTCGAAAACATGCAAATGTGAGTAGATCAATAGGTACCGCTCCGGCGGGAAGGTAACGGCACTCCATGCAGTCATGCTGGCCACATGACCTTGGAGGTGTCTACGGAGAACGCTGGCTCTTCAGCTTAGAAATTGAGATGAGCACCACACCCCAGAGTCAGACATGACTGGACTTAATGTCAGGGGACTACCTTTACCTTACCTGACTTGTGATTAGTTTCCTAACAGTGAAAATGACAACCTGAAAAGTCAAGGGAGAAGGAGCAGGATAATGTAGGAAGTGGGATTCCTGGTTTGTTGCTGCTTTGATATGCTTTGGGCTGAAGCTTGGACTTGAAGTCCTAGCATGTTTGAACATGACAGACCTTAAGCCCTAGTTTAGACAAAAACTAACATCTTTTTTCTTTCTGAACTCCTGATTATTATAGGTATATATGCCCCCGGTGGCACAGTGGGTTAAAGCACTGAGCTGCTGAGCTTGTTGATCGAAAGGTCGCAGGTTCGATTCCGGGGCGCGGCGTGAGCTTCCGCTGTCAGCCCTAGCTTCTGCCAACCTAGCAGTTCGAAAATATGCAAATGTGAGTAGGTAACGGCGCTCCATGCAGTCATGCCGGCCACATGACCTTGGAGGTGTCTACGGACAACGCTGGCTCTTAGGCTTAGAAATGGAGATGAACACCACACCCCAGAGTCAGACATGATTGGACTTAATGTCAGGGGACTACCTTTACCTATGTTTATATGGGCACAGAGTGGAAGTGATCATACAGCATTTGCTGATTATGAAATACAACCCAGAATTATTTGCAGTTCTGACTTACTGTTTTTTTTTTATTAAATATGTTTTTCCCGCCTTAACTAACAATAGTGAAAATAGGGACAGAGTTGTTCTTGTATCTCACCATGCACCTCACATTGTTTCTTGAGAAGCCAGTGCTGAAGGGACCTAAAGCTATATCAGTATCCAGTCCTGTAGGGGAAAACAAGTATCTAATGCTGTAGAAGACTTGTATTTAAATAGCAAAATGAAGAGTGCATGCAGATTTGCCTCAAAGCTGTATTATACAGCCAAACGTTTAAATGATTATGAAGAGCCAAATTATATTTCTGAAAAATAAGTCATGCCAGGCTAATTTTATCAACCTCTATGGTGTTTTTTCCCTTCTAATAGCAACAAGTTTAATAGATGAGAAAAATCCTATAATTTTAGTATATGTTGGTTTCAGTAAGGCTTTTGACAAGATCCTCAGTTATATTCTTTGAGGCAAGCTGATAAAACTGGACTAGACAGTGCTGCTGTTAGGTGGATTTATAAATGGTTATCATACCAAACCAGAGAGTGCTCACCAGTGGTTGCTCTTCATTGTAAAGAGAATAAATGGGATGCCTAAGGATTCTATCCTAACCCTGTTATTGTTTATAAACAACGATGGAACAGAAGGCATACTTATCAGATATGCAAATTGGTATCCACAGAACAGGATCAGAATTTAATATGTTCTTGACAAATATGAGGGCTGGGCCAATTCTAGCAAAATCAATTTCAATGGGGATAAATGTAAATTGCAAAATCTAAGCAAATAAATTAAATGTCAATACAACAGACCTTATGACAGAAACTTTAAAGTTATTCCGGACCAGACTCTCAAAAGTACTTATATTTACTTTGTGTACCCACAAGCTGCCATTCTTGATGTTTTGTTTTAAGATGTTTTCAATTTGAAAAACCCATTAAAAGAAGATTCACAATCAACTTGAAATATGTAAAGATGTCATGTAGAAGATGGTGTGAGCTGGGGGTTTTTTGGGGTTTGTTTTTGTTTTGTTTTTTGTTGTTTTGTTTTTTGCTGCTGCTGCAGAGATTAAAATGAGAACCTGTGGAGTTGAATGATAAGGTCAGAGATTATCACTAAATATTATGAAAAGTGCCTTTACTGTAGTTGTCCAAGAGTTGTCCAATAGTGATTGCCTTGGAGTATGTGGTGCACTCCCTTTTTGGGAGCTATTTAAGATTAGATCAGCTGTTAGGATTTCTGGAAATTGAAGGCCAAAACATCTGGGGCCCCACAGGTTGAGAACCACTGGATTAGATTGATATCTTCATCTGTGTATTCTGCATGGCAGGAGATGTGATAATTTTTGACCTTTGCAACCATTAAGAGTATGATTTTAAAATCTATATTACTATCTATAGAATACAGTGCATGTCATGTAGACTAAATGCTAAATCAATAACTAAAGCAAACTATGTTAATTAGTACTCACTGTGGTCATATAAATCTAGACAAAGTAAATATATGTAATGGAAAGGACTGGAATAAAACATCTGACACAGAGGGTAGGCAAATGGGATTGTCACCTAAGCTATCCATGATGCCTGTAATGCTGGGAGTGCATAGCCATAATAGCTGTTATTATCTGCCCCCCCTCTCCCCAGAAACTAATCCTAATAGCCTTTTAACGCTATTTAAAATAGTTGGTCATTGATGCATTTTACAGAATGGAGTCCTTTCACTGGGATTACCTTGTATAGTGGCCCATTATATCAGAGTGCTCCTTTCTTTGTTCTTGGGCAGGGTATAGATAGTAATGGGAGGAGAAACCTGTTGATTCCATGGCACCTGTTTCTTGAATGCATGGTTTTTGGTGATGGTGGGTCCGTGGAGCCAGGCTAGTATAGAAGGGCTGATTTGGACAGTTGCTTGACTTGTGGCATATCATGGTGTATATATGAATGCAGTGGACATTTATAAGATAATAAAAGCCTTTGCTTTTCACCTAGAAAGTAGCCCCAGTTTAGTCTCAAACTCTTATTACTGGATTGGTTGCCAAATATTGTTTCTGTTTGGCATGGATATTTTATGTGCCAGAGTACCTTTCTGTGAAAGTATTTAACCACTTCCTTGTTATTAGCATGATGAAAGTGAATCATGCTAATAACAAGGAAGTACAATCCCCTTGTACTTTTACTTTTACAATTTGAAGAAGTGTGTCTCATTTTTGTTCATTTATTACATTGTCTATCTCCATTTTAGGATAAGATGAATGTCATTAAAATATATAAAAAGGTCTGCTTAGTGGCAAGAATGTTCATTTTAGGGAAGCTTAATTTGCACACACCTTGATGTCATTCTGATTCCTAGGTGTTGTTTATATTTGTGAAACTGCCACAACATTGCTTGATTAATGGAATTTTAAAATTTACTTCAAATTACTCATTTCTGTTATACATTTTTCTTTTATCTAGTTTTGTTTCAAATTTAATGCATTCCAAGGTATCAGTAGAGGGAGGCCACATTACATATGTATCGATTCATTAAAGGATGTCACAGCTTTGAGTTTGCATGAGTGGATCTTTTGAAGGTCATTCATTGACAGAATAGCCATAACTCAAAGTCTACTTCAGTGCAATTAACCAAAACAAACATCACTGTGAGTTTGTAGGTTTCTTCCTTCACATTACTTCTTCAAATAGCAACATGTATACAATGAGATTTCAGAATTTATTCTCCCATACCATGTTCCTGATGCCTTCCCAGTTTTGTAACATCTTGCACGAGGAAGGGATCTGAAGACTTTGAAAGCTTTTATTGATGGAACATTGAATTTTTTTATTGTCAAGCATAACTACTATCTTTACTTTTGGTGGTTTCTAATGTGATTTTTTTTCTCTCCCTTGTAGGTGAAGTCTAGTCTGGGGATGTAAACACAATGAGTGTAAACCCGCAGACTCACACAGGGCCACCCTATGGCCAACCACAGCCTGGTTATCCAGGATACCTGCCGCCTGGTTATGGAGGGCAACCAATCCCAAGTGTTCCTGCCTCTCAGTATGGTGCTTATAATGGGCCAATGACAGGATATCAACCCGCAGGCCCACCACAAGGTATTCTTTCTTGGAACTTAAGAAATCCACACCCACATTGAGCTTGACTTTTAAAAGTATTTATGGTTGTGTAAAAAATCATGTGACAAATGTAAAATTGTTTTCAACCATGGGCTGGTGCCCCAGCTAGTGACCACAACTTTACATTTTAGAATTAGAATGTCTATTGAAGGTGATGTGCTTCGCCTGAAAACTTCAACAAAGTTAAGGAGCTCAATAGGTAGAGTTGTCATTATGAATGCCGCAACTCCCTGAGGGATGCCTCAGCATACACTACTGAGGAAGAGTTGCATAATTTAATGCTCAGTCCTCTCTTCAAACTGCATTAACTACAATACTTTGTGATGTTAGGAAAGTTTGCTACTTAGAGACCAAAGATGGTACCAAAGATTTCACATTGACACACTTAAACTAAAACTAATTAATATGTAGTAAAAAAAACCATATTGCCCTGGAGCACATGTGAAAGCTGTCCATAGTATGCATGCTAAGTTTTGGGTATATTGATTTCATGCTGTTAGACTTATGTTCGATAAAGGTAAAGAGACAAGACCTCCTTCACTATTAGATTTCTCTGAAGTCAGCCTGAATGGTACTGTTTGTGTACTTTCCTTTTTGGAGTCTTGGGATTATAAAGTATGCAGGAATTCATAGGAGATTTGGTTTATCCAGTTTAGCTTTAGTGAGTTTGCTCACTGAAAGTGATGAATGAGTTGACTCATCAGGAGGAAGTTAAATGTAGCAGCTGTGCTGTTGAAGAAAAACTTCATTTTTTGGCATAATATGGCAGGTAACAACAAAATGTTTTTAAAAGAAAACCCCCAATGAAAGAAATATAACCTATCCTAATTCAGTAAATGTTTACACAGAGAAGTCTCACATGGCTTTTATAAGATCATTCAGTTTTGAGATAGATTTGTAAAGATGAAAGTTGCTGTGCAAAAATTAAGTGGCCTTGATATTTATGGGTAAAAAATGGTAGGTTATAATACATGTGCGACTATATAGAGATATACAAAGACATTTTAAGTTCACCACTGCAAAAAAAAGTCATTAAGTGGTCAAGATCAGTACGTTATCCAGGGACTCTCCAAGCCTGAACAGCTCAGAAGCAACTCTGTTTGTGGCAGGTGTCATTATATCTATCACCTATTTTATTTATCTACTTTGTGTATTTAATAACTCCACGGTATAGCCAGAATCTACAACGGGCTGAATAGAACAAATTTTTTTTAACTGTGTGGCATCACTCTAAATTTCCACAGTTTATCACTCGGCAAACACGCACCAGTGCTGTGTGTTGACTGAATCCAAAAGTACAATTTACCCTGTTGAAACCCACTTTTAGATTGACAAAGTACCATATGGTAGATTCACTTTCACTCAGAATGAAAATATTGCTTGAGGGAGGCTCTATTTGAAATAGTGTTTTTAAGTGAAATTCAGACAGCTGTTACTATCTTATTTATTATTATTGATTTACTTTGCTTATATACCGCTGTATCTCAAGCCCGAAGGCGACTCACAGTGGTTCACAAACAGTAAAAACAGTAGTATCTTAATTCATTGCTTCAATATTCTTAATTGCTAGTGTCCCACTTCTTGCTACATTTGTCCTGAGGCATATTCTCCTGCTGAAGTGAAATATGCTTAGGGTGCATCCAGACAGGATAAAAAGACCAGAAAGATCCAGATGATGTTTCTGTTCTTCCCCTTTTTGGTTTGGATATCCATCTGTGTTTTGATTGGATAGCCATCTATGTTTTACAAAAAAAATTGTAAGCTCCCTGTACCATCAAAAACCTTTTTATATCTGCTCCTCAGATCCTATTATAAAATTGGAAGCAACAGAAACAAAATCTAGAACTTTTCAATCACTCTGAATGCATCTTGGGCATTTTTCTTTATCTTGTCAAAACATTTGTGTGGATGTAGCACTTCCATTTCTGTGTATAAGAAGGAAATCCGAGAAAGTGTTGCTGAAACTTAGAATAACAATGTAGCTGCTAAAACACTGCTCTAACTTGGTTTCATTATTTCCTGTGCATATTCTTTTAACATGACTATTGAGCAGAAGCAAATTATAGCTTTCATTTGATTTGTGGCATATGTTTACAGTTTTTGAGATCTGTTTTTGTTGGGAGTGGGTGGTGTGTGTGTACATGTATGTGTACACACAAACACACATGTATATTGTCTTTCTAGGTTACTTTCCTACACTGGGGTTTTCTTCTAAGGGCTCTCCTGTGTCTCTCGATTCTGATGCTTCTTTTGCTCCTAACTTCTTAGGTAAATGCTTTCCTTCTCATGTGGTGTCTTCTGTGAAAGAATACAATTTCTAATGTATTTTCTTCTAAAATGTGTCGCATTTTTTTCTAATGGTTAATTCTAGTGCTGATTGTGAATATTATGTTCGTATGTGTTCTTTTAGCAAGAACATTAAATCATGGCTTTCCTATATGTGTATGGCACTCAGTAGATCAAAGTTTACAAGCAGATTCTACTTTCCAGTGTACATAATCTGCTGCAAAATGAATGTGTGCACAATTGTCAAATAATGTATTCTTTTAATTCTAAGATGCACTCCTCCCATTTAAACATCTTAGAATGGTAGGTGCTTTTATATAAATACATAAATTGAAACAGTCTCTTTGATAGTCCTGACAGCAGACCCAATGGAAGAAACATAAAAATCAATGGTTTTCAACCAGCAGGGCATGTACCAACTGGAAAGGGGAAAAAATGGGATGTTGAGGTTCCATAACAGTCACTAAGAATTTGCTCTATTCCCCACTAACACTGAAATTGTATTATTATTACAATATACAGTTCTTTAGCAATAGATCTCATAATAAAATTAAAACTATTAATGGAATGATTTTTGCTGTGTTTACTTCCAAGCATATGACTTGGATTTTTTTAAAAAAAATCTTAAACCTAACATATACAGAATATATACATAATATATTTAAACATACATGTCTTTCTAAAAATAATGGACTTATTATGGTGGAACTCAGGTTCTTTAATAGACTGCTTGATTGACTGTACGATATGGAAGTTAGAAAACCTTCACATATAAACAAAAACAGCCTTAGGAAGAACATGGATAATATTTTGGGATGAAAAGATATACAGTATACAGTTTGATAAAAGTCTTATGAATATAGACGAGCTGACTGATGAAACACTTGTAAGTTAACATATAAATGCAGGTTCTAAATTCTTGATTTTGGCAGCCAACCAATATCAAGTTTATCTTGAGCTGCAGAAAGTAATTTGTGCAACGTTGACCAAAAATAAGCCAGTAAAGTAAAATACTTGGCGACCTGACTTGCAGACCTCCTCCACTGTGTTTGCAATATCTAAAGATTTGTTTTCTTTAAAAGGGAATTCAATTGTTGTAGGTGTCTTTTTTATACATGGTTAGTGATAAGCACATTGCTTCATTTTTGCTTTTGCTAGTTTGTGTGTTACCTCAGAATAATAAAAGCACTAGCTCCAAAGCCCATTTTCTAACAGTTATGCCCCTATTGCATATAGGGTCCTCCCACACAGGCGCATAATGTGGCTTGGAACTGGCATGAAAAATGCTGCTTTCAAGCCACGCTGATGCCACACAAGCTAGCAAAAACAAAAAAGAAGCCACGTGCCCCAAGCTTCTGTGGGGAGACATTAAAAAGCTGGTTTGGCGAGGCTGCTCATAGGCTTGGTTTCCCACCCTACTTACACTTCCATGACCAAAAATCCCCCCCTTACCAGCACTGCCTGCTCTTTTCTCCCTGAGTCTTCATCATTAGGGAACAAAGGAGCTTGGGAAGGGACCCCCCTTCCTTTCTCCTTGAATGACAAAGTATCCCCATATGATTCCTTAGTAGGTACACTCAGGTAAGTAGGTATTATGCAAAGCCTGCTTAGGAGTGCTATCCTCTAATAATCCCCTCTTTCTGTTCTTTTTATCCATAAATCATAACTTGTTGCAGTCCACTACATTTGGTATGGAGAGAGAGGGATATAGTCTTATGCTTTATCTCCATATTGCTATTTTATGTTTTGGCCATTCAAGGTTTTGGTGTGTCATAAAGATGCAGGGCATAGTTACTATACTTTCTTGAGTTTGTGTTTATATTGCTTTTAAGAAATTTCATGTCTAGTATATTAAAAGCCTTGGCATATGAGGTTCCGCACTCTTGACTAAGTTGTATATTTCTGATACGCAATTCAATATTTATAGGTTCTCTAAGAACTCCTGCCACTTCTGGAGCAGCTGCATCAACATCTGGAACATCAGTTCCTCCCGGACAACCTCTCTATAGTCAATTTGGACAAGGAGATGTACATAATGGGATTCCTGCTTCTACAGTTCAGTTGCAAAGGTAATTATAACAGTCATCAGACTCTGAGCGTATCACTATCACTTTCTTCTGTAGAAAAACATTCTTATTTTATCATATTTTTGTAAAAGCTGACCTCATATATAAATCAAGGGCAGCTTTGGGGCTAAAATTAGGGATTTTGGTGTTGACCTATGGGTAAATCAAAGGTCATTCTGTGGAGATGGGAACATGCCAACACCACTTCAAGAGGCCAGCTGCCTCTGGCTGCCATTGCTGTCATGGCCGTTTTCCTTCCCAGGCATTTTAAAAGGCCAAAAGTGTCAGCGTGATAGTCAGTGCTTCTTTTAGATTTACCCACAATAGATTAAGCTCTCACCTATCACCACTCTACTCAGAGAAGGGGACTTTTCCTTTTTTTTTACCTTAACTCTTAAGGTACAGTACTCACATTGATCCATGGATAATTGATCAGGGTCAACGTTTTTGACTAAAATGTCTAGATTGATAAATAATTACTGTACATGCAGTAACTAAAGCTGAGCACAAAATCCCTAACATTGTTTAGGCAATTTGTCTGCTTTTAAAACCTTGTTTTTATGGAATGTCTTGCCCTTTCCTCCTTCCCATGTTCTAAAATTTGCCTCAATCCTTAAGTGCTATTTTATCATCATTCCTTTAATTTCTCAATTTTTCACATCTACCATATCATTTTTTTGCTTTGTTTTGTTAAAGCCAGATCCTGTAAATTGTTACTTAAAGCAAGCTCGATGTCTTGTGTCGAACTTGCATCCAAGTGTAGATGGTATTTCCTTGTAGCTTTAATTTTGTGCTTCTTGTACATCCTCATTTCTTATCTCCATGATTCTATATCTGGCCTCGATTTCTCTCAGTGAAAAGATTTCCCTTCTCACCGAACAAATATATCTTCCTGAATACGCTCAATAAACATGTGGCCATTGTTAAATGCATAGTGACAGAAATTCTGTGTATGAACCATTTTCCTTTCCTCCCAAAGATAGAGTGCTCTGCTATCTAGTGATGTAATGAGTTGAAGGGCATTGCACTAGTGATTGTCTAATATGGTTGATTATATATGTAAGGGAAACTTGAAGGCATGGAATTTGGCTTGAAATGAATAGTTGGTAAATCTCAAATGGCAGTTTGCTTTGAGGAAATTGGGGTCAATTTTGTCTTGTGTATTTGTCAGGTGTGTGTGCTTTCAATTTTCCTTTTAGCTTGTGGGAGCCCCATAGATTTCATGGGATTTTCTTAGGCAAACCAGAGGTGGTTGTGCCAGTTCCCATCTCTAAAATACATTTGGTGCTCCACATTCTCAGGTATGACAGTCTTGCTTTTGATTGTCTGCAGTTTTGATTATATCCCAAGGGAAGGCTGCTGTATTGTGTGAATTTTTACCAGGCAACCATGTCTTCAGGACCTGGTTACAACATGGGGGCGCTCTCCCACCTCCTTAGGACAGTACTGCTGTGTAAATGTGCACTCCCCCCCCCCCCCCCCCCCCCCCGGATATGAGAAGAGGAAAGCAATTGTAAGGTCAACAGCCAGGCTCATGTTCTTGATTCTTACAGTAAGCGTGTACAGTATTTGCCATTTATCTATATTTGAGGGGTAGGGCTGTGCTCCAGGGATGTGGAGAGCCAACTGTATAGTTTACCTAGTATTTGTTTTGGTCTCTTGCCAGAACTAATTGTGATTCACTTCCAAAAACTGAGGCTTGCAAAATGAGGCAGGTAGCAAATAAATCCCTCTTCCTCATCATCCACCTCTGACTAGTGTTTGACTCCTGTTCTGCTAGCTTTCTGATTTTAAATTCCAATGGAAACAAAACCCAGAATAGAAAAATGTATTTTCAAATTTCTGAAAAATATTTCTAAATTGTTTGAAAACGTTGTTTCCTACCTAGAATTTGTAGATTATGAACTATGTTTATCTGAGAGGTCATATTTTAAAATCTTATATAATGATGTAACCAAGTTAAGTTTTATTTCCATTGTTGTCTTTGTACTTGATACATTGCCAATCCATAGTCCATGAATTAAGTTATGTCAGAAAGTAAATTCTTAAAACATGGGAGAATATCTTTATGATCATTTTCTATATGTCAAATGGAGTTCTTTGTGCTCTTTGTGACTTACATAAATGGGTAATCCTGTTCCAGTGCAACTGAAGCTTTAGAAATGTCCTTTAGATGGAGCTCCTGCATGCTGTTCATCCCTGCTTATCTTTTTCTTTGCTGGTATTGAAAACAATCTGCAGAGTTACAGCTGTTGTGAGAGTTCTTTCTCATTTTCCTTATTAGTTGATGTTTAAGTGTCTTTATTTCTGTTTTTTTACCTGGTACTTTAATTTGCTTTTAGTTCTTTGGTTTTATTTTGGAAGATCATCTTCCTATCTGTTCAAAGGTTTACGGTACACTCCACCACCCAGATTGCCTATACGCTCTTCAAAGGCAATATATTTTCCAAGAAATCCTATTCTTCTAATACATACAGTTGGCTAAACTTTCATTTCCTGTAGTGATCAGGAGCCGCTGCATAAGAGTAGTGGCAACTTCCTTTCGTTTCCTGATAGTTCTGGAATTGCAACTCCTAACGGTCATCTTCATCTGCCATAGACTAGGGTTGCATCTGCACTTCAGAATTAATGTATTTTGACCCCACTTTAACTGCCATGGTTCAGTTTGTGGCAGAGAAGACTAAAGAGTTTGTAAAGCTACTGCTCCCAGAATCCCATGTCATTGAACTATGGTAATGAAATTGGTGTAGGCCAGCTGCCTACTTGACCCCTTTTTCACCCAAACACTACACAGATGAACAAGAATAGTAAGTTTATTAAGAAAAGAGCATATAATATAAAAACAGTTTCAGAATACATCCATGAGCTAGATTTCCAAAAGCTTAGCAAAAAGCAATGACCAATTCTGAATAGGAGTTTAGAAAAGCACTTAAGACAAAAGGAAGGAACTGTAATCCAAGGGTTGTTACATTTAAACTAAAATTATATCCAAAACTCAACATCAACATAGTCCAGAGTCTTGATACTTAAACTCGACTATAATCCCAAAGGGTTGAAACTCGAAACAAGATTTGTAATCTAAACAGAAAGCATGGAACTTAACCAGGCAAACAAGATACAGACCCAAGAACAGAACTAACTCAACGCTTCCAAGACAGACAACTTGACACATGAAATCCAACGTTGATCTCAATACCAATCACTGACTCCAATTCCTTAAGAATACTCCCTCTGGCCCATGGAATCACCTTTTCTCACACCTGGGTCTCTATTTTGCACTATCCCATCTGATCTGTAAATGCTGGGTTATTGGTAGCCCTTCTGTCTCCTCCATATTCCTTTCATAAGAATCACTGTCTGTTTCCCCAACAACAGATCTACCCAAAACATTCCCATCATCTTGAAAAACACTTTCGTTTTCCCCCACAGAAACATCAGGCTCAACCTCAGAGGCTTCACAGGCCTCAACAATTGGTGTCATAGAATCATAGAGTTGGAAGAGACCTCATGGGCCATCCAGTCCAACCCCCTGCCAAGAATCAAGAATATTGCATTCAAAGCACCCCTGACAGATGGCCATCCAGCCTCTGTTTAAAAGCTTCCAAAAAAGGAGTCTCCACCACACTCCGGGGCAGAGAGTTCCACTGCTGAACAGCTCTCACAGTCAGGAAGTTCTTCCTAATGTTCAGATGGAATCTCCTTTCTTGTAGTTTGAAGCCATTGTTCTGAGTCCTAGTCTCCAAGGAAGCAGTAAACAAGCTTGCTCCCTCCTCCCTGTGACTTCCTCTCACTGCATTAATAGAATTAATGCAGTGTCAAACTGCATTAATTCTGTAGTGTAGATACACCCTAAATCTGTGGTTCAAAGACCAGGCATTAGAATAATAAAGTTGGAAGAGACCACATTGTCATCTAGTCCAACCCCTTGCCATTCAGGAAAAGCACAAAGTTTCCCTGACAGATGACTATCCAGCCTCTATGTAAAAACCTCCAAGAAGGAGCTTTCACCATACTCCAAGGCAGATAGTTCCACTGCTGAAATAGTTTGGTAGTCTCTTTCTTTATTTGACTGGCATGACCATGGTGATCCGGGTCAGTAGCTTGCTAGTCACCCATTTATGAGTCATACAGACCTTGAAGAAGGCAGACTGATTGCTTACTCATACCTGCAGTTCCCTGAGGGTGCATCTTCATTGTAAAATTAATAATTTGACACCACTTTTAACTGCCATGGCTCAGTGCTATGGAATCATGGGAGTTGTAGCTTTACAAGGTCTTTAGCCTCCTCTGGCAAAGAGCTCTGGTGTCTCAGCAAACAACAACTCTCATGTTTCCATAGCACTTAGCGGTGTCAAACTGCATTAATTCTGCAGTGCAGGTGCACCCAAAGTGATTATCTGTGAACTGTAGCACACTGTTTTCCTCCCCTCTTGATCTTAACTTCCTCTTCCCTGGGGTTTAATGTATGTGGCAGAAAGAAACTGAGGTGATGAGATGGGAAGGAACTAGGAATGTGTGTGGTGATGGGACAGGCTCCACCACTGACCTTCTGAGGATGCATCTGCGCATCATGTGAATTCACAAATGGATAGCTGAAGAACCACAGTTACAACTTTTGAAACCTATCCATTATGATAAACCTGTTTAGAAAATTCTGTAGCCACTGGAAAGATCCCCCCCCCCCAAATTTCTTTTATATGAGGCTGAACAAGAGCAGCAACAAACATATGCTTATTATAACAAATGTTCTTTCCGCATCTCTCCACCTAGGCCTCCTCAGCAGTTTATGCCTGGCACAACACCCGCTTCTGCTAATCAGCCAGCAACTTTCCAGCAATATGGGCTACCTCCAACAAGTACACAGCAGCTGACCAATCATATGGCTGGAATGCAGATAGGCGGTACTTCAGCATCTGTTCCTGCCCTAGCGGGGATGAGCTACGGTGAGTAACTAAGGTATTTGAATGTTGCATGAATGCTTACATAGATATATTTACATTGGAGCTTCTTAGAGAATAAAGCTGCTACAGAAACATTTCTATTCCATTTGACAAATAGTATAAAACGTAGAAAAACATCTTAAGTTCTGAAAATATTGTACATTATATCATTTTAACTGGATCTCAGATTGGAATAATATTTCAAAATATTAAAAACTTTTCAGTCATTTGTTTGGCACATTAAATGGCAAACTTTTAAAAAAATCGAAGTTGCTAAAAGCCAACTTGGGTCCCATGATGGATGGGAGTTTCTGATAAGTGAGATATTAGAGGCACAATTTCAAACAGTTCCAATGAGGATGAATAATAGGAGGTGTCTAATGAAACTTTGTGTGTAATTGTACCATGTTGTCATCATGAAATATACTGCTTTGAAACTGGATCCATCATTTTGAAACACCCTGCATTTCTCTAGTTGAAAGAGGATACAATCTCTCAGTGTGTAGTATCTTAGGTCAGTTGGATATGCCAGGAGGAGAAAAACATTTTACCAATAATTCAATGTGGAAACAAAGCATGACTATAGTTTCACTTCTGTTTCTTAGGTCCCCCGACATCAGTTCCACCTGCCTCAGGAAGTTTTACTGCAACTGGAGCTGGGCAATATGTATCATATGCAAACCAAGGACCACCACCTCCTACCATACCCCAAGGATTGCCTCCCACAAGCTTGTCTCAGGGTCTTCCTGTGGCACAAGCTGCCGTTTCTGGTCCTCCGTCAGCCCCACACCTTTCCTCTCAACCTCCTGGGTTTGGCCCACCACCCCTTTCTTCTGGGATTGGAGCTTCCAGTTATGCTCCTGCTGCAGGGATTTCCAGGCCTCCCTCAATGCCAGCTGGATCCTTGCCTGGTAGTGGGCTCATCACGTCCCAACCAAACCATGTGACGTCACCACCACCTCAGCCATCTATGACAGGTCCGCTTCCTGGACCACCAATGGCAGGCTTGCAAGGACCACCTCCCACTCATCCTTCCCAGCCAGCATATGCGCCACAACAAAATGGTATGTTTGATACAGTGGTGAGAAGGGTCTAGAGAAAAGCTCAATCTCATTTGACCTGAATATTGTAGTAGCTATATTATTCTGGTGTTATTTTTCTCTAAAATATTTTGAATAACTAAGAAAAAGAGCAATTTATGGTCAGTTATTATTGTAATTGTGTTTCTTCCATTTATCTTCCAGTCATTGGAGAGCAACTGCTCTTTGATGTAAAATCAGCCTGAATTTATTGGATTTTTAAAGTGTGTAAAACTTCTTGTTAGTTACAATAGAGGACTTCCACGTCCTTCTCTAATTCAAGTCTTATGCTGTCCTCCCTTCACCCATTTTAATTCATTGTAAATCGTTTTACCATCTCTGGTTTCTCAATTTGAAATCTCATAGAGCATAAAAAACTAGTAGACCCTAGAGTATATAAAATTAACAATGAAATATATAATGGTTCTGTTGAAATCAAGGGAACACATTAGACACGCCTAATTTGGCCTGCTGATATCAACAAGTCCAGTCTTATTCCAGATCCAACCCAATGGTTTATTCTTCTAGTTGCATATTATGTTGCTTTATTGTGGATTTGTTTAGAGAACAGTGGTGTTGAATGAGGGAAGTAGTGTCGTTTTAAGCTGCTTTTCTTTCCTCACTTAGAATTACAGGCTTGCAAAACTTGTCTGGTCAGATTTGATTCTTTAAAAATGATGTATTTCAGAAATGCTTTAAACATTTCAGAATGTCCTGTTTCAAAAATTAACCTGCATGTCAGGATTACCTTTCAACTACCTTTAAATCAATTTTCCTCAAGGTATTTTTGTTCAAATTGTGACTTGCACTTTGTACCATCAGTCTCATTTATTGGGCAGTTGTTCGTAGTCACTTTTAAATTGTAGATGTACTATCAAAGATGTGCTGGTTTTAATTTTAATTCTCTTATATATTTCATTCTTGCGTATATATTTTTCAGGGTCCTTTGGACAAAATCGAGGAAATCAACCAAATTATGGTGCTGCTTATTCTGGGCCAGCAAATTATGGGAGTCCACCTGCGCCAGCACCTCCACCAAAACGTCTAGATCCAGACTCCATTCCTAGTCCAGTAAGTTACTAAAATCAGTTTTAGAACTGAATATCCTTGTTCTAGAAGTTAAGTGCTGCTGAAGATTTGCCTCTTTGTAGCTTCTCCCACTTGCTTCAGTTGTGTTCACTTGGCAGTCCTAGGGGATTTTCACATACGTCTTGTTGGCTTTCATGGCATTCCTGATCTTATCTGTGGATCTGTTTATACAGACAAACGGATCATTATAGATGTTGTCTGCGGTACTGCCTATGACAACAACAACCAGAAAAAGATCACAGGAATTATGGTGGACAGTGTTTGTTGATTGTCTGGTTCAGGGTGTGCTCATGCAGAGAAGGTGATTTTAACTGACTTTCGGATATGGAAGGCACAAGAAGTGATACTACCTTCTGCGACTGATGGCTGGTTGTTGTTCCACTTGTGGAGTGAAGTATAATATCAGTTGGTTTAGTTTCTATCTGGTGGCTTTTCCTTCCATTATTTGAATGTTCTTTTCTTTGTGGTCTCTGTCCACAGCTCAAGCTGTGCAGTGTGGCTTGGATCCAAAGAACCATAGAAATAGTTGTAAATGTTTACAGTGGCAAAACATTTGAAACTTGGGGGGGGGGGGGGGGGGGGGGGGGGGGTTCAAAGGCAGTTTGATATTTGAAGTGAAAAGCCAGAAATCCACCTATATGTGCTCTTAGTTCTTTACCAGCTTGAGAATGTAACATTGGTATAAATTTTGGTATGAGGATTTCTTTATATTTTGCATTTCATTTTTGTCAGGTTCAGGAAATGCCGAAACATTATATTTAATTGTATAGATTGTGTTTTGAGTGACTGTGTCATTAGTTAGTTTTACAATCTTTTAATTGTAAAAGATAATGACAAAACGATTCACACTTACTGGAATTAGCAGCGTAATGTGAATTCTGAAGAGGTTTGGAATGTGTACTATTTCCCTCTGATCATTGCAAGCCTTACCTTTGCAATTCTGGTGGGTTTCATGGATATGTTGTTCCAAAGGTCATAAGGTGCTTTTTGTAGTCTATCTCTGAAATCACCCCAGTATGTCTGGCTTTATGCTGTTACACTAACATAGCTTGCAGAAGATGAAGATGAAGTTAGATTTACCCTTCTGTGGGGTAAAATCTGGATCTGCTGCTTGGAAAGCTTCAGGCATGCTTATCAGTGTACTTCCTTCTGTGTGTTTCCTTTAAATTAAGTCTCTGATGAGTTGCGTCTCATAAAGTGTGGTCTGAATGCCATAGTCTCTCCATATTCAAACTAACTAAGCATATGAGCGGCCACCTAGGTTCTCTCTCAGCATACTTCCATTGGGAGAGCAAAATGAGAAAATGATGTGAATAGCTGAAGCTGTGTTATTTCCCCTTTTGTTGCATGATCTGTTGTCAATAATGAATATATCTAACAGTAATGGAAGCAGAGACAGATAGGAATAACATTGCTTACAACTTCTGTTTTACTGTTCTTTCTCTTTTCCCTTTTTGTGGCAATTTTACTTCTTTTTTTCTTTTTAAACAAAAAAAGCAACTCAATGAGCTGCCACCTCAGCAGAAACCCAGACACAGGATAGATCCTGATGCAATTCCTAGCCCAGTAAGTGCAGTGTCTGTCTCTCTGTCCGCTATTGTGTGCATGTGGGTGGCTCCTGTATATGTCTGCAAAGTAATCTTCCCCTTGCTAACTGTCCTGGTTTTAGTCCATCATTCTTATTCTATCTTTATTTCTGCTCATAACATCACAATACATAGAGTAAAATATCACAAACTTTGAAATCTTCATCCCATCCCAAATCAAGGCACACTTGAAGCTTGGCATTGAAAGAAACATGTGATGTAATATATCTGCCTTTCCTGAGTATTAGTTGTTCATAAACAAAGTGTCTCTAAATAATTCAAATATCAGCTTTGCACTAGGAATGACAAATCTTACATAATTGCTTAGGAATTTTTAGAATGTCCAGTGGTTCTGAAATGAATGGGGATGCCCTCTACCACAAAAATAAGAATGAATTATAAGTTTTCGGCTGATGTATAATTTGTACTATATATATACTCAGGGCTTATTCTTTAACAGAATTTTTCTTGAACTTGTTTTGGCCGAAAATAATTTCTCTTCTTTAAAACTTCCATTGAAGTTTATTTTTTAGAGATAATCTGTTCCCTTCTAATTAAATTTATAAGAGAAAAAATGGAAATGGTAAATACATCAAACTGTAATATTTCACAACAGTAGGCTGTCCAGTGCATTTCAGTAAGAGAAAATGTTCCATGATAGTATTATTCTAATAATAGACAAAATACCTTGGTTTACGATGAGTTTGTGAATTATCACTTGCCTATTGCTCCTGTGTCGTGTCTTGGGATTTCACTGAAGTTGGCCACAATGCTAGAATCTCAGCAGTGGTGTACCAGCTTCAGCATTTGTAGAATTGGAACAGAAAAATTTCTTCTTTGCATGGTCACTCAACTTTTGTACACAGTCTTTCCATTGGTATATTTCAGATGTGAAGAAATTGGTACAGGTATATCTCAGTTAATAAAGTAGATGTGTCCCTGGGCATTATGTTAACATTTTTTTTTTGTAGCACAGACCAAAAAATAGCATGGAAAAAAATCAGTATAGGTTCCTGTATCACAAGAAAAAGGAAAAAAAGAATAGGTTAAATATG
This sequence comes from Anolis sagrei ordinatus, assembly GCF_025583915.1. Classification (NCBI taxonomy): domain Eukaryota; kingdom Metazoa; phylum Chordata; class Lepidosauria; order Squamata; family Anolidae; genus Anolis; species Anolis sagrei. The sequence goes on along the minus strand of NW_026846588.1, from coordinate 129,953,736 downwards.
TTTCATCAGACCTTTTATTAGAATTAAAGACATACACATGTGAAATGAAATAACCAGGTTGGGTAAAGCCTTGCATGAGCATTTAAAACACTTTGGACCTTTTAGGGACAAGACTTTTTCCAAAATGCATCCAGGGATGATTTTTTTGTTTTCCCTTTTTATGATTTCCATTTTGGTATCCAGACTTTCAGATCTATATTTTTAGAAATGTTTTGGGAATAGTGAGTGAAGCAGGCATTTCTGCTATTTTCCCACTCTTCCCCCTTGTTTTGTTGTTTACAGGTGCTCAGTAAGGGATTCTAGAGCCAGCTGCTGTTCACCTTGCCTGTTTTATACTTGCACAACCACAGTTTGGTCAGCTAGAATAGAATCTCATGAGCACTGCTTCCTCAGTCCACATCAAGGATTATTGCATTGTTTACTACAGATATGTTGCTTCCAAAGGTCTGTTTTTCCAGCCCTCCTTCATTATCTTCCCAGCACTCATGCTGTTAAAAAACATCTTCCAAATAGAGAATGGACAAGAGGCTGGACAGGTGTAAAAAGGCTTTGTAAAAAAGAAGGCTTTTCTCAGAGGCTTTGTTAACTGAATTTGCCTATAATTCAGTCAGTACTCTTGAAAAGCAGTATTGCAAAGTGACGAATGGTATGAATGGTTTACTTTAACAGGAGTAAAACTATTGCACACGGATTGCCAGAGAGTGTTATCTTTCCCTATGGGAGGCTCAAATAAATCTTCATAATCTAGGTGTTCAAAAACACTTGTATTAAATATTAATATACAATTAGAATGTGCTTTATTTTATCCTGAGTGTTTAGAAGGAGAATCATTTAGATTCAGGATCCTTATATAGCCATTATTTTTCTTGTAGACAAAATTACTATTAATGTGATTAATTAGCACTTCTTTACAGCAATGTTGTTTTTAGATTTGAACAAAACTTCAAAATAGTATTAATCTTGATTAGGGAACTGTAAACTAAGGAAAATGACAGGAGACAAATTAGGGATTATAACTGATTAAGAAGCAGCATATTGGTAGTGAAAGAGAAACTCTTATATTGCCTAACAGGCAAGTGAGTTCTTTTCCATGCTTTGTAATTAAGACAGTCCAAACTACACAGGATGAATATGGTATGAAGAGGGCTGGAAAATAGTATAGCTGGATATGAAGCAACATGCAGGTAGCCTTTTTTCTCTATGGCTAGATGGTTTTTCTGTTTTGTTTTGTTTTGGAGGATCATTTTATCATTTAAGTCTCTACTATTTGAAATGTTTGGTTGTTTTGGTCTCAGGTGTGACTTGAGAAACTACAAGTCGCTTCTGGTATGAGAGAATTGGCCATCTACAAGGACATTGCTCAGTGGATGCCCGGATGATTGATGTTTTTACCATCCTGTGGGAGGCTTCTCTCATGTCCCCTCATGGGGAGATGGAGCTCCACAGATGGGAGCTTACCCTGCTCCCTGGATTCGAACAGCTAACCTGTCTGACGGCCAGTCCTGCCAGCACAAGGGTTTAACCCATTGCTCCCCTGGGGGCTTCAATATTTGACATGATAAACCCCAGATACAAATTTTGTCATCTTGAAAGATTTCTCTTCTGTTGTTTAACTTAAAACTCCCAGGATACAATTTTTTAAAAATTACAGAAATACTGTTTAAATGCGTGGACATGAGATTTTCAGACATAGGTAAATTTTGTTAGAATTTGCTGATGAAATATGAGAAGGAATTTTCTTGGGCCACAGACTTTAGATTAGTTGACATTACATCTTGTATTACAGACTTTTAATATTTCAGTTGTATCAGTGTTCTTGAATCTTCTGTTGTATATGTAAAAACCTGAAAAGAACTAATTAATAGAAATAAACTGCATATACTCATGTATAAGTCGAACATTTTTGACAGAAATAGCTCCAAAAATCTAGGGTCAATTTATGCACTGGTCAGTGCTGGAATTTGTGACCCAGGCCAAAGGCAATGACAAGTGGCAGAGATGAGAAGTGTTCCTATTCTATTATCTTCCCTTGATTAAATCAAAAAGAAAGCTGTCCCCCTCTTCTTCACCTTCTTCTTCAGCCTGAGCAAAGTTTATCAACTATGCGGGTGAGCCATTTTGGGCACGTGAGGTGAGCAGAGCAGTAGTGGATTTTTAAAATAAGAGATCTCTGGATTAGTTTCTCTGCAGAGAGATTGTGGCATACATTTTTAATAGGAGCTTAGTGTAAAAGCACGTGTGCCTCTTTAAAATGTCAACTATAGTTTCTATGCAGAGAAGTTTATGCAGAAAACCCTTGTGAAAAATGAACACTGCTCTCCACTCCACCTCAAGCACCCACAATGGCTCCACCACATTGCAAGCTAAAAAGTAAGGAGAGAAAGGAGAAGGGACTGCCTTTTTTCTCTGTTTGGGCAAGGAAGGGGTAATGGAATGGGAGTACTTATTGCTTCTGCCTATCATCCCTAACTTTTGCCATCCACCTATCCATTGCTCAAAGCAAAATCAATAATTTTGGCCCCCAAAACTGCTCTCGACTTATACATGAAGTTGAGTTATATGTGGTAAACTATCTGTACTGTTCTATTTACTGGCTGATCACAAATCTTCTTTGGCTACAGGCTACTTTGTAAGTCACCAGTTCTTGCACAACATCCATCATCTGCTAACTTGCTGCTTCCCATTTTAGATTCAGGTAATTGAAGATGACAGGAATAATCGTGGGTCAGAGCCATTCGTAACTGGAGTCCGTGGACAAGTACCACCCCTCGTCACTACCAATTTCTTGGTCAAAGATCAAGGTAAAAATAATGTTCATAAAGTCAAAGATTCCAATCTCTCCTCCTGCCCCCCCCCCCCCAAAAAGGAAGTGACATGACTCTATCATATTATAGATTTAGATAACATTTTTGAGGATAGATGGATCTTGTGTTCAGAGATTTGGAAATTACACCTGAACATCAACCAATCATTGACACAATATAAATGTCCACAAAGGAGGATACAAGAATTTGGGCTTCAAACCAAGACCTCGCACAGCAACTGTACTAAATCTAAGCTGGCCTTGATGTGCTTAGTACGAGTATAGAAGAATAGTTGCAGATCATGTGTATGCTCAGTTTAAGAAGTTTTGAATCAAGATGAAAATCAATCCATGAGCTTTTTGAAGCCATTCTATAGTGCCCACAATATTTATAGTGTCTGTTTGACTTAGCAAAGAAAAATCAATTTTCAGACATAATGGGTTGTAATGAAACCACAAAAGTGGCAGAACTTTGTCATGAAAATATCACCTACTGTGAGTGTCAAATACTATTGTAGTTTCCATATCTGTAGGCACATGTATTCTGGGATGGAGTGATTGTAAAATGATTGTGTGATTGAGGGGGAAAAACTGGCTATCAGGTTGAAGAACAGAGAAGTTGTAGCTTGTTCACACAGCAGTAGCTGCTGCTTCTGCCCCCTTCGGAGTGCAAATGGGGTGGTGAGAGAGAGAGAGCAAAGGGGAGACTGGTTATCTTGGTGGAGATGGAATATCCTAGAATATTCATTTCTAGGATGAAAATAGTCATTTCTACCCTCACACAAATAGGTTTCCTGCCTGTGCAGAAACTCAATTTAAAAATTTAGAGCTGATTAGCTTTGAAAGACCCACCACTGCCTTGTGAAATATTGCAGAACCCTAAAAGAAGGGAGGGAAGCCAGGTTTGTGCAAGGGTAATGGAAAAAACACAGTTACAGCTAAGTGACTTGGTCTTTTTCATGGTCTCTGTGCTCAAAAATAGGTGGCTCTGAAGCTTACCATCGAATGGTGGGTCAGCTCACTGAAGAACAGGAGACAGGACAGCATGTCCAAACTAATCATCCACTCGAGTACCGCAGTCTTATCTATAATGTGTAATGTAGAGACTATCTTGTGCCCCTGCATAAATCTGGAAGTTGAATTCCATGTATCAAAACCTTCATAGAATGAACCTTCAATCTATTTGATATAGGTCATTTGGCCAGCTCATGCAAAATTCTGATAGCCTGAGCCTTCTGTTGAAACTGTCTTACTGAAGGGACTTGCCTCCCCTTTTGAGATCCACTAAAAAGTCTGTTAGTCTGACAAAAAGAGGCAGTTGAATGAATGCAAAATGCAAGAGCCCTGCAGACATCAAGATGATGAAAAGACTGAGAAATCCATGACCTCTTCTTGTTCTGGGACAGAATTGGTGACATTTGGTGTTGGCAAGAAAAGCTAGAGAACGCTAGCACAGCTGGGAAAGTCTGCTAGAACGTTCTCCACACTTGCTAAGTATATGGTGAACGAATGGATATGCCCTTGCACACACAAATCTCAGAGAGTCATGGCAAACGCCAGAAACAAAGTCAAATGGCTTTCTCCTTACCTGTTGATGTAACACACCAGGGTGGTACAGCAGAGGGCTCAACAGTTCAAGAAGTTGAAGTTGTTGACGGAGTCAACTTATGACCAGAAGGTCTGGTCCGCTTTTTCTGATCAGGGTCTGAATGTGCATTCTGATAGTCCTGACATAACTGTCTTCTTGCAAACAGACTTGCTATGAAATGTATGGCCTTTTCTGCATTAAGGTAATGGGGGGGGGGGGGGGGGGGAGCAGCAGTAGATAGAACTGAAACCATGAAAGTAGGTGTGGTCATCTAAACCAAAAGAATGGTTGAGACCAAAGCAGCAGACAGAGACAAAGAGGCAGAGCATGTGACACTGTTTAGAAAGGAAAATTGAAGTATTGCCCTCAGGCACATTTAAGGCAGCCACTTCAGACACTCAAAGGGATCTATTCCAACAATAGGCCCTCAGGCAGGAAGTTCTTTATGAAGGCTGGAAGATGAACCTTTTGTTTATCTCACATAACTGAGAAAGAAGGGAAGAGATGGGGATAAGAGGAAGACAGAAATAAGTGAAAATATAATGGTGATAAGCATCCCCAGTTTTTAGGGTGATATAGACTGAAATTCTCTGTTCATAATTTGGGTGTCTTTTCCTATACCCTGATGCCAAAAACAGGTTGGCGTCAATTGCTGTCATCTCAAGAGTTGTGTTTCAGCTGGACCTTTATCCCGCTATGCTTGCACTAACTTATTTCTTCACAAGTGAATGGAAACTTGATAGATGGCTACTTGAAATATCATATTGCACGTGGCTCATTATAGCCTAGATTCTACAGGGTCAAACTATCTTGTGGCATACACATGCATATTTTGTCTGACTTGCTTTTCTTATTGAGCTGGGTTATGGTATTTTCTTATATAAAGAATTGTGTAGGCTGCTTTATTCTGTGCTCATCAGTAAATGAAACTGAAATCCTCAAACTTTCTCCAGTAAGGAGGCTAATTACTAATTACAAGGAACTTGTTCTGCTTCTTCATTCAGGTGTGATCTCCCCCCTCCCTTTACTGATCTTGATCTTGGAAATTGAAGAGTTGTGTGACAGATTATAGAAATATAAACTATATGTACTGTTCTGTGAATCTGCAGATTAAGAGGAGACTTGGATATTGTAGGCACTCCAGGTTGCTTTATATGAAGAAATATTGTATGTTACTGTCTCTGGGTCTAATCCGTTTTTGGCTTACATTAGGGTTATATGTTTGCCAGCCTTTATCTTCAGAGCACAAAATTTGATTCAGACCAGACAAGATCATTTTGGCAAAGGCAAATTTCATCACCCTCACCAAACTTCCTGGGGACTGCATCCCTGCACCAGTGAAATGGCACAGGTGCAACAATTCTTCCCCCCAATACACACACACACCTGGTATAAAATGTTGTGCACTAGGTTTTGCATACGTTGTTTTATATGGGAATTACAGGTAGTCCTCAAGTTACAAACATTCAGCTTACATATGACTTCTAGTTACAAATTTGGGGGTGAGACAACAGGGAGTGAGAGGAAATCTACCCCTCGAAAGGGAAATTCACTCTTGTAAGAGTTATTATGGTAAAGGGTGTCTGTCTCCACTGAAACTTTCTCACCAATCCTTGGCCCCTTCCACATAGTGAATAAAATCCCACATTTTCTGCTTTGAATATATGACAGTGTGGACTCAGTTCAAAGAAGATATTGTGGAATTTTCTGCCTTGATATTCTGGGTTATATTGCTGTGTGAACTGTTTCCACAACAATCCAAATTTTTCAAAATCCAATCATCACAGGGACAAAAAGTGAAGTAATATCTTCTGATCAGGGACACCGACAACAAAACACACTCTACTGGGGTGCTAATCCTTTCCTATGCTATCAATAGATAGATATTTGAAGTTACACTTTCAAAATGTACCTGTCCTGTCTTATGTACCAATTCAGTTTAAGAACACACTTACAGAACCTATTTTATTGATTGGTTTGCAATCTCATGTGTCATCTCTAACATGATATATTGAATAAATGTTTACGTCTATTTTGACACCAGCCAGAAACCTTATATGTTGTCCCTTTAATCGTCTATCTTGCTAAGATTTTTTATTATTATTTTCTTTGTTCAGCATGTAATTATTTTTATGTGACTGCTAGCTTCTTTGGGAAAGCTATTATTAAATAATAGATATAATACTTTTAAATGTAATGTGACTATAAGTTAAGTATAGATGGACAGGTAATATTTTGATCTTTTCTTCTTTATCAGGTAATGCAAGTCCACGCTACATAAGATGTACATCCTATAACATCCCTTGCACTTCAGATATGGCTAAACAGTCCCAAGTTCCTCTTGCTGCAGTCATAAAGCCTTTGGCCTCACTTCCTACAGAAGAGGTAAGGTCTCTGTCTCAGGTGATATAGATTTTTTTAAAAAAGGTGTAGAACATGATTGAGAATGTTCTTTTTTCTTGCATATGTAATCTTTATATTTGTACTCTACCTAAATTAAATTAGTCAGATGTGTTCACACTAATTAATGTAGCTTTTTGTTCTTGATCTTGAACATTGCTAAGTTTGTCTTTATTTGATTTTAATCACTGTATTTCAATATGAATATTAAGTAAATACAGAGTTTATGGTATAGTATTAGTTAGGCCTATTTTAATAGTAAGTCTCAAGCAGCTAAAAATGACATTTAGCTAACATCTAACAAGCCCCCGCGTGTGTGTCGTTTAATTTATTTATTTATTTACTTTGCTTATATACCACTGTATCTCAAGCCCGAAGGCGACTCACGGCGGTTCACAAACAGTAAAAACAGTAGAAACAGCAGTGGTTCCATACAACATATAACAATTGACTTAACACATTATCCATAAATTACCAATAAGCAGTTACAATGCACAATTATTACAAAAAACAACCGTACCCAATCTTCTCATCATCCAAGCGTAGTCCAGGTTCGTCGTCCATTGTTCCATTCCTATGTTCCATTACCAGATGGCACTAAATTACTCAAACGCCTGCACAAACATCCAGGTCTTCACCTTTTTGCGGAATACCATTAGAGATGGTGCTAGTCTAATGTCCGTAGGAAGGGCGTTCCACAGCCGAGGAGCCACCACCGAGAAGGCCCTATCTCTCGTCCCCGCCAGCCGAGCTTGAGAAGCAGGCGGGATCGAGAGCAGGGTCTCCCCGGAAGATCTCAAAGTCCTGGTGGGTTCAGAGGCAGAGATGCGGTCAGATAGGTAGCTTGGGCCGGAACCGTTTAGGGCTTTAAAGGCCAACGCCAGCACTTTGAATTCAGCCCGGTAGCAGATCGGTAGCCAGTGGAGTTGGCGCAACAGGGGGGTTGTATGCTCCCTGCGCTCCGCTCCTGTTAAAATCATGGCTGCCGAGCGTTGTACTAGTTGGAGCTTCCGAGCTGTCTTCAAAGGCAACCCCACGTAGAGAGCGTTGCAGTAGTCTAAACGGGATGTAACCAGAGCGTGGACTACCGTGGCCAAGTCAGACTTCCCAAGGTACGGGCGCAGCTGGCGCACAAGCTTTAGCTGTGCAAATGCTCCCCTGGTCACCGCCGAAACCTGGGGTTCCAGGCTCAGCGATGAGTCCAGGGTCACACCCAAGCTGCGAACCTGCATCTTCAGGGGGAGTGCGGCCCCATCCAACACAGGCTGTAACCCTATGCCCTGTTCGGCCTTGCGACTGACCAGGAGTACCTCTGTCTTGTCTGGATTCAATTTCAATTTGTTCGCCCTCATCCAGACCGTCACAGCGGCCAGGCACCGGTTCAGGACCAGGTTAACTGAGAGTTTAGTGTAGTACTTGGCATATTATCATAATTTTGAACCCATTATTATAGCTGATAGGGGGAAAATGGTGTCACTTTTGGAATCAGCAGGTCAAATATACACTAAAACATTTGAGACACTAAAATTTAAGTTGATTGGTGTTTCCCAGAGAAAAATGCTCATATTTTTGTCTAAATTACATTGCCAAAATGGAGGTGTGTATTAAATTCAGTGGTGCATAAGAATCACAAATATAAACCTACCCGCGTGAAAAGGTCCTGAGGAACCCGGAACCCCGGAGGCCAATCAGGGAGGCAGAGGGCACAAAGAGTCAGTTCCCGGTGGTGGTGGCATAGATAGATCCTGAGTGCATATATATATATGTGTGTGCATGATTCACACATGCACACATATATATGTATATGACCAGATGTGTATATGTATATGACAGATATAGTATCATAGATTTGAAAGGGACCCCTAAAGAAGGACAATTATATGTTGCATGATCCAGAGTAGGCAAACCAGACAACCTCTACATCAACACTGACAAAGAAATAACAAGAAATACTGCTTACCCACAAGTATAAAGAAATTATATATATTAGAAACCAACACTTTCTCATTGGGCCACAGCAACGCGTGGCAGGGGACGGCTAGTATTATATAAATGCTCAAACTTTACTCAAACTGCTGTTAATTCTGTCAATAAGTAGCAAACTTTTTATGGGAGCGGGTGTATGACAGAGAATAATGATGGTCATCTAAGCACTGGGTTGGGATCGTGCAGAGTTTTCAAATTTGCAAATGTTGTTTCCAGTGTTCAGGGACTTCCTTCACAGCTGTGTCTTCCACCTGTTAGGGGCAATTAGACATTTGAAACCAGCAAATATTTAAAAGTATATAGGAGAAGGAGTATTGAAGCAAAATCCAGTTTTCAGAATGGCTGAAATGTTAGCACCTGTCCTTGAGAGATATTTCTTCCTTCGTTCAGGCTGACATTTGGAGGCCTCAAAAAGGGAAAGTTTGCTGCCCCCAAGACTGTTTTTATAGCCTTGAATATAGTAGCACATAAAATATTTTTTTTAGAATACAGCTGTTGATTCTAGTTCTCCACTAAGATAATAAAATAAATCAGTTCCTTATTTCTAAATCTTCAGTAAGCTGCACAAAGAAACTGTTTCAATAAATAGTAGGTTGAAAGTCTGTGGGATAAACATGATGAAATGGTGGCTATCTAAAGCCAAATTTCAACTCCACTAAAATAAACACTTGATAGTGTAATAAGAATCTTTTTGTTGTTTGTTACATTACCAGAATTTCTCTTTAAATATCTGGCTGAGAGAATGTTGTCTTATTGCTGAGGTTTGTTAGCTCTCCCCTCCTCAAATAGCATCTATTTAATAGCTTTTAGTTTAATTGTTTTACTACCGCCATTTTTCTTCTTTTCACTGCCAGGATGATGTAGGATTTGGTTCTTAAAATAGTTTTACACGGCTGATCTTAAATTACAAGACAGATGTAGGGAAGAGCTTGCTGCATTACTGAAGAATGAGTACTAGGACAAAGGACAGAAGACATACCTCCCAGATTTCATTTATTGGCAAAGAAAAGGGGGCAGAGTGGTTTTGGTTTTGAATACATTTTTAATCAGTTTTAATAACAACAACGTTATTCTTATACCCCGCCACCATCTCTCCGAAAGGGCTCGGGGTTGCTTATAAATGGGACAAAAAGTCCATAAGAAAATAAACAAAACAAGCCATTAAAAGAGAAACACAGTTAAAATAGAAACATAGATAGATAATGAAGTTAACAAAATTAAATAGACATAAAAGTCTAAAACATTACCATTAAAACTCTATCCAATCAGTGCTCAAAATCCAAGAACCAGGGATACTAAAATGGACACTTAAGGATTTTAACTATTCATTTTTAATTAATACCATTGATGTATTGTCGAAGGCTCTCATGGCTAGAATCACTGGGTTGTTGTAAGTTTTTCAGGATGTATGGCAATGTTCCAGAGACATTCTCTCTCGGTGTTTCGCCTGCATCTATGGCAAGTATCCTCAGAAGTTGTGAGGTCCTCAGACTTCACAACCTGTGGGATGCCTGCCATAGATGCAGGTGAAACATCAGGAGAGAATCCCTCTGGAACATGGCCATACATCCTGAAAAACTTACAACAACCCAGTGCCATTGATGTTTAATTCTGTGTTAATGTTTGTATTGAAATGCTTTTATCGTAAGCCACTTTGAGTCTCCTTTGTGGAGAGAAAAAACAGGGTATAAGTAAACATGATAATAATAACAACACATTTGATATCCAGATTTTTTTTAACTTTTCAGATTCCTCCTTATTTAGTGGACCATGGAGAATCAGGCCCTATCCGGTGTAATAGGTGCAAAGCCTATATGTGCCCTTTTATGCAATTTATTGAGGGTGGAAGACGGTTCCAGTGCTGCTTCTGTAGCTGTGTCACTGAGGGTAAGATTTTTCTACTTTGAAACAATTGTGGAAGATGAGAAGTGCACTTATATTAATGATTAATTTACTTTAGCATTTAGGATATCCCAGTTGTCATAATTAAAGAGTCCAGTGTATGAAAGTGGACTCAGGAATCTATTCATAGGTGCAAGTCTTTGTTTAGTAAGTTTGTTTTAAAGTGTCATAATTCCCTTCCTGATGTTGTTTATCTTCAAGTCAATTCATAGTTAGGGTTGCTCTAAAGTGAATCCATTCCACAGTTTTCTTGACAATATTTGTTCAGAGGGAATTTGTCCATAATTTTTTTTTGAGGTTGAGAGAATGTTGACTGGCCAAAGGCCACACACAGGTTTCCATGGCTGAGCATTTATTTAAACATTCATCTCCAGAACCATATTCCAACACCTAGAGCACTGTACCATGCTGGCTGTCCATAGTGATTCCTCTGTCGTCTTGTCAGCTACAGAAAACATCACTCATATCTAAAAAGTGTACATTTAATTATTTCACTTTCCCTCTGTCCCGCAGTACCATCTCACTATTTCCAGCACTTGGATCACACAGGAAGGCGAGTGGACTACTATGACAGACCTGAGTTATCATTGGGATCCTATGAGTTTTTGGCAACTGTGGATTACTGCAAGGTATGGTTACTTGTAAACACCAAGACATTTTGGTTCTATACTTGAGAGTAAGCCCTGTTGAACCTATCCAGACTAAGTGCCATAGAAAAATCACTAACCTGTTAGGAAGGCACCTATATGATACATGGAAATACACTGAAAAAAACCTCCTTGTTGCTCAAAGTGCACAAAGAATAATTTTTAGAGATCTGTTTTAGTATTATCACTATTATACCAGGAGAAAATATTTTTATTATTACCAAATAAAATGCACTTTAATACTGTACTAAATTATGGCTGTCAGCTTAGAAAAGTATACAAAGTAGGTTTTTTTACCTATCTAGGAATTCTGCATATGTTGAAATTTCTATCAACAAGCCTAACAAATCCCTTACAGGATGTGAGCTGAGGAACACTTTCAGCGTTTTTATCCTTAGTGCATCTGGCCATCTTCTCTTTATTTCCGACTATTTTAAAGTGCATACAGAAACCATTGAAAGAGTCACTTTGTTCTCTGCATTAATACATCAGGCTATATATTCTCACTCAGGACATGTCTTACCAAGCTCTTCTATAATTATTGCCACTGTTCCAATTTAGTGAGGCCTCACATGAAGATAATGATACAAGTGTCTTCTATAGTTTGTTGTGGCTTATATGTTAAGACAATAGTAGAAAACCTAGATCAGGGGTCCTCAAACTAAGACCCAGGGGCCGGATACAGCCCTCCAAGGTCATTTACCCGGCCCTCGCTCAGGGTCAACCTAAGTCTGAAATGACTTAAAAGCACGCAACAGTCCTATCTCATCAGCCAAAAACAGGCCCACACTTACCATTGAAATACTAATAAGTTTATATTTGTTAAAATTGTTCTTCATTTTAATTATTATATTGCATTTAAGTGATTTTTGCACTACAAATAAGATATGTGCAGTGTGCATAGGAATTCATTCATGTTTTTTTCAAATTATAATCCGGGCCCCCAACAGTTTGAGTGTGACCTGGCCCTCTGTTTAAAAAGATTGTGGACCCCTGGCCTCCAATGTCAGCTGATCACAGACATTATCTATGACATTGGTGCTGTCGTAGTGTGATTTGCAGTTTTTATCTGCACTAACATCATTATCACCACCTCATTTGTTCCACCTTTTGCTTTGTGACTGGTTTGCAAGAGATAGCACAGGGAAAGAAGCAGACTACACTATCCTTATCCACTATTTTTACATCTTTCTACTGTGAAAAGAAAAGTGTTTATTGTACTAGTTAGTTATTTCAAGTTGTTCAAAAACGTTCATTTGTTTTCATGAAGCTGGAATAACTATTACAGAAAACATAGCGTTACTACACCATTACTTAAAAAAGGAAAAGTAGTTTTGACAATGTAAAACCATAGTGATAACATTGTGGTGTGGGGTACTTCAAAATAGTGAAGTAATCTTTGGAAAGCACAAAGTAGTTAAGGCATCTAAGTAATTAATAGTTCAGGATAGTAGTTTTATTGTACTATGGCAGCAAACTACTTGTATTTAAAAAGAACAGAAACAGTCTGAAAAGGAATTTAAGAACACCAGACATGGAAAAAACAGTTATTATCTTCAGAAGTGTTGTCCTCCACACCCAAGCACCTCAAATAGTCTGAGGTTTCTATGCTGAAGATTTCTTTGTGAGTTCTCAAGGTAGGGGTAGTTGAACTACACCTGCATTGTACCTCTTAATTGATTTACACTGGCCAACACACATTTTGGTATCGCAAATGTTAGACTTGTTTCTGGGTATATTTGACCTGCTGTTTCCAAAATTGGCACCAGTTTTCCTCTGTCAGCTCTAGTATTTTGAGATACAGAGCATATGGCATGTACCAGTTGCCATCTGCTTGCCCATAGAAAACCATGGTAAGAAACTAGAGATGATGTGGTCTATCCAATGCAATCTTGTGAACCACTTCTCCAAATCACCCCAGGATCAGTCCTAAAAACCAAGACAGCAAGAATTTGTTTTTTGTATTGGGCTGTGAATAATTCTAGCAGTAAAGTGGAATGTGACATCCAGATTAAACTAGCTACTGAATCATAGTGGGAAAGGGGAGTCATTAAAAGATTGCAGTATTTTCAGCATGAAAAAGACAACAACCACACAGCACTGCTTCACCGGGAGAACCATGACATCATGCGATAAGGCTGAGACAAACGCAATAGCAAAACACTACTGTGAATCCATAATGGCATGGTGTGATAAGGCAGCAAGAGATGCTATGTATCATGTAGTACACAGCAAGGAAACCCATATGCACCTGTGACCTGCATTTATTCTGTCAGTATCAATATCTGTGTTTCTCAGTAACATACACACAATAACTTTAGTAAGAGTGTCCCTCTCCTTTTCCACAGAATAACAAGTATCCTAACCCCCCTGCTTACATTTTCATGATTGATGTATCATATAATGCAATAAGGAGTGGCCTGGTGAGGTTGATTTGTGAAGAGCTGAAGACTCTCTTGGACTACTTGCCGAGGTAATTGTGCTGGTGGGATTATGGTCATGAAAAATATGCATAGGGGAAAAATAGACAAAATATCAAATAACCCCTCCCCCCTAAAAAAAACCCTTGGGTCTGACTTATCACAGTTCAATGTGAGGTACCTTATCAGGCTGGGTGGGAAATAGTAGAGCACTTTGACATTTCCCCACCACAGTGGAGATAGTAGAGAGGATCAGTGCTTCTTCCAAGGCAGACTTTTGACTTGTTTCACCCACTTATGATCCCACTTATACCCTACTAGTAACAGCATTAGGGAAACGCTGTTTTCAATGCTTGAGCAATAAAAAGTAAATATTCACAATGTGGCAACATTTGGCAGCTATACGTCTACAAGGAATTTTGCGTGAATGGTGTCTGTTGAATTTGTTATAAGTAGAGATAGAAGCTTAATTACCTTTTTATGCCACAATATTTGAATTTGCTCTGCTTGATTTTGACCTTACCTTCCATACTTAATTTCTCCATTTTGTTTTTAAAACAGAGAAGGAAACATGGAAGAATCGGCCATCCGTGTGGGCTTTGTCACCTACAACAAAGTTCTGCACTTTTATAATGTGAAGTCCTCTTTGGCGCAGCCGCAAATGATGGTAGTTTCAGATGTGGCAGATATGTTTGTGCCTCTGCTTGATGGTTTCCTGGTTAATGTTAATGAGTCCCGCACAGTTTTCACAAGGTAAATTGAAGCTGTCAATCTGGCATTCGATTTGAATAGTAGCAGGAACATCCTTACGCTTTCCTTTTACCCATTGTGGACCTTAAAAAAGATGTATTATATGATGAAGCACTTAAATGTATGTTATGGGGTGGGCATCTCTTCTAGTGTTTCAGCCCTGTTTTCAGAGCCCATACTGACCACTGGTTAGTGTGGGTTTAGAGTCCTGCCCATCCACTGAGCATTCTTCTAGATAGCTTTTGATGAAGCCAAGGATTTTTAAATGCCTGGCACATTTTAAGCTTTGAGGTTTTGTCTGTTTATTGTGACCATGTTCCAATTTTAGTATATGTGCTGCTGAAGTGAGCACTTGTGACCATATATGTGCTTGTTTTTACTCTTTCTCTGTTTTTCTCACTGGTATATATGAGGCATGCATTGAATGGGTTCATATATATATTGCCCAAAACGAGAGTTGTTTGAACTATTGTTCGGTTTATTATATAAAGAAACCCCCTTAATGTCACCTTCCAGTTCGATCCATCCAAGGCAAAACTAAAGATTGAGTATTCTATCAAAGATTGATGTCTATACATTCTAGAAAGGAAAGCAATAGACTTCATGGAATGGGATATGTCTAAACTGGCTCCAAAGCCAGGTGGGGGTTGGCTTAAGGCAGTGGTTCTCAACCTGGGATCCCCAAATGCTTTTGGCTTCCAACTCCCAGAAATCCTAACAGCTGGTGAAGTGGCTGGGATTTCTGGGAGTTGTAGGCCAAAAACATCTGGGGACCCCAGGTTGAGAACCACTGGCTTAAGGGATATTACCAGCTGTAAATCCTTTACCCCAAGGTAGCTTCAACTGAAGCAAGAGTGACGAACTTATAGTTTTGAATAATGGTGCATGGGCTAAATGGTGTGGCTCCTATGCAAAGTGGAACACTAGTCGAAAACACAATCGAGATATTTTCTGCCTCTGGTGAGCTGTAAGGTGCAGCATTTTGAGAGATGTATTATTTCTTCTGCTATCTATGTTTTTAACTATCTTGAAAATTGTTTAACTGATGGGGAAGCAGTGTATTAACTTTTGGATATGGAATTTAAGCAGACAGAAATGTAAAAACATGATTTGGGATCTCCTTTTCTGTTAGTGGAGAAAGGAAGCAAACATCCCACCCACTTCCTAAGCTGGTAAAAAGGATATTTATAGCAGTATCTTGAAATCACACAGCATTGGTTTCCATTTACTTGTCTCAGTGAATTTTAAACACGTTGTGACCTTCATTATTTGATTTCTAGTTTACTAGACCAGATTCCTGAAATGTTTGCTGATACAAGAGAAACAGAGACAGTGTTTGGTCCAGTGATTCAGGCTGGCATGGAGGCTTTAAAGGTTTGTTTAGTGTTTTTCATCTGCTCAAACCAGGAGATGGGACCTTAGAAGTAGACCTTAGAAGTCTGCACCCCATTGCCTGAAAAAAGTGTGTGTGGGGATTAGGACAAAAATCATTTCTCAACTGTTTGTTTATTTACGGCATTTATATGCTGCCCTTCTCACCCTGAAGGGGACTCAGAGTGGCTTACAAAATATATATACATACAATATATTATATTATTAGCATAGCACAATATCAGTATTATATATAACCATATTGTACTATACCATTATATTGTAATATTATTAGCAATATTACATGTGATATAAAATATACAATTATAATATTGTATTATTATACGAGTTGGATATATAAGTATATATAATGCAAACTTTTAAAATATTGGATGGTTTAAATCAGTGAATATGGAGAACCAATTGTACTACAGCAATAACAATTAGGGCATGCCTAACTTCCAAGTACATAAAAATCAAACCCCTTAAGTAAAATACAGTGGCTCTCAGTATTTACGTGGGTGTGGTTCCAGGACCCACAGTGAATACCAAAAACGGTGGATGCTGAAATCCTATGATATACAAGGGTGCAATAAAATGCTATCCCTTATGTAAAAGGGGAAAAGTCAAGGTTTGAGATAGATATTCAAGCTGTGGATAGTTGCATTCATGGATGCAGAGAGCCCACCCTATTGCAAGCCAAGCTGCATGGCAGGGTTCCTTTTTCTCCTTCTCCTTTACATACCTCCTTTGCCTTTTCTCATTCCTATTCCTCCTCTCGTTTTCATTTGTTTCTCATGACCAGCTGCTTTCTGGGCCTTTTCCCCTCCCTTAGCAGCTTGAGCTGGGCTGTTTCTTTACCTCCTCTGATAGACGGAGCAGCCGCTTCTCCGGGGGGGGGGGGGGGGGGGGGGGGTTGCAACCCCAACATTAATGTAAGGGGCCCCCATTTGGGGTTGGGACCCAAGTTGAAGAAGTTCTAGTCTAATCAATACAAAAATACATGTTTTGAAATGTTATCGAATTATACAAGAAGTTAAATTTAGCAACTCTGAAGGAACGAAACTTTTTTGGAAATTACATTTGAGACTAAAAATAGGTGAAAACAAATTGAATTCAGTTTGTGAAAGCCTAACTTACAAATCATTATCAGGTCAAATCAGAGAGAATGCACGGAAAACTATCTATAAATGGTTTTACTATCCATTCAAGTTACACAGGGTTTATTCTTGAGTATCAAAACTATGCTGTAGAGCAGACATGGGCAAACTTCGGCCCTCCAGGTATTTTGGACTACAACTTCCACAATTCCTTGGCTGTTGG
The DNA here is from genome assembly GCF_025583915.1 of Anolis sagrei ordinatus. Taxonomy (NCBI): domain Eukaryota; kingdom Metazoa; phylum Chordata; class Lepidosauria; order Squamata; family Anolidae; genus Anolis; species Anolis sagrei. The sequence goes on along the minus strand of NW_026846588.1, from coordinate 129,936,546 downwards.
GAATTGTAGTAGTTGTTGTCTAAAACACTTGGAGGGCTGAAGTTTGCCCATGCCTGCTGTAGAGAAAGTGGAGCATTTGGAGATTGGACTCATATGTGGCTGTTATGTCCAAAGAAGCTAAAATTTTGGGAAGAGGTCTTAACCTGAATAAGCTGAATAATAGGACAAAAGTTAGAGGGACACTGCTACTTATAGCCTTATTTGAAGACAGAAACAAGAATCTACCAAACAAAGAGTTTATAGTTTTCTTGGCATTAACATACAAAGTAAAATGAGAGGGGAAATAAAAGATTGGTTTGAGCTCATAAGGAAACAATGTGTTAGGAATATGAACCAGAGTAACAGCAAATTTAAACCAACCTCAGGTCACATAAGATTTTGGTTAAATAACTATAAATGTATGACTTGGTGAGGGATAAAGCAAACTTTTAGACTGTGATTTTATATAATGGTGAAATTTAATAAAGAGAAAAGAAAAATGCATTTCACAGAAGAGAACCATTTAGACAGGAGGTAGTTGCTGAATAAGGCAGAGCCCTCAATTGTCATTTTTGCTCCTGATATGAGAACTTCTGCTCACTTGCAGGCAGCGGAGTGTGCAGGCAAACTCTTCATATTTCATACATCACTGCCTATTGCAGAAGCCCCAGGAAAATTGAAAAATAGAGATGATAAGAAGCTGATAAATACTGATAAAGAAAAGGTAATTTGTTCTCTGTTCTGTTGGTTGCACTTGTGTTTCTTCTTAGTCATCTGGAAAAAAGATAAAAGAAATTTGAGGGGGAAAATGCTAATGAATTTGAATACCTTTCACTTTTTGTTGCCCCCATGTTGCCCTTGATTCCTTCCCTGCCTTTTTCCCTTTTTCTCTCTTGCTCACAGAATTTACCCTTTAATGCCCAGTCATACCTAACACTATTATTTCCTCTTAGAAGAACTGAATGAATTCAGTACCTTGGTCTGTTATAGTTCCTGAGAGCTTTTAATAGTACAAGAAGCAGTGTGGACTCCATATTTGAATGTAACCCCACCTGTAAAAGGAAACAGGAAAGTAATACTAGGAAAATGTTTGGCTACTCGTTTCTTCCTACAGCTGTAGGAGGCAAGCAGCAAAAACTAAATGTGTACAAGAGACATCGTTTAATGATCTCGTCCCACTACAGTGAAGATAATAAGACTGTGTGTGCATAGTAGCGTTACTGTAGTAAAGATTTTATATACTGAGTTTCTATTTCGGAAAAGAGAAATTATAGACCTTGCTCTTTTATTTCACATCAAAAATATATGATTACACTTTTAATTTCCATTCAGAGCAGGTCCCAGCTCAGTATAATTCTACCCCTTGGGAACACATATCCTGGCTTAACATTTTTCTAGCCAGCTTTACTTCCACCAAGTGATCCTTTTCCTGTCAAGAGTTGACCTTGGCCCCTTCTACATTGCCATATAATCCAGATTATCAAAGCAGATAATCCACATTATCTTCTTTGAACAGGATTATATGAGTCTACACTGCCATAGGAGCCCCCTGTAGCGCAGTGGGTTAAAGCAGTGAGCTGCTGAACTTGCTAAGCAAAAGGTCGCAGGTTCGATTTTGGGGGGCAGCGTGAGCTCCCATTGTTAGCCCCAGCTTCTGCCAGCCTAGCAGTTTGAAAACATGCAAATATGAGTAGATCAATAGGTACTGCTCTGACGGGAAGGTAATGGCACTCCATGCAGTCATGCTGGCCACATGCCCTTGGAGGTATCTATGGACAGCGCCAGCTCTTTGGCTTACAAATGGAGATGAGCACCACCTCCAGGAGTCAGACACGACTGGACTTAATGTCGGGGGAAACCTTTACCTTTACCTACTCTGCCATATAATCCAGTTCAGATCAGATAGTCTGGATTTTAAATGGCAGTGTAGTGTAGAGTGATCTTGCTAAGGCAAAGCAAAACAATTCACCATACAGTACAGCTATGTTTGTTGTTGTATTCCATCAAGTAATTTCTGGCTTACAATGACTCCGCAAACAAACCTATGAACTTTTCTTTGCAGAATTTGTTCAGAGGGGCTTTTTCATGAGGCTGAGCAACAGTGACTTGTCCAAGGTTCCCCAGTGTATTTTCACAATCTAGCAGGGATTTAAATCCTGGTTTTCCAGTATCCTAGTTCTAGTCAAACAAACTAGAACACCATACTGATCTGTTTGTTTAGGCCTTGCAAATTCTACTTTTAAATGACTCCTATAACCAAATAGCATTAAAACACACTTTTAAAAAGATGTTTTCCAGTAGTGTTACACCCCAACCCTTCTCTATCCCTTTTGTCTGACTGCTAAACACAAACGTTGCTAAAAATCAATTGTTACATCCTTCATCAAGGATCTTGAGAGCTGGCTTACATGAGGAGCTAATCTTGGTACTGATTAACTAGTACAGACTCCTGAAGCATTTTAATGTCCCAGAAAGACAAAATAATATATACAGTACTTGATTTTAACTTTCATTTTTGGTCATGTGGTGAGAAACAAGCCTGTACAATCAGGTGTATTAGAATTCAGCTCCCAGAATTTCTGACCATAGGACAAGTTAGCTAGGGCCTCTGGCAATTGGAGGCCAAAACATCTGGAGGACCACAGGTTGTGCAGATCTGCTGTAAAAAATTTTTTTTGTAATTTTACATGTTTTGAAACACATGTTTTAATTTTCAGCCTCATTTTGATATCTCTGCATCATTTGTTTTCCCCTCTCAACCTAGACTCTATTCCAACCTCAGACGGCATTCTACAACAACTTGGCCAAGGAGTGTGTAGCACAAGGCTGCTGTGTGGATCTCTTCCTTTTTCCAAACCAGTATCTGGATGTGGCCACCTTAGGGGTTGTTCCATATCAGACAGGAGGCTCCCTTTATAAATACACCTTTTTCCAGGTATGATCTAGTTTGGTTTTCATGCCTGTTTGGTATAAGTCATTTTGGAAATGGCAGTTGCTTTGCTGGTCTCAAAAAAGGAAAAAATTATAGATATAAAGAAAAAATGTTTTGATTGACACAATCTGAGTTAATGTGAAAATATAAGGGTTCCTTCCAGATAGAGAAAGAACTCTTTTGACTCACTGCCTTGCCTGGAAATTTTCTTTGAAGCCTGAAAGTGGATGCATTCAAGTACCAATCTACATTGGATCATACACATGCTATTAAGAAAATGGAAATACAATGTTTCTGGAAATGACTAGATCTTAGGAGAAAATCTTGACTTATTCAGATGAATTCCTTCTGGTTATTCAACTCAAACTGAATAAATATGTAGATTTAATGTCTCTCTTTGTTTGTGATGCCCTAAGCCACATGTATCAAACTCAAGGTGCGTGGGGCAAATCTATGTCATTTTATATGGCCCTCCAGATGCTGAACTACAACTCCTGCATTCTTCATCATTAGACATCATGACTAGAGCAGATGGGAGTTGTGGTGCAACAACATCTGGAAAGCTGGAGTTTTTCCTGTAGTGGGGTTTGAAAACAAAGCTTGTGAATATGATGTCTGACTTTAAAATATGCTTTAATCTTTCTTCAACCTCAGAACCACAAGTGTGGATGAGTTGCAATTCACATTATTCCCAGTCTGCATGGCAGATAATAAAAAGTGATGGGGATTGTCGTTTAATAACTTTTGGGAACCCAAATTGCATAAAAACTAAAGAACTATATAAGAAAAGTATAGTTGGCATTCTGTATCCATGGATTCTTTATTGGTGTATTCAATGGCCCTTTAAGGCAACCATAGGGCTGATGTGGCCCTCAATAAAAATGAGTTTGACACCCCGACGCTAAGCTTTAATTTAAAAAAAAAACCTATATCAGCAAGTGACTTCCAGTTTACTATCTAGCAAGCAGATGGAAAATCCTTCTGAGTTTGTACATTGTATAGCTGAATTTCTTTTAAAAATCTTCAAGGATATGGATGTGCATAGTTTGTGTATTTAACTTACTTAGATATTGCTTCCTTTATAAATTGGAGCCTTAAAAAAGCTTAGGACTAGTAAGACACTGAGATTCATAGATCACTGCATGAAATCCTTTTTATTAACTATTTACGCTAGGTGGAAACGGATCAGGAGCGCTTCTTGAATGATTTGCGTAGAGATGTTCAGAAAGAAGTTGGCTTTGATGCTGTCATGAGGGTACGCACAAGCACTGGTGAGTACCTACGAAGATGTAGTGTATATGGGTTGAATGTATACCGAAGTATAGTAACAAATCTGCTGATGTTAGCTTTCAGTTTATCTTGCTCTTCCCCAGTGATAGCACTTCTGGTCAATGTGTCAAGCATTTCCTTAGTAATTGTCTTTTTGCCTCCCAGGTATTCGGGCAACAGACTTCTTTGGAGCTTTCTATATGAGCAACACAACAGATGTAGAACTGGCAGGTCTAGACTGTGACAAAACAATCACAGTAGAGTTCAAACATGATGATAAACTAAATGAAGAAAGTGGGGCACTTCTCCAGGTAAATATCATTGTAGTGTTTATAATGAGTAGTGGTTAATTTTTTCTTACGATTTTTGTATTTTGCTTAAATACTAAACCCTTGTGGCCTTGTAATACTTAATGCCATTCAAGCATGTAGTGAGTGAAATACAAATTGCAGGAAGAAAGATTCCATCTAAACATTAGTCACAACTTCCTGATGGTGAGAGTTGTTTGGCAGTGGAATATGCTGCCTGGGAGTGTGATGGAGTCTCCATCTCTGGAGGTTTTTAGGCAGAAGCTGGATAGCCATCCTGTGGGGGTGACTTGATTGTGTTTTTCCTGCATGGCAGGGGGTTGGAATGGATGGCCATTGAAGTCTATTCCAACTATTCTGTGTCAAACAAAAAATGATTGGGAACATTTGAACTTGGGTTGAATTGTTTGACACAGAAAATTGTAATATATCTACTTGTGATTTCTTTCCTGTAGTGTGCTGTATTGTATACAAGTTGTGCCGGACAGAGGCGGCTGCGTATTCACAACCTCTCCTTGAGCTGCTGCACACAGCTGGCTGATCTTTACCGAAACTGTGAGACGGACACACTTATCAACTACTTAGCCAAATTCGGTAATTGATTGCTCTCTTACAATTTTCTAGAGAGGACAGCTTGACCCCCAGAGCAGCCTTGCTGAAGACAGGCTGCACAAAATAACTGTTTGGATTCTTCCTATACTATGCATGTGGTTGCTTTTCAGGTTAATACAACTGAAAGAAAAGTTGATGTCTACATAAAACCAGGATGAGTGGTAAAGAAACTGGTGCCTTGGGTGTCACAACTTCCTGATGGAAGTTTTTGTACAATTTTGTACAATTGTTGTAAGAAGACATAATTAGCATATGTTCCCCAGATACTTTAGCATTTAGCAGGTTGATTCTGTGAATATAAAAAGCATTTAAAAGGCATTAAATGAGCCGTTCTCCATTAAAAATAAACATGCTAATCTTTTAAGTGCCAGATTTCTGATGTTTATACAGGAACTGCATATCCCTCATAACATCCAAATCTTATGTAAAAATCTTACAAGTATTGAGTCATATTATCACTGTTCCATCTATCGCTTGATTAAGACAATATGATATTTCCTCAATTTCTTTAATAAAGCCTGAGTTATAGTTGTGAAGCACATGCCTTAGCTACACAACTTCCTGAATCCAATATCTGGTGTTTCTAGTCAAAGGATTTCTAACATGTCTGGAGAGCTTTTGTGATCTTGCCAGTTAGTGGGCAGTTGGGAACTAGATGAACGAATGATCTGACATGGTCCAGAATAACTCCCATTGTAGTATTTCCTTAGCAGTATAAATGGTAGTATTAATATTGGATCACTTGCCTTGTTGATTATTTTTGACCTACATTTTTTTTTAAAAAAACTATAGTACACAGATATATGTACGTTTACCAACAAGTGGTTTGTATTTGCTTGTTTCTTGTTCATTGTAGCATATCGAGGCATTCTGAACAATCCAGTCAAGACAGTGAGGGATACTTTGATCAATCAGTGTGCCCAGATCTTGGCTTGCTATCGGAAAAACTGTGCTAGTCCGTCTTCTGCTGGACAGGTAACTATTTTGGCTTGACTGTTGAATACCAATCCTCATGAATCTTTTTTTTTTTAGAAAAACAAAAACAGTAATTGGATATGGGTAGATAATATATATTGATGTATGTAAGTAATATATAGATAATATATAGATGCTTTTTTTCTATTTAAAGCAACACAGCTGAGAACAGCACATTTAGAGTCGATTGGGGTAAACTATAGAGAGGATGCAGATATTTGATTTGGATTGGGACCTTGTTAACAGCTTGTTTATTTTAACTTATGTTGTACTGTATGTGTGTTTGTCAAATGTTTTTGATACGACTAATAGGCTAATCAATAAAACATACTTGTACTTGATGTGTGTGTATGTAATCTGACCATATTTCCAGAAACAATTTTTTGACACTAATGTCTGTAAAATATACCTTCTGTTGTAGCTAAATCAGTAAGATTCTCTAACCATTGAACAATATAAGATGATAAATGTTTATCATCCCAACTTTGATTTATGTGTACATTTTAGCAAGAGCAAAAAAATGTAGAATCTAATCACGTTGAGAAATTAAATTCCACATTACATATTTATGATTTAAAAGTACGCAATGTCTACAAATATCAAATAATTTTCTAATACAGAATTAATGCATTGTCCTACATCCAACCAAAAGAGTTAAACAGCAAAAAGACTAAGTTGTGATACATGAAGAGCTACCATAGGAGAGAGAAAAAACAGTGTAATGAGACTGAAATGGAAGGAAAGCTATAGGTTTATTCCACAGAATTCCTTCTCCAGTATTAAAAAACTAAGACATAAAATTAAACACATGGCTCATTGTAGTATCACTTCAGAAATCGAAGTCTCTATATGTAGATTTTTTAATCATCTTGAAGACTTTATTTTGGCTTTATAAGGGTTATAACAGCTATTTGTACATGCTTTGCTAATGTCGCTTTTTGTTTTTGTACAGTAAGTAACAGTTTTTATACTTCTTTTGAAGGGTGCTGATTGTGTTTGCTTTGCATCCTGTATCAATAAACAAATCTTGTCCATAAAATACTGTGAACTGTTGCCTTGGGTTGCTATATGTCAAAAATAATCTGAAGACACATAGCAATGAAAATGGTGCCCTTTATACGTAATTCATAGTATTCGTTTAATAGTTTGTAAAATCTGAAACCTATATATTTTTAACATTTTAGGACTATTGCACTCTTTTGTCTCTTCTGTAATAAGTTCTCTTTTCTCTTGAAAAAAGAGACAAATGGTTTCTGATCTTTTGTCGTAAAAGACATCGTTCCTATAGGATTATTTTTGTATATAACAGTAACACAGCGTTTTTAACAATGTATATTAATATTTGATATTTATTAATAGCTATAGTTAGGAAGAATAAGCCCGTCCAAAAGAAATCGAAACACCAGATGGTTTGAACAGACTTAATTCTAAATAACACTGATATAATTACTTCTCTGCGCTTATCCAGGATTGCTAGGATAGCAGTAATACTTAGACTCTTCATTTCACATGTGTATCAAATGGCATACTGCTGAGTGAATGGTATGGAACAAGAAATAGATTATGTGCCTTGAATTAGTTTATAGTGTGTTCTGAAAAATTTTAAAATGTAGCCACATCGGATATGTAGGATAGATAATACAGTTGCAGTTCTAATTAGACATGCAGTGTACAAAATTATTTCCTGAAATCTTTTTTTGATCTGTAGTAAATATTCATGTTAACAGTTAGTTGTGATTCTACTGAATCCGCACAAAACTCACCTAGTCACTAAGGATTTTTCTTAATTTCCTCTGATTCTTGTAGTTGATTCTTCCTGAGTGCATGAAACTACTCCCTGTGTATCTCAACTGTGTTTTGAAAAGTGATGTGCTCCAGCCTGGCTCTGAAGTCACTACGGATGATCGTTCCTATATCCGTCAGCTTGTCACCTCAATGGATGTGGCAGAAACAAATGTTTTCTTCTACCCCAGACTCTTACCACTGGTATGTATGTCTGTATGTGAAATGGGTTTAATTGCTAGATATATAGTTCATGAAATAAGTAAAAAATTAAATGAGTCTACTGTGTCTAGGTGGAAAGTTTGATAGGAAGAACCCTTAAAACTCAAAACTTTGCTATTGATGGTCTAGCTGTTGTTGCCCCCTTGATTTATATTCTGCCCTTCCTCACAGGAACCGAGAGCAATTAACAATTTAAATATAAAGTGAAATCGCAAATTGCAAACACTACTTAAAACCACAAATTACCATATTTCATCGCAAAATAGTCTCACTTTTCCCTTTTTTTAAAAAAAAGGTGTGTGACTAATACGTCAGGGGAAAAAGTCTTTTGCATGAAGTGGGTGGGCTGGTCTTTGAGCAAGGAGGTGAATGAGTAAGTGGATGGCTGTTTACAGTTAGGAAGTTGCCTATTTGTAAATCAAGGGTGTGACTCTTACTCCATGGCAACTATTATACAATGAAATACAATAAATACATGATAAAATTCAGCCAATGGCATATCTTGATATTTTGAAGTTGCTCTCAAATGTGAAGTTTATTAATAATAATAATGATAATGATAATAAGAATAATATTTTATTTATACCCCACCACCATCTACCCAAGGATACGCGGGGCGGCTTACATGAGGCCAAGCCCAACATTTATTTCAAAACAAATATGCAACATAAAATAATACATCAATAAAATATAATAAAAATACAGTAAAAAGCGATAGAAGATAAACACACAATCCAAAATAAAATCACAATAGTCGATCACGGTGGACAGGGCCGCTTGCAAAGATTAAGATGTATAAAAACTCTAGGTGAGATTAATAGGGCTTAATAAAAAGATCATTTTGTAAGAGTGGCCCATTCTAATTTGCATAGCGTTCATTTGATACATTCAAAGCTGCTATTCCTGATTAAATGTGATACGGAAATATCCAACAAGGATGATAATTCCAATTTTCTATCTACAGACCAAAGTAGACTTCAACAGCGATTCCTTACCAACAGCAATCAGAAATTCTGAAGAGCGTCTCTCCAAGGGCGATATATACCTGCTTGAAAATGGACTGAATATATTTTTGTGGGTAGGAGTAAATGTTCAGCAGGGGCTGATCCAAAACCTCTTTGGAGTTTCATCATTCAGCCAGATTAACAGCTCTATGGTGAGTCGGATCAAATTATTTTATTCTTAGATATTATTAGATCTTACCTTATGCTAAGAAATAATTACAAATTTATTTCGTTTATTAATTTAATTAAGAGATTATTGATCTTTATTTTTTAGTGTGTGCTACCAATTTTGGATAATCCCTTTTCAAAGAGAGTACGATCTATCATTGAAATGTTCCAGTCTCAAAGGCCACACTATATGAAGGTAATTTATTCTTAAGGCTGTGAAAATTATCTTTACTACATCCTGTGACTCTTTTTAATCAAAGAAGTTATATAAATCTGCATTTGAAAAATCTTGAAAAAATCTGCAGAATTTATTTTGATGAATGGAACTGTAGTAGTTGTGCTTTCTAATATAGTTCCTGGCTCAGTGTCTTCAGGTTTTTGAAAAACAGAGTTGTTAAGAGCCCTTTGGGGAGGTCCTGTATAGTATTTTAACTATTTTAACTGTTTTTAATGTTTTAACCGATTTTAACAATTTGTATGCTTAATTCTATTTTAATATGTATATGCATTTTTAATTGTTGTGAGCTACTTTGCGTCTCAACTGCAGAGATAGAAACTGGATGCTAATAATAATCTATATAAATAAAAATGTAATGTTCGTTTGTGGGATTAACATAACTCAAAAACCACTGGATGAATTGACACCAAATTCGGACACAAGACACCTATCAGGCCAATGAGTGACCATAACTCATAAAAACACTGGAAAACAGCAGAAACGACTTAAAAAGCCAAAAAACAAAAAATACATTACAACGCATGCGCAAAACCACATACACACACACACATATATATATACACACACACACACATACACGCAGACACATGTATAAACACATATACACAAATATATACACACACATATACACACAGAAAACACATATACACAGACTGGGCCACAGCAACGCGTGGCAGGGGACAGCTAGTAATAATAATAATAACAACAACTTGGAAAGTGCCCAACGTGTGATCCAATACAAAAGCCAGCATAGTGATCATGTTTGCTGTGTACTAATTTTGTGTGTATCAAATAATAATAATATATCAATATAACACATAGATGCTTCTTGGTTCCTCAGATATTTCTTCATGGGATAACTAACAACTTGAAGTTCTAGTAGTATTTTACACCAAAATCACCACCAACTGGCATCTAACAAAGATTTTCTTTTTCTTACAGCTCATGATTGTGAAGCAAGAAGACAAATTAGACCTGCTGTTCAAACACTTTTTGGTGGAAGATAAGAGCATGAATGGGGGGGCTTCCTATGTGGATTTCCTCTGTCACATGCACAAGGAGATTCGCCAGTTGCTGAGCTAGAGTTGGAGTTATGCTGGATTCCAGCACTGACACTTCTGTGTTCACTAATTGCCTGGTGAATGGGCCCGACTCTTTCAGAACAATATAGAAACCTGTACAATTCCATAATTTTTAATATACTGTGCATAACAGTTTCAGTATCTCCCATACCCTTTGAGAGAGTGAGACATGGACAGATGAAACGCAGACTTAGGGTGGAGGAAGTTCTTTGATTCCAGGTCTTAGGCCTGTGTCTCTCTCACTGTGCTTGGCAGGTTTTGACACCCTCTGCCTCTCGCCACCCCAGTTCTGTTATAAGAAATGTCTTTTGAGTTCACTATACATGATTCAGCATCAGGAGAAAAAAAATGACTGCTTCTCAAAACTACACAGTGGCTGCTATATTTGCTCATGTGATAATCTAAATGAAAAGAAGCAAGATAGGGGAAAGCAGATGGCAGACCTTGCTCTGTCAAGAGAGATGCTGGATATAGCAGTCAATCAACTTCTTTATATCTGGGATGGAAGTAATATACTGTGAACAAATTACAGTGGGGTGATTTAGAAAACATAACCTCCTCTCCAAGCCAGGGAAGCAGAGTAAACATGCCTCCACTGTAGTTGTGTTACTATGCATATCTGCTTGGAGTAAGTGGGTGGTATGGAGCAGGTGCTGTCTCCGGGAAAGTATTATGAACATACGTTGCCACCACCCTTTCTGGGAAACTGAGCACCCTTTCCCCCTTTTTGCCAGTGTCTTCTTAATTTAGTGCCTGTTGCCTCTTTCCATTTATGTGCAAGGGTTTTTCTTGGAATATTTCCTTAAGATGGTTGTGCTTTCCCTTATTTTCATTTTAGAAAGTAATGTTATATAACAAAGTGTCAAAACGACATAGGAGGATACTTGAGATGATCAGTTGGAATTGTACCCAAAAAGCACTGAGTCTTGTCGCACCTTGTGAAAGGAATAGTTCATATAAGGTTCAAATCATGTCGCAATGTTTGCTGAAGTGGAAGTCCTAAGCAGTTTTGAATAATTTTGACCTCACGTACATTAACATACAGCACGTAAAGGTTACATCCTGAGTGATTCGTATTGGTCCACCAGTATCATATACCTGGTGCTGTGCTTCAAACAAGAAGTCTGTTTATGGCTGCCCTCTCCAATGATGAGCAAAAGGCATTTTGCTTGAAGTGGGTAGAAGAGATTTGGTAGCAATACAGTGATGCTTTCCAAACTTCAAGGAGTCCAAGGGCTCATCAAGTTTCAAAGGGAAACTAATTATTTTTAAAGAATGCGATGCTTATATATTCTTGCAGTGTCTGAAATGTACAGAGGGAATAGAAGCACTGGACTTGGAAACAGGAAAAGCAAGGAAGGAGATTGCTTAAGCAAATGGTGAATTAAGACTGAGTTTAGGTAAAGCATTTATTCCATCTGCCATTGAAAACTGAAATTTCAAAGTGATGTACATGACTGATTAAATAATCCAGGAGTGCGGTTTCTAATCCCATAACCTACAATGTGTGTATGTGTGTGCGCGTGTGCGTGTGTGTTTGTAAATATTTTCCTTCTATTGCAGCTAGTTTGTCTTTTCTCTCATGTCCCTTTCATTACATAGTAAAGGGGGGTGTTTAAGAATTATAATTGACCAGATCTCAAGGGGTTTTTAGCAGTCTATTTGCAAGTGTGACTGAGCCATTCCCTGACTCCCTGGCCCAAACACATAATGCTGATCCCAACCAAAATATTTAGAGATTATACCAATAAAGAGACTTGCTCTCTAAAACAAGGCTGAAGAACCAGATTTCAATACTAATTTCTAGAATTAATATAAAAGAAAAATAAGATCATAAGATTTTCTTCACTTTTTCAATTCATCTTTTAATTTGTAAAGAAATAATTATATGAAGATGTATTTTATGTCATTGGTAGTAAATAAATACTGATTATTTTTTTCCCAAGCCCTCTATTTTGGGGGAGGGGGATAAAGTGGTGTGCAGGTGACTCGAGTCAAGTTCAATAATAGCAAATAAAACCTTGTATTTGCAATGATCTAAGCAAAGAATACTATAAGGCACAAGTTTTTCTTATTCTCGGTAAACATATTTTAGCCATCAATTCTGTTAACTTTATTCCCAGAGATTGTCATATTGTGAGCAAACTCTTAAAAGATTTCATTATCTCTAATGACCACTCTGATCTGTTTTCATTAATATTGGGTTTGGAACTTTCTGGATGGGTACGGGATTGAGAGAGAATTGCATATAATATTTTGGCTGATACCATTGTTTGAAAGTGAAAAGAACATTTTGTTGCTGACTCTCCAGAATACCTCTTTGAAATTTTTAATGTTACTTTTTCTAAAGTAACACTTTTCAGGAATTGATAAATTGCTATTTGGGGCAGTAGGATTTTAGTACACAGTGTGGAAAGAACCAGGCTGTCCTAGAAGACTGTTATATAATCTACTGTTCAATTATGTTTGCCATTTATTTGCATCTTTTTTCTACCACAACAGCATATGTTCACTCGTCCTTCAAACACAATTTGTTTTGAGAGGGTGATATAAAACTTGGAAAAGTCATATCAAAATGTTGTTTTAAAATAACCTTTAAAATGTTATTTACTGACATTACTACTCCCTTTTCCTTTTAAATTGTGAACAAGGTGGCACACATATTGCCTCTCAAAGGTAACCAATTTCTCTTCGCTGTTACTTTGTTAGTTCTCCATTACTGATGAAGTGAAAAATAATTACTGTATTGAAAGGGAAGTCCATGCTAGCACCATCTTGAAAAACAACTCCATGGGAAGTCTGTCTTCATACTACAGTGCTGCTTGAAAAACCTATGTCATCTAAGTAAAAAAGCTACCACTCTTTCCATCTCCAACTATCACCTTGGGGAGCATAGAGTGCCAGGAATTACATCACTGGAGGTCCCCTTGTCACTGTTTTGAGCCATGGCTGTAGACAGGGAAATAGAGAGAGGGTGAGGGCAGCAGGTTGTGTGAAAGGGCAAAAGAGACCTGTACTAAATTGTGGTGAAAGGGAAGCACAGGGTGCATCTACACTATAAACTTAATGCAGTTTGATACCACTTTAACTGCCATGGTTCAGTTCGATGGGATCATGAGAATTGCAGTCTTACAAAATCTTTAGCTTCTCTACACAAGAGTGCAGATGTCTCATCAAACTAAAACTCCCAAGATTCCATAGTACAGGCAGTCTCCAAGTTATGAACTAAATAGGTTCTATAGGTTAATTCTATAGGTTAAAGCTGGGCTTTCCACAGAAGTTGA